>ML776605.1:371325-460550 GCA_009831015.1 Picea engelmannii
ACGAATTCCAGTTTCATCACAGGCAATCAGGACGGAATATCTAAAGCAGAGATTTGTTTTACGAATCGGATCGAGGGTAATCCCGAGGAGGAAGCCCTGTTCTTCCTTAAATTTGGCAGGGAGGCAGTCTGCTACCCTCATTCGTATCTCCGTCTTAGTCTCCAGTCTGTGTTGGCAACGCTTCAGAGTAACTGCATAATGGAATCGGCTTCCAAACCAGGGCTCACCCCGAAGGAGCGCATTGAACTCATTCGGGTCGAGCTAGAAAGTATAAAGGCGTCCACAGCCCGCCATAAATGGGAAATGCTCTCGCTGGAGATGGAGGACATCAAGGACGACCTCACCGATGAGATACAAACCGGTTTAAAGGACTCTGCCAATATGATGGGCGAGTTGGGCAAGCGTCTAAGCAAGCTGGAAACTCAGGTGGAGGAACTCACCAAAGCCCTTGGTAAGATATCTGAGGCCACTGCCGAGGCATCTTCCAAGGCAGGGCGTTGATGCTTCGTTGGATTCTATGAAGACCACGCAGGGTTATGAGCATCCGATTCTCAGAAGGAATGGACAGTCCACACTAGCAGACTATCTGTGCTCGGCATGTAATAGTAGTAAGCTACATAGGATACTAGTTTAAGGAATGAAAACAGAGCCTTGCTCTGATTTCGAATATGTACGGGTTGGCAGCCCCCTCTGCCCCTTATAATAAAATCTCATAACCGATTTTGTTAAAAAAAAAAAAGATTAAATCAAATTTTATTTCATTAGGAGTGTTATACTCTTGCAGATATAAGTATACAGGTCAAGGTGGAGCACTCACATTGTCGAAAGGTAATTTAGTAGTGATGAAGGAAACAAAGATTGATAACCTTTATAAGCCAGAAGGGATTACTGAAGTAGTATCTGAAATGACAGATGTATCTTCTTGTTTATGGCATAAGCATCAAGGTCATAAGAGCAAGAAAGAATTGCAGGTACTCACAAGTGGTAAATCATTTCCAGACTTAAAATATTTGTTTCTAAATTCCTTCTTGTTTTATATCTTTGCAAGTTATGATGGTGGTATAAAGGGATGTTGTGTGTGGTATCCTACTTCTCACAAGGTCATCATTGTAATGACCCCAATACGTTACGACTACAAGCGAAGCAAGGTGCATTTTTTGGATTTTGTCTTTAGGCAGGAAGGAAATGACGACAAAGTTAACCATGATTAAACGAAGATCACATGCACACCAATCAGGCAACAGACAACTATGGCTCCACACACTGGCACAAGGGAAACTATTCGAAACATGTGTAAAACAACAAGGGGAGATGACTACCCTCCCGACGCAACATGACTTCGCCTACAAGATAAGGGACAACACCCCGATCCCGACACAACGACCTCGACAACTAGATAATTAGAACCTCGATGGCATGCAACCAAACACATGAAGGCGTTGCAACCTAAGCACTATCAAAGAACTTACAAGATCAACAAAACCCACAACGGGAATTACATACCCCAACCAAGTTATCAATCGCCTCTATCCAATAGGGCATGCAATGATCCCCTCGTTAGGAATCATGTCATCCCCCGGAGATAGGCACGATGATAACCCTAGCGCTACATAACCCATCTGGACCAACGACTCTAGTTGAAACCAACTCGCTAGGATCTAAGCTACTGATAAGAGGCTACACCCATACCCCAAGAAATACTTCAACCAGACCCAAGATGACTACAATAAAAGGAAAAGCTCAAGCTAATAACTGAATTCGCCAACAATCCGTGCAATAAATGGTAAGCCAGATGTCTGACTGCAAAGGTCGAACTGTTACCAAGTGAGTAAGGTCATAAATTTTATCATAATGCGCACTAAGAAAGTCACTTAACTCAATCAAATATACTTATCCACAATTATAAACTATCCATTAAAATAAGTGATCTACTTAACATTTTAAAGGTGCTCCACACTGCTTAAAAAGAATCAACATTATTGTCTAGAAGGGCTAATCTTAAAGGTGATCGATGTCTATAATTAATACCACTTCAATGCTATCTTTTATGCCATTTTATGATGTTATGTGGTTATAAATAAAAGCCAATTGATGTTATTCAACGAAATTTTAATGGTATCTTGTTGTTTATGAATAATTGTCACCTCGATGTTATTCAATGAGAATTAATGCTATTATTAAACGCTATCTAAATCAAGCTATACATTACATATAAATCAAGCTATACATTACAAGCTATATAATCCCATATAAATCAAGATACACATTACAAGAAAAGTGACTATACATTCAATGAGATATAATGCCATATAAATCAAGCTATACATTCAATGAGATTTAATGCTATATACATTCGATGGGAATTACTTCCATATGAATTCAACGAGATTTAATGCCATATGAAGTACAAAAATCTTATACATTACAGAAATCTATACATTACAGAAATCGATGAGATTTAAATCTATATATTTCATCACAAGCAAAGGGTAGGGTGGTCAATGACAAGTCTAGCAAAGAGACATGAAGACGCGGAGATAATTTGTTTCCACCTCTAGACAAAAATTGCCATGAATATGCAGAGATTAAATAGAAAAATCATCAGGTTAATAAAGACATGAAGACGCAGTGATTAAATGGAAAAAATGTCAGGTTAATAAATGGGAAGATCCCAATCATAATATGCAATGATTGCAGTCTTAATAATGGCAATAGCCAGAGTAATATATCTAGCCATGAAAATGCAATAACAATATAAAAACGTAGAGAAATAAATCATGGTAATAATACAATCTTAATAATGGCATTGCCAGAGTAATATAATTTGTCACATAATTGCAGTTTTAGAAATGACAATCGCAGGGCAATAAGTCACTACATAAATGCAGTCTTAATAATGGAAAATCTCTAGTTAAACACCTAGGAAACAATTGTGTCTTTAAAAGTGGCAATTCGCTCAGTAAATAAAAATGAAATGCAGACTTAAGATGTGGAAAATCGCCAGGTAAACACAAGCAACAAATGTGTCTTTAAGAGTGGCAATTCACCCAGTAAATAAAAACGAAATGCAGACTTAAGAAGTGGAAAATCGCCAGGCAAACACAAGCAACAAATGTGTCTTTAAGAGTGGAAATTCACCCAACAAATAAAAACGAAATACATACTTTAGAAGTGGAAAACCGCCAGGTAAACACAAGCAATGAATGTGTCTTTAAGAGTGGAAAATCGTCCCGTAAATAAAAACAAAATGCATTCTTAATTTGTCGTCAAATATTAAGGTGTAGAGTATGAAAATTGCAGAGAATAATGCCACCCCCCCCCAAAAAAAAAAACATAGTTAAATAGCCAGGAATTAATTACCAAGCAGAGTTAAATTATCCAACAACATTTAAAAAAAACGAGTTATAAATTTCATGGTTGAGGGTGTTGAAATGCAAAGAACACTAAACACAGTTTTCAGATGCCGAGAACGATTAGGACGCAAAGATGATATAATAAGCAGAGACCAAAATAAGGTGGACATCAAGGCGTAGAGATAATAAGGAGTAAACTGTTGGGAAAACACATCCTTCACTTGTCATCCACCCGCAGAAAAGTAGGGAATTAGAATCTATAGGTCGTTGTGCACCAAAGTGACGATCGTCGATTCGGCTCCTGGCCGACAACTCAGGCGTGGAATGACGAACTAGGTTTTAGGATGAAAAGCTCAACTTTTCACAACAATAAACAAACCAAAGGACAATCTCAACACACAAGGATCAAAATCCAAGGGAATTAATCAACAACGAGCTTAAGGCTATGGGGAATTTAAGTTATCAGTTAAAATGCTAAGTCAACATTTACCTTACCCAATTAAAAATACATACTTGAAAGCATGAGGTATAATAAGAATCTACCATGCAGAATCAATTAAACATATTGTATCCCAAGTCGTCCTCTCTGAGTCATTATCCTGCATGCTCCATGCATCTCCCTCTTGCTGGCCGATGAGACTTCACCGGTACCTCCCAGCCAATGCTAAGGGTACTCTTCTTCCCCTTTATCCCCTCGAGACACAAAGGGGCCATGCACACTAAAACAGAGAGAAGCTAGCTCCCATCTCGCCTCGCAAGGCTGATATACCACTGCTCACCGAGATGGGTATCCCAACTCCCACAATATAAGTCAGACCAGTCTAAAATTCAGTAGCGTAACATTATGTGTAACAGAAGAGATCCATCATCCTCCTCCTCCCTCCTTTATATAGAGTTTCTAAGTCACTTACTTTCCCAAAATCTCATTTAATTTATTGTTCAATAATTTAATTCATAAAAATCCTCCCCGTACATGTGTCACCCGTCCCCTTCATTGGATCATAAATTAATTTCATTCATTAATTAATTACTCCTATTTCCTTCACCCACCTAAAATCATTCCTACAATTGCTCCTAGGTGTCCCCATATTCCCTTACATATTTTAATGACTTACCCCCTTACTAATTTACTAGTTGAGTTTAATATGGAAAGTTCTTAAATGCTAGATACCTTACTAAGTTAGTCTTTTTGTTGTTTCCTTGTGTTTCCCCTTTCTTTTTATGTTTCCCACTTTTTTCTAGTTTCCTAATTCTTTTAAATTTCTCTCTTTCTATTTTTGTTTAAAACTCAAATTGGCAAGTGTAGAAAATTAACTTTTTCCGCTTTTCCTTTTTAATTAATAAATTTTTAATTAGCATATGTGATAAAACAATTATTTCCCCTTTTCCCCCCTTTTAAATTTTATCCCTCAAAAGATTTTTATAAATTAATTGAATTACTTACCCCCTTCTCGTCACATGATTAATGATGATTATCATTATTATTTATTTATTTATATATATTTTTATATAAATATATTTCTTTTTTTATCACAAGTATCACTTAGACCTAGACTTTATTTTCCTAGGTTGGGAAACATTTTATTAGGGAAATTGCTTTAAATATTTCTCATCACATTATTCGTTCTAAGGCCATCTAGGTTCATTCATTTATTAATTAGAAATGCGATGTGCCCTTCAGGATGCACTAGGTGCTCCAAGGGTGCCACTCGCCCCATTTTGTCTCCCTTGTGTGACGAACCCTTCAGGACGCAATACGTACTCCAAGGGTGCCACTCGCCTATTTTTTTTTTCTTGTGCGACGAGCCCTTCAGGACACACTATGTGATCCAAGGGTGCTACTCGCCTCTTGAATGACTTGGTAGACATAAAAAACCATGGAGTCAATACTCCACCAGGTGATCTTGTGGGAGACTAAGGGCCTCTAAGGAATAAGGCCCCTACTTTATTGCGCTCTCCTTAGAATCATCATGAGCGACTTTCACAGTAAGCCCTCAGGGTATAGTGGGTCTTCTCGAACTAGGTAATTGTTAACCTACAGTTCAAGCCATGACAAGAGTGCTAGTAGTTTTTGGCAGGGTTGTTGTCCACACCTCTCCCTCAACATCTCTGGTAGTCTTCCATGACCCCTCTACTCCACATGTGAGTCTCATTGACAAGCGATCATCAGTCTCCATCATCAACAAGTCATGTCATAATAATATCCATAATTATATCATCTAATCAAATGCACAAATGTCGTATATACAACAATCAAACCCCAATAGTCCACTCCCCGACTCGGTCCAAAGTCCAAGGGGTTTCATCAATGCCTCTACATCCTCAAGCTCCAAAATCCTGCACACTCAGGAAAACCGCGTCAATAGCACCTGTCTATGTCAATATAGAAAAATAACATGTCATCAATTCATAACGCCTCATAATCATAATCAAATGCCCAAAATTATAATAATCCGGATCACTTGCAAGAAAGTGTCCTCAAAGAATAAGTTCGCTCAATACACACAAGAGAGGGATGTTACATACAGCCCCTCTTGGTCTAAACTTCATCCTGAAGTTTCATGGTATATAAGTGCTGAAATAATGTGTATCACAGTATCATAAGTCTATCTATCAAACAAAAATGGAAATTGTTGGTGCATATCATATGCATCCTCCTAGGTCGTCGAGTGCGAACTATAGTTGTTCCACTGGACCTTGACCTAATCTTTTGTTCGATGTCGTAGCTGTCGAATCTGATGATCAAGGATGCAGATCGTCTTAGCCATGAGCGCCCCCTCATCTGATACCTGCAAGGAACTCATGTCAATAACAAGTGTAGGATCACTAATATAATGTGTCAAAATAGATACATGAAAAACATCATGCATACGCCTTAAAGAATTAGGCAAGGCTAGTTGACAGGCCATAGGCCCCTTTCTTTCCAAAATCTTGAAAGGTCCTATGAACCTAGGAGAGAGTTATCTCTCTTTACAAACTTGATCGAACTCTTATGCGATTTTACCCGCAAGAAGACTCTATCGACAACTTCGTAACTACGGTCGACACGATGCGCATCGTCATAACTCTTCTATCGATCCTGCGCTTCTTTAATCCTTTGTCTTATTGTTTGTATTTTCTCTTCCATTTCATGGATTGCTTATGGTCCCACTAGGACCCTATCCTCAAGCTGATCCCAACTCAAAGGTGTCTAACACAGTCGCCTGTAAAGAAACTCGAAAGGTGTCGTCTTAATGATGCTTTGGTAATTGTTGTTATAAGACAATTCCACTAGTGGCAAGAGATATTCCCAACGCTTTTGTTTGTCCATCACGTACATGCGCAACATGTCCTCCAAGGTCTGGTTTGTTCAGTCGGTCTTCCCGTCAGTCTCCAAGTGATATGCAGTACTAAAGTTAAGTTGGGTTCCCAAGGCCTCTTGGAACTAGTCCAAAATCGTCTAGTAAACACCAATCCTCGATCAGATATAATCCTCTTAGGCACACCATGTAGCCTCACAATCTCACTTATGAAAAATCTAGTTATGTCAGGTGCCTGATATGTTGTACACATAGTAATAAAATGAGCAGTCTTTGTCAGAGTGTTGACTACCACAAAAATGGAGTCGTGTCTCCTTTTCGTCAGTGGTAATCCAACAATGATATCCATTGAAATGAGCTCCCATTTTGATTCCAGGATAGCGTGTGGCTATAGTAATCCTGGTGGATGTCTATGTTCATCCTTTACCTGATGACATTATAGACATCGGGCCACATAGTTAACTATGTCTGCCTTCATTCCCTTCTAGAAGAATAAGTGTCTAAGTTCCGCCCTTATCTTCGTGAGTCCTAGGTGGGCCATCTACACTGCTCTGTGAGCCTCGTTTAGGATCAAAATACTCAACTCGTCATTTGGTGGTACATAAATCTGATTTTTAAACATCAATAATCTATCGTCGTCAAACGTAAATCCTTCAAATCTTGGTACCATCATTGTGTTTTGTCTGATAAAATTCTCAACCTCTTTGTACCTGTCATCGTTGCACTGTAAAGTTAGAATATTTTCACGTAGATTTGTCTAAAGAGGCAACACTAAAAAGATGTGTGGTCTCCGACTCAATGCATCTGCCACTCAGTTCATTGTTCCTTTTATGTATGTAATCTCGAAGTCGTACTTGCTAAGCAATTCTAACCAACATCGTTGTCGCGCGTTCAGGTTGCTTTGCATAAATATGTGTTGTAGTCCATAGTGGTCCGTGTTTAGTTCAAATTTTCATCCAACAATGTAGTGTCTCCAATCCTTCAAGGCATATACAATGGCTAACAACTCCAAATCATGTGTCTCATAGTTCTCCTCATGCCTTCTTAGTTTCCTCAAGATGTAAGCAATCACTTGACTGTCTTGCATCAAGACTCTGCCTAAGCCTTCCTTGGATGCATCAGTGCATACCAATAAGTCTGTGTCCATGTCAAGAACCTTTAGTATCAATGTCGTTGTCAAAATCTCTTTGAGCCTCCGAAAAGCTATCACACATTTCTCGGTCCAAACAAACTTCTTATTCTTCTTCTGCAACTCTGTGATCGGATTTGCTATCTTCGAAAATCCTTCAATGAACTATCGATAGTATCCTTCTAAACCCATGAAGCTACGCACATCCGGGACATTCCTCGGCATAGGCCATTCCATAATATCCTCGTCCTTTGTTGGATCCACGATGATACCTTTGTCGGAGATGACATGCCCTAAGTAGTGTATCTTTGATTGATAAAACAAGCACCTGGACAACTTCCCATACAATTTATTCTCCTGCAGACATTGTAGTACCAAGCGCAAGTGTTTTTCATGCTTCTCCGTCGTTCGAGAGTAAATCAAAATATCGTCAATGAATACTTGGACAAACATGTCCAAGTACTCGTGGAACACCCCATTCATCAAACTCATAAATACCCCTGGGGCATTTTTTAGTCCAAATAGTAAAACAATAAACTCGTAATTCCCAAACCTCATCTTAAAGGCAGTCTTAGGGACATCCTCCTCCTTGATCTGTAACTATTGATACCCTAATTGCAAATCAATATTTGAGAACACTGTCACACCCTTCATCTGATCAAACAGATCATCAATCCTCGGCAACGGATACTGATTATTGATCATTGCCTTGTTCAATTGACAATAGTCAATGTAGAGCCTCCACGACCCATCCTTCTTTTGTATGAAAATAATAGGCGCACCCCATAGTGAGACACTTGGACGTATAAGTCCCAGCTCCAACAACTCCTTTAGTTTCATTCTCAACTCTTGTAACTCTGGGGTCGACATCCGATAAGGTGTTCTTTCTATTAGTTTAGTCCCCAGTTTTAGGTCTATGGTAAAATCCAATTCCCTCTCCAGCAACATCCCAGGTAACTCCTTCGGAAATATGTTTGCAAACTCTCTCACCACTGGAAGGTGTTCTAGACCTTCCACTACTCCCTTCCCATATAATGCAAGGATCGCATAAAGTGTGCATCCCTTCCGCATGCTCTTCCGTAAATGCAAGGAAGAGATAAACCTCAGGGGAACTCCTTGGTTCCGACCTAGAATAACGCGTCTCTGTTCCTCATCATCAACCAAGATCAATCATTTCATCTTATAGTTGAGTATCGTCTCATGTGATTCCAACTAGTCCATACCAATCACGACGTCATAAGATCCTATGTTCATGATGTACAGGTCGACCCTGGTGAAAAGCTCTCCCAGGTTAAGGGTACATCATGTAACCTTTCCTCCAACCTTCTGTTTGGCTCCCAAATCCATCTCTACAAAGATAAGCTCATCCTGTTCTATTGCCTTTACCTTAATCATTTTTATCACTGCACCATAAATGACACTCTTGGTAGAACCGGGATCTATCAAAATACTAAGGGTCTGGTTAGCGAAGGTACCTTACGTCTCGATCACATTCGACTGGTGCTCTACCTAGCGGTTATTCACCACTACATGAATCTAATGTGCCTTACCCAAATCTCCCACGGTAGTGTGTCCAGCTGATCCAGATGCTCTAGTCCTCTCCACTGGGAAGTTGTGTTGGTAGTGTGGCTCCCCACACGTCCAACACCCCTTCTTCGGTCTAGTGCTCCTATTACCCAAAGTAGAATATGACGGTCCACCGGCCTGGAATCCTGGTCTGTTTTGTTGAGCAGGCCTAAACTGCTACTGTTGCAGTCGACATTGTTACTGATGTTGTGGTCCCCAATAAGGTGTCTGTTGCTGAGGCATCGCTCACTGAGGTGTAGTGAAAGTAGATGCTCTCTATAAGCCATGATATCTAGGTGTATGTATGGCCGGTGTCTGATGCTACTATGCACCAGATGACACCTGCCCTGCCGGTCTCGCTGGAGTCCTGCTCTGATCCCCACTAACAAGATCCTCCTGTGCTATGAGGGCCATCTGGATGACATCATGCAAGGTCTAAGGCATCATAATCCTAACCTTTGCATGTATGCTACCACTAAGGCCGAACATGAACTTCCTGACCTTAAGTTTCTTAGTATTAAGATGTAGATCATACCGAAGCAGCTCCATAAAAAGAGCCTTGTACTCAGGCACCGTACGGTTTCCATGTTGTAAGGAATTGAACTCTTTGAGCTGATGCTCAATGAATTCCTCCAATAGGCACTTCTCCCGGAACTGTTCCTCGAACAGTTCCCATGACATGTCTCTGATGACCATGTTCAGTTGTGGAAGGAGTATCTTCCACCATAGAAGATCACTCCCCTTCAGCTGAAATATTGCCATCAGGATCTTCATTTTGGAGGTATAGTTGTGAATTTCAAAGAACATCGCCATACTCTCCAACCATGCCTCGACGACTACACTGTACAGGCACCAAAGAACTTGGGAAATTTGACCTTCTCGAGTTCACTGTGAATTCTATCAGTACCAACCAAAATGCATGGTGGACCCTTAGGGGGTGCCAGTACCCTGGCCTCATCTCTATTCAAATGATTAATCAGTGCCTCAGACATGTGCTGAAAATATCTCATCAGCCCAACTAGATCACCCACCGCTATCTGCTCCTGCCCAACAACCTATTTGTCTCCCTGGGGGTTAGACCCCTTAGGTGTGGATGTTGCTAGAGGCATTTTTCTTCATCCCCTATCACCCCATCTTCTTCCTCCACGACGTCCTCTAACCATGATTACCTGCGCGAATACAATTCAACTTAATTAGAAACATTATAATCAAATATCATCTCAACAAAATATGTAGTGATCCCAGGTCACGGGTTGAACCCGCTCTGATACCATATGTAATGACCCCAATACGTTATGACTACAAGCGAAGTAAGGTGCAATCCTTTTTTTTTTTTTTTTAAGAAAGAAGGCGACGACGACATAGTGAACCACAACTAGACGAAGATCATATGCAAATCGATCATGCAACATACAACTATGACTCCATGCACTGGCACAAGGGAAACTAGGTGAAACATGCATAAAACAACAAGGAGAAATGACTACCCACCCGACACAACATGACCTCACCTACAAGATAAGGGACAACACCCCCATCCTGACACAATGACCTTGATGGCCAGATAATTAGAACCTCAATGGCGCGTAACCAAATGCATGAAGGCGTTGCAACCCAAGCGCCATCAAAGATCTTACAAGATCAACAAAACCCACAACGAGAAGTACAGACCCCGACTAAGTTATCAATCATCTCTATCTAATAGGGCCCGCAATGATCCCCTAATCAGGAATCATGCTGTCCCCAGGCGATAGGCACAGCAATAACTGTAGCGCTACATAACCCATCTGGACCAATGACTCTAGCTGAAACCAACTCACTAGGAGTCAGGCTACTAACAAGACGCTACACCCACACCCCAAGCAACAAGTTGACTAGACCCAAGATGACTACAATGAAAGGAAAAGCCCAAGCTAATACCCGACTCCACCAACAACCCATGCAATAACTGATAAGCCAGACATCTAAGTGCAAAGGTTGAACTGTTACCAAGGGACTAATGTCATAAATTTTATCATAATGCACACTAAGAAAGGCACTTAACCCAATCAAATACGCTTATACACAATTATAAACTATCCATTAAAATAAGTGATCTACTTAACATTTTAAAGGTGCTCCACATTGCTTAAAAAGAAGAATCGACGTTATTGTCTAGACGGGCTAATCCTAAAGGTGATCGATGTCTATAATTAATGCCACTTCAATGCTATATTTTTTGCCATTTTATGTTGTTATGTGGTTATAAATAAAAGCCAATTGACACTATTCAATGAAATTTTAATGCTATCTTGTTGTTTATGAATAATTCTCACCTCGATGTTATTCAACGAGAATTAATTCTATTATTAAACTCTATCTAAATCAAGTTATACATTACATATAAATCAAGCTATACATTACAAGCTATATAATTCCATATAAATCAAGCTACACATTACAAGAAAAGTCGATATACATTCAATGAGATCTAGTGCCATATAAATCAAGCTATACATTCGATGAGATTTAATGCCATATACATTCAATGGGAATTACTTCCATATGCATTCAATGAGATTTAATGCCATATATAATACATAAATCTTATACATTACCGAAATCTATACATTACAGAAATCGATGAGATTTAAAGCTATACATTTCATCATAGGAAAATGGTAGGGTGGTCAATCAAAAGGATGGAAAAGAGACAAGAAGATGTAGATATAATTTGTTTCCACCTCTAGAAAAAAATCGCCATGAAGATGCAAAGATTAAATAGGAAAAATGTCATGTTAATAAAAACATGAAGACGCAGTGATTAAATGGCAAAATTGCCAGGTTAATAAATGGCCAAATCACAGTCATAACATGCAACAATTGCAGTCTTAATAATGACAATAGCTGGAGTAATATATCTAGACATGAAAATGCAATCAGAATATAAAAATGCAGAGCAATAAATCGTGGTAATAATACAGTCTTAATAATGGCATTGCCAGAGTAATATAATTCGTTACATAATTGCAGTCTTCACAATGGAAATCACAGAGCAATAAGTCGTTACATAAATGTAGTCTTAATAATGGCAAATCGTGAGTTAAACACCCAGGGAACGATTATGTCTTTAAAAGTGGCAATTTGCCCAGTAAATAAAAACGAAATGCAGACTTAAGAAGTGGCAAATCGCCAGGTAAACACAAGCAACAAATGTGTCATTAAGAGTGGCAATTCGCCCGGTAAATAAAAATGAAATATAGACTTAAGAAGTGGTAAAACGCCAAGTAAACACAAGCAACGAATGTGTCTTTAAGAGTGGAAATTTGCCCAGTAAATAAAAATGAAATGCAGACTTAAGAAGTGGCAAATCACCAGGTAAACACAAGCAACGAATGTGTCTTTAAGAGTGTCAATTCGCCTAGTAAATAAAAATGAAATGCAGTCTGAATTTGTCATCAAATATTAAGGTGCAAAGTATGAAAATTGTAGAGAATAATGCTTCCCCCCCCCCAAAAAAAAAAAACACATAGTTAAATAGCCAAGAAGGTATTACCAAGCAGAGTTAAACTATCCAACAACATTTAAAAAAAACACAGAGTTAGAACTTTCATGGTTGAGGGTGTTGAAATGAAGAGAACACTAAACACATTTTTCAGATGCCGAGAACGATTAGGACGCATAGGTGATATAACAAGAAGAGACCAAAACAAGGCAGAGATCAAGACACGAAGATAATAAGGGGTAAATTGTTGAGCAAACACATCCTTTGCTTGTCATCCATGCACAAAAAAGCAGGGCATTTGAATCTATAGGTCGTTGTGCACCGAAGTGATGACCGTCGATTCGGCTCCTGGTCGACTGCTTAGGTGTGGACTGATAAACTAGGAATGAGGATGAAAAGCTCATATTTTCACAACAATCAACAAACCAAAGGACATGCTCAACACATATGGATGAAAAGACAAGGGAATCAATCGACAACGAGCTTAAGGCTATGGGAAAATGAAGTTATCAGTTAAAATTCTATGTCAACATTTTCCTTACCCAATTAAAAATACATAATTGAAAGCATGAGGTATAATAAGAATCTAACATGTAGACTCAAGTAAGCATATCGTAGCCCAAGTTGTCTGCTCTGAGTCGTTATCCGACGTGCTTCATGCAGGTCCCACTTGTCGGCCGATGAGACTTCACCAGTACCTCCCAGCCAATGCTAGGGGTACTCTTCTTCCCCGTTAGCCCCCCAAGCCTCAAAGGGGCCATGCACACTAAAACAAAGAGAAGCTAGCTCCGAGATCACCTCACAAGGCGAAGCTACCACTCCTCACCAAGTTGGGTATCCCAACTCCCACAAGCTAAGTCAATCAAGTCTAAATTTCTACAGCGTAACGTTATGCATAACAGAAGAGATCCATCATCCTCCTCCTCCCTCCTTTATATAGAGTTTCTAAGTCACTTACTTTCCCAAAATCCCATTTAATTTATTGTTCAACAATTTAATTCATAAAAATCCTTCCCGTACATGTGGCACCAATCTCCCTCATTGCACCATAAATTAATTTCATTAATTAATTAATTACTCTTATTTCCCTCACCCACCTAAAAGCATTCTTAGAATCGCTCCTAGGTGTCCCTGTATTCCCTTACACATTTTAATGAATTAAACCCTTACTAATTTACCAGTTGAGTTTAATTTAGAAAGTTCTTAAATGCTAGATACCTTACTAAGTTAGTCTTTCTTCTTTTTCCTTGTGTTTCCCCTTTATTTTTATGTTTCCCGCTTTTTCCTAGTTTCCTAATTCTTTTAAATTTCCCTCTTTCCCTTTTTATTTAAACCTCAAATTGGCAGGTGTAGAAAATTAACTTTTTTCCCTTTTCCTTTTTAATTAATAAATTTTTAATTAGCATATATGATAAAACAATTATTTCCACTTTTTCCCCTTTTTAAATTTTATCCCCCAAAAGATTTTTATAAATTAATTGAATTACTTACCCCCTTCTCATCACATGATTAATGATGATTATCATTATTATTTATTTATTTTTTATATAAATAGATTTTTTTTTATCACAAGTATCACTTAGACCTAGACATTATTTTCCTCGGCTGGGCGACATTTTATTAGGGAAATTGCTTTAAATATTTCTCATCACATTATTTGTTCTAAGGCCATCTAGGTTCATTCATTTATTAATTAGCAACGCGACGTGCCCTTAAGGAGGCACTAGGTGCTCCAAGGGTGCCACTCGCCCCATTATGTTTCCCTTGTGCAGCGTGCCCTTCAGGATGCACTATGTGCTCCATGGGTGGCACTCACCTCTTCCCGTTTTTCTTGCGTGACGTGCCCTTCAAGACACACTATGTGCTCCAGGGGTGCCACTCACCTCTTGACTGACTTGGTAGACATCAAAACCCCTGGAGTCAATACTCTACCAGGTGATCTTGTGGGAGACTAAGGGCCTCTAAGGAATAAGGCCCCTACCTTATTGCACACCCCTTAGAATCATTGTGAGCAACTGTCACAGTCGGCCCTCATGGCATCGTGGGTCTTCTCGAACTAGGTAATCATTAACATATAGTTGGAGCTATGGCGGGAGTGCCAGTAGGTTGTGGCAGGGTTGATATCCACACCTCTCCCTCAACGTCTTTAGTAGTCGTGTGTGACCCCTCTACTCCACATGTGAGTCTGGTCGGCAAACTATCGTCAGCCTGCATCATCAACGAATCATGTCAGAATAATATCCATAATCATATCATCTAATCAGATGCACAAATGTCATATATACAAAAATCAAACCTCAATAGTCCACTCCCCGACTTGATCCGGAGTCCAAGGGGTTTCATCTATGCCTTTACATCCTCAAGGTCCAAAATCCTACACACTCGGGAAAACAAAGTCAATAGCACTTTTCGATGTCAATACAGAAAAATAACATGTCATCAATTCATAACGCCTCATAATCATAATCAAATGCCCAAAAGTATAATAATCTGGATCACTTGCAAGCAAGTGTCCTCAAAGAATAAGTTCTCTTAGTGCGCGCAAGAGCGGGATATTACAATCATTTACAGAGATATAGTATGTATGGAACAACCAAAAGGGTTGATTCAAGATCGCAACAATAAATTTGTTTGCATGTTAGATAATTCATTGTATGGCCTATTGGTACCCAGACAAATATACAAGAGGTTTGAATCCTTCATAGTGAGTCAGAATTTTTCAAAGGGTAGGAATGACTATACAGTTTATAGTACATTCACAGTCTTGATGTTATTTGTTGATAATATACTCGATGCACGCCAAAGCATGGATAAAATCAGTAAGAAAATGACTCAGGTGGACAGGACAATTCAGATGAGGGATCAAGGAGTAGCAAAACAAACTATGGGCATGGAAGTACACACAGATGGTAATGGTAAGTTGTGGTTGGAGTTTGGCATGAACATTGTAAAACCAATTTTTATCCCTCTTGCTTTCCATTATAAGTTTTCTTCAAGCATAGGTTCTATCTATAAAGAAGAAAATGTTATGTTTCATGTAGGTTCAGTAGGAGGTCTATTGTATGTGATGAAATGGTTAAGACCAAATGTTTCACATGCTAATGATGTTTTCAGATACGTGACAGATTCGGGTGTTGCAGTGAAATGGGTGCTTTAGTGTTTGAGAAGCACAAATGTCACCTATATTGCTTACACTGAGATGGTCTGTGATAATTGTAATGTATATTGTAATACATGTGTCTTGGATAGAAGGAGATCTATCACTAAATATTTCTCACAACACAGTTGTGGAAAACATGTTAGAGGTGGAGTGACTCCTCAAGAAATCCAAACTCGTGCAAGTCACACAGGCGAGATCATGAAACCAGTTTTATTAGAGAAGCTGCAGTGGTGCTTGGCTTCTCTTGGCTTGTAGAAAAGGTGATGAACAAAAGGAAGGAGCAAGGTAACAGGATAATTGTTGTCAAGGTGGAGATTGTTGAGATTTGGTGACAACAAATTCCTCCAATGATGGATTTGGATCCTATTAGTCTCGGTTGGTTGCAACTAAATAGACCAAGTTAGAATATGGATAGGGATTGCATTTAATAATCAGTTTCTTGTGTGAATGACGTACCCCAACGTTTGGGTGAACCACGTGAAATCCATGTGTTTCTTATCTGTGTGATTGTTAATTATCATATATGAATTGTATTTTCCATAAAATACTATTCAGTTTCTTATTGTAATAAATTAATATTATTAACCACCAAAGAACAAACCTTAATGTGCCTAAGGACTCTCTATCTTCTTCTTCAAACCAACCTTTTCGACGAGCTAAGCCCATGGTGATCCCAATGTGGAAGATACGATAGACCAGTGCAAAGATGCTATAGAAGCGGACCAGAGAGCTCAGTGCACACCATTGGAGCTCAGAAGCAACCAACCAACCAATATGTTATTAATTAGTCTGCATGTCAAGCCTTATACGGGTGTTAATAGCAACAAACTAACCAATATGTTATTAATTAGTCTGCATGTCAAGCCTTATACAGGTGTTAATATTTACACTGTATCTATCACAGGTATTTGCAAACTTTTGTATGTACTATTTGAAAGTCTGAAGTTTTTTTTTGAATTTTCAGAACAAATCTTTATATATATTTTACTGTTAGCAATGTTACAACCTTTTCAATATAATGTCTTCAGATTCCGATTTAAAGAAAAAAAATAACAGATTGCTAAGGAAGTAGAGGCTTTCAAGGGCTCGGCCCCAGGAAGATTCGCTTATAGGCATAGGCTTGGATCCTTTATAGGAAGTAGCCTAAATGTTTGCATAAGCGAAGTAGTTCTATGAAATTGTTTGATTCTATTTCTACAAAGGCTCAGGCTCCAAGTCCCTTTATATTAATAAAATCAGGAGAACAGAGGAGATGAATAAGTATTGCTTCATTGATGCCTAATGTGTGTCGCAATGCCTTTGCCTTTGTTGAAAGCCGATTATCAAAGAAGAATGACTCAGTTAAGAAGGCGATAGGATAAAGTTTTAAAGGAAGTCAACTTTTTGACTGCCCCGTCCATATTAGTTATAAAATTTAATGTAAGTTGCGGGTAGGCAAAGAGGTTATGGGCCGTTAACAATAGGTAATCAACTAGTTTACAAATCACTTTTATACTTTTTGCTTTACGCTGGTTAACAATTTCAATTTGAGAAGTGGCAGTGTCAGTGGGCAAGCACTAGCGGCAAGCGGCAGAGTATTAAATACCGTCACAGAGCACATAGAGGAGGTGGTAGGATCTGGAATGTCCTGGATTCAACGCCCTCTATACACTTTAAAGTGCCATTTATGAACCTGCCGCAGGCTGTCTAGCGCTTGCCATGACACTGCCATCTGCACGAATACCTCAATAATTGATGAATCAATAAATGCACCACTCTGTCTGAACTAGCAGCCAGCCTGTTATTTTCTATTTTATATCAACGAATTAGTGATCTGGTATGCTGCTTAAACCATCACGGAGATATGTATATTATCATTCCCCAGGCTATTAATTCTTATGATTATCTTTCACACAAAATTTAATATGATTATCTTTCACACAAAAATTCTGAAACTGAAATGAAAGAAACAAACAATCATACATCATCCACACAACACATGTACCCTTTAAAAACAAAGCTAGAAGGGGAAACCTATGATATGCTCTTTTCAAAAGAGGCACTCACTATGGGGATGTCATGGAGGGGCCTAGCTCATGATAGCCATTTAGGGTTAGGAACTTTGTATGTCTCAACTCAATTAAAGTTAGGGTTTTGGATTCTCTAGAAAAATTTTGAATCTCTATATGTGACTAGCTCCACATATGTGAGCAACATAACTTTTGCATAGAACTCTAATTGAGATCATTTTCATGATGTTTGAAATATCTCAAAGTGTAGAACAATGCCAATAGGATAGGAGCACAAAAATAACCATTTAAGTTCTCAAAGAGGCCATTAAAGTCGTCAAATAGGCTCTAGACCGTTTTGGACGTGCAAAGCCAACTTGCCCCTAAAATGGGCCCTACAAGTCAAGAATTCCAATTTTTTCACCAAGAAAATACCAAAACATATGAAAAATTATATCATGATTCATTTCTAATCATACCACCCCATTTAGGAAGGATTTTGGTCTCCAAATGATTTTAATGAAGGAGGTAAAAAATTTCCTCTACCTTCTCCTTAGAGTACCATTTATCCTTGCATGGAAGTTGTCCTTTTATCCTAACCTACAAGAGTTCATATTGCCCCCATCCAATTGTAAGACACTTCTTCTATCGAACAATATCTTTTGTTAACTCTCCATCAACTTATAGCTCCAAGTTGTCTATGGTATGTAAAACAAGTTCATTACTTTTTTATCCAGCATGGAAATATTAGAGAGTTTCAGGTTCTCTACATTTACTACTGAGTAAATGGACATATATGGAGGTAGATTGAATCTCTATGCATTATCACCCATCTGTTGTAACACTTTAAAAGGACCATACTCTAGATCCTTAATTTTCTTACCAAGATCTTGTAGTATTTCTTTGTTTAGATACAACCAAAATTTTTCTCCCACCTTGAACGTTTATACTGTGTTCATAATGCTAGGCCTTGTACTTTCCTTGTGACTTATTCAATGTCTTGTGTACTTGCAAATGGATTTTCATGATCTTATCAACAAACCTTTTATCCTTCAATACTTCTCTCATAGTCTTTTCCCTCACTCCTTGTTTTCCATATAAAACATCTAAGTTAAAAAGTGGCAAATACCCAAAACAAATTTCAACATGGGATTTACTATATGGACTATATTATAAGGGTGCAGAATACAAACCAATTTTTCATCCCATGTCCTTGGATGATTTCAATTGTAACCCCTCAAAATTTGAACCAATGTCCTCTTAACTATTTTTGTCTTCCCTATGTAGATAGAAGTTTGTTGATATATTAAACTTGGTATCCATATTCTCCCAAAGTGTAGTAAAAAAGGAATTGAAAAATCTAGTATCTCTATCTCACATCATTCTCATTGGTATCCCAATCCGCACCCAAAAATTTTCAAAGAACATGCTAGTTGCATCTTGTCGCTTGATGGGCATAAAAATGAACATCTTGCCAAAGTTGTAAATTACCACAAATAATCAATCATGTTCTTTGTTGTTTCTTGGGAAACCACCCACAAAATCGACACAAAAAATCTCTCCTAAGGTATAGTAAGTATAGGTAGGGGATGATATAAACCTTTCTTTCTTTTATGAGGTTTTCTAGTACAATAAAGTATACATCTTCTAATAAACCATGCTACATATTCTTGCATGCTTTTGAGTTTCACTCCCCTTTCTATTTTCCCAACTTCTTTTTTTCCATTTCTTTTCCCTCTTCTATACTTACCCAAATTCCCCTTTTCTTTTCTCCCTTCTCTTCTCCCTCTCCAATTACTATACTTAGTCATTTACAAAGCAGCGGGTTGGCGGGTTCACGAATTTTTATTTTCATCCATACTCCCATATCGTGAGTCCGACCGAATGCCGTATTATTCTATACTTAACTGTTTCTGCAGTCGCGGGTTCGCGGGTTCGCGGGTTCAAACTTTCATATTCCAAGTTCCGCGATATTCATTTTTCACCCATAGATCCGTGATCTACATTATGACCATCGAAGTCACCAATATCCTAATTATCTCATCTTATATTGAGTTTGATCGACCGCATTACAATACTTAGACTATTTTCGACCTTTCGCAACCGCGGGTTCACGGGTTCTTAGGTTGGCGTTCACAAAAATTATAAAATCCTAATCACTCTCGTACATCACCGCCATCCTCATGCTTTTCCAAATACACATTTAAGAATGGTTTAATGATACTAACTCATCATGCACGTTCCGTAAATATTTTCATTAATAAGTGAAGGGCTCGAGGATGTTTCTCACTAAGGTGCATTAAAGAACGATTTGACAAAGGTTATATTATGGTTATGTCTCTCAAGAACTCATTGAAAATATTTTCTGGATTAAAGGAACACTCTCATCAACTTATGGCTACAACAGCTTGATAGCGGTTATGCGGTGATACTTTGAATATTTTTGGGTGTGAGGAACAGAACTTTCAGTGGTCTAGAGCGTAGTCTTAGTATTCATCCCCTTCCGCTCATAAAGAAGTGATATGGACGTCTAGAATTTCTCATGCAGGGTGTGTCCCTAAGTTTTTTTACTGCAAGGAACTGGTTTCATGGTGCGTTGAAAAATATATACCAAGTTAGAGGATTATTCAACTTCAAGACCATTCTCCCATCTCTCTTTCACCTCAAATGTTGTGTAAGATGTTGAAACTCCCTGAACCAACACTTACTTTCAAGGGAGAGGATTGCAGGGATTTCCTGAAAAAACATTACAACGTCCTAGACCTATTGCCTGAGTTTTTGGAGAATCCTGCGGCCATCCCCGAAGACATTACCAGATTGTAGGTCGACTTTTTCGAAAACCACTTGCAGGAAATTACTTGGTTATTCACTAGGGTGACAGGCCAAGAAAGTACCGCCAGCATTTCTCATATGATTCTTTATATCTTGTATTTTACTTTCAAAGAACAAGCCATTTTCAATTGGGGAAAATTGATTTCCATTGAAATCTCTTCCCAATTGTCACACTACATGAAAGATAAGAAATTCTTTATGACTTATTATTTGGTGTTTGCGATAGCATATTTCTGTCAATTTCCTAAATTGTCTATTTGTAAGAGGGTGAACTATGAATTTTACCTAGTTACCTTCTAGTACCATGCATTGTGGAGACACAAAGATTCTTTTCATTTCTACGAAGTTTTCAATGATTTTGTCTCGGTTTTTAAAGGATTGTTGTTTGGAAAAGATACCCCCAGAATATTCGACCAACCAAGTAAATTTCTGGATAAAAAACATATGTTGGAGAAAATGGAGAATTACAATGTTAACAGGATTTTTGGTTCTAAGGAAAACCCCTCCTTTCTTCCATGCCATATATATGATAGAATATTTATTACAGAAATCACAAGGAAATATAATTTATGTATGCACTTTTCTCATGAGAAACGATAAAAGCAATCCATACCCTCACTTTGGAATATTAGCAACTTTATGTTCATAAATATAAACAAAATCGATGAATTTGCGAACCACTTCGACAATCTGAATCTCAAATATGATGAAAAAATAAAAGGGTTTGACCCTAACAAAATTTTTGTGGAACATATGCTAGATGTGGGATTCAACAATTCATTTATCCATACTATTCTAAGTGAAGAAGAAGATAATAACGTAGACGCTCCTACTCACAATGCTCATGATTTTGAAACGGTACTCAGTACCAATGAATTGTACAAATAGAAAGGAAAGGTTCCCAACAAGAAGAGTTCTCAGTCCCCAATCGTTACTCCTAAGGCTACAACATATCAGAGAAATTCTCTAGTGGCCCTCCCATCTAGAAAGGTGACCAATAGTAGTTTTGGTAGCGGAGGAGAAAAGAATCCTCCTCTGATAAAAAATGAGAGCTCGCACAAGCTTCCTCTAAGGAAAAAGACAAAAAATGTCATGCAAGAGGAAGACGACTAGCGCATAGAGAGTGACATCAGTATTTTCTCCCTCGAAGATATGGATCTCAAGGAGGACATTGAGAAAATGTTTCCTCCACTGGATCAGTACGAGAACACGGCCCACCAGAATCCATCATTGGAAATCATTGAGAATGAGACCTTCAATGAAGAAGAGTCATTTTCTTTACAGAGCACTATCTTTGACAGGGAATCCAAGAAATTAACTATTGATAAAAGTGATGTGAAGAATAAGAAAGGAAAATCTCGTCCAGAGATTGACCTAAGAGATATGTGGCCTTCCCAGATTTGTAGACTTCGTAGAGAAACCTGCAATGCACTCGATGACTCCATCGGTGATCTTGAAGCAGAAAAAAATGAAGTTAAAAGAAAGGATTAAGGAACTGGAAGACACCTTAATGCCTCTTCCACTTCTTTCCATCCTTTGAAAATCGTTGGACCCACCATGCCTGCTTCTAAATTAAAAGGATCCTCAAGCTTACTTACATCATCTAGGAGCTATGTGGAGAGAAATATCAAGAAAAGAATTGCATTGATCACAGAGGCTTGGAAAACTTTGAAAAAAATGCTTTCTTTTGCTCGAGGGCGCATACTTTCCATGATTATTTACAAGCCGACCTAAAAAATGAAGAAGGTTTTTACCTTGATGTTGTAGTACCCTTTGGTATTAAAGTTTCCCATATGATAGAAATGAGGAGAAGAGAGGAGGATATACCCTCTCGAAGTCGGATAAAACTGTTGAGCGCATGCTGGAAACAAGAGATAAAAAACTTGAATAATATTGTTCAATCCTGCAACCAAGCTATATCAAAGAGGGAAGAACTATTGAAGAGGCTCACAGAGGTGGGCGTAGATGAAATCACTAACGAGGTCCAAGACCCCAAATTAATCCTCAACTTAGTATTCCTAACAAAACAACATTTTGAAGAGAAAGTTCATATCTTTAAAGGGTTGTCCATTGAAAATTTCTATTGTATAGTTGAGTATGATGATGAAGACATAGACAATTGGCTAGTGGAATACTCTGTGAAAAATCAGGACATTGAAGAAGCATTACATGACATTTCCCTTGATATTAGAGACTTGGAGGGAGAGTTGTTCAACATCAAAACACGGCATGAAATCAACATGGCACCAATGAAAAGATATATTGAAGAATTGTTTAAGAAAGCTATCAACAAATTAACCACCAAGGGGAAATAAATAGTTGGGACGGTTCCTGTAACCGTTATTGAAGACAATAAAAGGACACAAGAAAGAAAGTTAACATAGGAGATACCATCATAGTAATTTTATGTTAATCACAACTTTCTTTTGTTTATCAAGTCCTTCATCCAGTTCTTCCACCTCTTTCACTAGAAAGGTTTAAACAAAGAATTATAACTCCTCTTTTTTTCTTACCAAGTCTTGTTGTTCTTTCACCACCCACCATCTTCCTTCTACAAGCTTAATTCTTGTGTATATTTTATTTATGGTCCGCGAGAGCCCCAATCCTAGTATTTAAGACAAATGCATTTTAAATTTCAAAGAATATGTAACAGACTATATGTTTTTAGAAATTTCAAGAGAGCTTTTTTAGGAACAATCTCAACCGTACTTTGTAACCCATATTTTTTAATACAAAGTATTTGAGGTTGATCTATCATTTTCTTTATTTTAGCTTCCCATGTTCACTCTGTTAAGGTTCTCTTATGCATCCAGACCTTCTTATTTTTATTTTTATGTGATCTAGAATCTTTAGTCAAACTATTATGGTTGTTCGGAAATTTTTCTTATTTTCTTTAAATGTGTGAGTGTGCTCTATTCCCGGTTCTTTCTCAAGAAATTTCTTTATAAAGAAACCAAAACATTTTCCTTTTATTTTTCTTGCAATATTTTTATTTTATTTGAATTACTACGATAGACTTTTGCAAAGTCCCACATTCTAAAAACCTATAATTCCCAAGAAAATCTAAAGAGGAGTACCACCTCTATAAGAACACAGGGGGATTTACATCCTCGTGAGGTTTTTGTTTTGGTCCTAATGGATTCAAGTGTCAACACTAGATCAATACACATATCGTTAAAGTTTGAAATTGCTTTCCCATCACTAAAATTACTTACATCTTTGGAGGTGTGAGCCATTCTCATGAGTTACAATTTTTCACCTTTAAGAACACAAAACTTGTCTATCTTGTAGAGAAACCCATTATGGAGATGATAGTTAGCCTTACTATCACCTTCTTCTAAAAATGTTGTGGAGATGATAGTTAACCTTACCATCACCTTCTTCTAAAAAAACTTGTCTCTACATTTGTTGAAACACCTACTTAAAGTCCTCATCTTATGTGTATGCCTCTTTGTATGCATCATCAATGAATGAATCCATGTGCATCAAAGTTTCCAAAGTTGTAATCTTGGATTTGGGTGTCCTTGAAAGCATGCCTTCCAACTTATTAGTGTTTTTTTTTTATATTTGATTATTAGATAAAAATGTTGTAAAAACCCCATCCACTTCTAGTGTTTAGTTTGTTAAAGCTTACTTTGTTCTTGAGAATATTGTGTTGGTGAATGATTAGTGTTCATGATGGTCTCCCTACCCATAAGATGGTTCTTTCACTTCATAACAAATTGAACCAAAGAATAGATTCCCTTGTCATATGTAGGGTGGTTTAGGACTCCCCCATGATACATTTCAGAATGATCACATACCAACTTACATCGTTACATCAAGACTTCTCCCATAGCATATCCACTTTCATCCCTTTCCACTTTGAAGGTCTTATGAAAATTAGTAATATAAGAATTAGTGCTTGACTAGTCTTTTGTTTCAACCCATGTAAATATTTCCATTGAGTCTTTCCACACTAGAAAATCTTACTTCCATATATTATGACATCAATTGGTGTAGCTAGAGATGAAATGAATCATATAAACTTTGATAGGCATTGTGCTTCCCTAACAAAGCTCTCAATTTCAAGGACATTTGTAATAGTTTTCCACTTGAGGATAGCCTCAATTTTGGTAGGATCTATCTTGAGTTCCCCCTGACCAATCACATACCCTAAATACAATAATGATTTCTAGGAAAATTCATGTTTTTTAATATTTACTCGAAGCTAATTCTTTATGATAGTCTCTAACAACTGTATGAGACGTGAGATATAATTTTCCTAAGCAAATATATAAATAAATATATCATATAAGAACATTATTAAAAATCAGTCTAAAAGGGGACATAATACATCATTCATCAAATATGTATATGTAGTTGGTGTATTACATAAATACAAAATAATTACGAATCTTTCATACATACCTTTCCCTATCTTAAAGGTGGTCGTGTAGGTGTATTTGTATTTGACTCATACTTTCTAGTATCCCGATTTGAAATCTAAGTTTGTGAAGTACTTTTCATGTTGCAATCAATCTAGCAAGTCATCGATCCTAGGTAACGGATATTGATTCTTGAGGGTGATCTTGTTCAAACCTATTTAGTCAATACACATTCTCCATGTCCCATCCTTCTTGGGTACAATGATAATAGGGGAACCACATGATGAGGTTCTTAGTTGAATCGCTCCATACTCCAATATCTTGTACAACTATTTCTTCACTTCATTTTTCAGCGGTGACTTGTAGCCAAAATGAGAAATTTTAAAATATTTTTTGAACATTGACAGATATTTAATATTATTTAAATATCTTATATTTCTCTTTATATGAAAACCTTATTACTATGTTTGGATATAAATATCAAAATGATATATCGCATGACCAATCATATTCTCCTATTTTCAAGAAAAAAGGGATAATTTTCTCCATCACCAAAAATGAGGTCAATTTATGTTCATAATAGATTGGTCACAATTAAAGAACTATGATATTGCCAGTTGTTTTCCAGATCCATTTGTAGGTATTCAATGTTTTCATAGACTATGTTTCTATGTTTTATAGTCTAATCTTGAATCTTGATTGCTTACTTTATTAATTTAGATTTTGTGATGCATTATTATTACAAATTTAAATTCTGAACCTTAATATTGCATACACAAAACCTAAGTCTAAAACATGGTGGTTTTAGTAAGATCATTTTTCTCACATAGTATATGCAAGAGTCTTCTAGGGTTTAGGGTTTAAGATCGATCCTCAAAACTCTTGCTTCCATCCTTCTTTCTCAATTATCATTTTTTATTGTTTATTTAAATATATAATAACTTGTTCCTTTAACATTTTTTTCTACCTTTCTATTCATAGGGATGCACACAATGTTTTGTTTCTTTTTGCACATAGAATTGTATTTTTTTAATAGTTGATGGAAACTCAATTAATAATGTAGTATTATGGAAGCTAAAATCTTAGTTTATGAGATCAACTTACATTGTGTTAGCGACCATGGTGTTGATTTATATGTTTAGATCTAAAATTAATATAACCATGCATTATTTTATTTATTGCTTATAAATGTAGGTGCTTCTCAAAGATATAAATGTATACCTCTGTAGAATTTAGAAGTCAAATCACTGCACAGAGGGGGTCCTTTGTCCCACAAAAAATGAGACCTCATACACCAATTTGGTGTTTGGCTTGGTGGTGATCTTAAAAATTAGATTAATATTTTTTTTGTAAGACATATAATCTATATATAAAAGTATTACTGGCAAAAATACAGGTGTTCTACTACTAGCCTACCACATGAGAAACCAGACGAGCAACAAAACAATTGTTTCTTCAGGCTTGTTGACCAAAAATGATAAAAAAATATGTTTTCGCTTAGGGTCAAATGTATTATACAAGAACTTCCTATATTGAGAATAAGATTTCTAATGCATTTCATAGGCTTCTCAAATTGTTTGAAGAAAATAAACATCTACAAAACTATGCATAGGAGATTCAAACCAGAGGATTTCTTTCATTAGGGTTGCTCAAGATGATTCCCATAGTCCTATCTACCAACATGGACACTTTTATATCAACACCTTGATTTTTAGTTGGATGTATTCCAACAGTGTGGGGAAGTCATTATGGACAACCTACTTTTTTATCATGGATCTTCCCAAGAGCATCTTCATATGTCAATATAAATCAATGGTTCCATAGTATTTGGTATCCTAGGACTGAGATGACCTAGTTTATAGAATCCATGCAATCATTTCAGCATCTACTTTTATGTATGGGGTCATTTTCATGTCCTGGTGGAGGTCTTATTCTAGACCTTCCAGAGCATCCCAAGTTTCTAGCGAGGTTTGAACTGTGAAATTCTTGGTTTCCATGGTAGCTTCCTGCTAAGCTCATGGGAGTGGAAGACTTAGATGTGAAGGCATTCCTCTTCCCTATGACTATTATTTTGTTCCAATTGTTGATTCCATTGAAGAGAGGAGGAAGAGATTCCTACCTAAGTGCACCAACTACACCTTTCACTGTCCATGCTTCAAAGGTTTACCACTTTCTTCGAACCAACCACCATGATGAGAAGAATGATAGAAATTATGAATTTCTGAACTAGAATCCTTATTTTAGTGCTTCTTTCATCTCCTTTCATAGTAACGACTTATGTACCCTTGAAATTACTATGGATTGAATTCCAGAGCATCTGGTCATAAGATTCAATTACTAATTGTTGCATTGAATTTCCATGCAGGTTCGTCATCTCTAAGCGAGCACAAGTGAAATCCAAGACATTTTAATGTCGAGTTAACCTCTATCTTGTGCACACATCCATTCTATACCTCTCCCACATATATCTCTCCAAATCCATCCTTGTCATGTTAAATGCCAGCCTTTTCCATTCAATTACATGTAGGCTCATGTTAATGACTTACATGGGAGGAGACAAGGGTAAGGCCAGGTGTGTCAATGATGCACATGTCATCCTGCCATGTAGTATCCAATGGCCCTAGATCTGGCTCACTTCCTACATTGGGCACTCAAATTGGGGGAATACAATCATTCTTGGAAAGAGTGTTGCAGTTCAAATTCACATATTCTTTCTCCTTTATCCTCAAATTCATGTGAATCATTTCCCGTTGAATGGTCTCCCCCTCATTTTATAGTTAGTATGCTAGATTATTATCAAATCATAGAACATGAGAGGGGATTATTACCTAGATCAAAGGTAAAATAGATTGAAGTATTTCGAGTCCCCCCTCCATCCTCCATCTTGATGAGATATTTCTTATGGATGAACCATGTAGATTTTTCCAAGGATTTAGATAATGATAATGAAGTCACCTTCATCTATGATTTTCTTGAATCCTTATCTAATATCTATTGTAATTCATTTATCCAATTCTATGAGTTACACTTCATTGTTTTTGGAAACCCCTAAGCCTTATGCATAGATTTTGATTAATGTTCCTTCATTATTCTTGAAAATGACTCACAAGCTTACCAGGCCCAGATTTCCTTTAGAGGCTCCATCAAAGTTCATTTCGACAAATCCATCTGGTGGGGGAGACCATATCATGGGGGATGGGGGGATAGAGTGAGAGATAATTCATGCTATAATTTGAGAATTTTTCTTGAGTTATAAGAAATAAAAAATAATGGCTTCATTGGAAGAGCATTTTGAGTCTTGATCAGTCCATGTCATTTTTACGACTATTTTTTTTATATTCTTTTGAATATGAGGCTAGATGTGATCAATGTCTTATATTTTATTTTTAAATATCTTGTAGTTTATTTCTTTTCCCACTTCCCATAGAATAAATTATGGAATCAAGTTCCAAGCTCTGGTTAGGATAGGATTATAAAAGTCCATCCAATCTATCATTGAATACACATTGTTTTTGTATTGAGCTTGTTTTGTCAAGGTGGTCGAACTCAGGTATCATAGGTTTGAATAAAACATAAATGTATTTAGAAGATATTATTTTGTCTTTCCATCTTGTTCACAAAGGAGGAAAATGGTTGGTCCAATAAATCCCCTTTTCATCAGGTTCTCCCAGGTTAGGATTTTGTTCTCTTCTAAGAGCCACAAGAAGATTGAAACTTTAGGAAATGTGTGTTTTTTCTAGATCTATTTCCATATGTGCAGGGGGATGTATTTTGTTTCTTGGTGATAATAGTAAACATGACTTTGATGGTGAATCTAACCTTGGATGTGTGCCCTCGGCATAGTTTGTTTTCCCCCTCATGCTTCAAAATTTTCTGACTATTAAGCTCTCCCCATAATGCTTCCCATTGTATGTGGTGTTCATTATGTGGCCAGTTATATTTTGGAATCCATGTTCTCCATTGCCTTTCTACCGATTCCTCTTCCCAGTGTTTCCAATAACATATTTTCTTTGGGATTTGAAATGATCTCTTAGAGGCTTAATATTTTCCTTTTCCCCCCAAGTAGGAAATTGTTTCCATCTATCATCCTAGAACATTGTGTTTATGCTATTATGAACCTCCAAAAAGGATTTTTTTTTGTATTATACTCTTATTTTTCCATCATTCATTCCATATTGTGGAGCATTTTATATTTCCTTCCATCCTTATAAGATTGTGATTTTCCATTTTTGTGTTGTACTTTCTCTTCCAAATCATTCTCCATAGGTCGTTTTTTCTTTGGGACCATCTCCACCAAGATTTCACCCCTAGGAATGTACTTAATATTTCCAAGTTTCTTAATCCTAGTCCTCATGCAATATTATGTTGACACACTTAATTCTAGATAACTAGGGATATAAGATACCCAACCACCAATAGGATAGGCTACACTAGTTCAAGAACACACTTCTCGAACTGATTTTGAATTTCTGATATCAATTAATTATTAAAGAAGCATGAAACAAACACATTAACATCACATGCAACAATCAAGATTCATGTTTCACCATAAAATAAATGAACCATATGTCATGCATGTTGGATAGTTGGTTTTCATTTATGACAAGATTTGGAGAAGTCTGGAAGATCCAGAGGTGTGATCATGAATCCCAATTTTTTTTAGGAAAAAGAGGATGAAGGGAAGTGATAATGCATGTAACACCCTCATATATGGATAATCCTCGTCATTCTGTTCCCAAGGGTAGGTGGTATGTCACGTGAGATAATATGATATGATATATGATCGATATATTATTGTAATGATGAGTGTTCCATATATAGAAAACATATGGTGACCATCCATGAAAGGATATGTCCCTTACTTAATAAATAACTATTTATTTATTGTATATATTTATTTGTATTATTAATTATTAATCTAGCAGAATCTCTTATTGATGTTTCCCAAACATCAACATTCCCTCTCAACGAGGTATACGTTCTACATCATGCCAAGCTTGTATCTAAAGTATACAAAAGTCTCCCTTGACTCATGACACCATTCTATCAGTCCTTGGAGATGTCTCTCTCCCACCTGAACTAAGTGAAAACTCCCTCTACAACTCTCCCTCTTAGCCAAATGACTCTCTCTGAGATCATACTCACTTTGGTTCTGCATGTGATAGCATCTAGCATCTTGAAGATTTTATCATTCCTTGTGAAATCACCATGACTAGAATAAACACCACAATGGGGTCGTTCACCACAGGTACGCCCATATGAGTGAATGTCAACCAAATGCTAACTGACACATGGAATGCAACTCAAGCACGTTGAGTCCATATTATTCCTTGTCATGATCAAGGATTTACTACACATAGGCCCAGTTACCACAAGTACTCTTTTGTGATAAATGTATCCTATCTCCCTTGGTATGAATCCCAATCTAGGAGAAGGTCCTCCCAATGCTTACTCAGGACACTCACCACAGGTACACCCCTATGGGTAAGTTTCTTCCTGATGTTTCCACACACTAGAGGAACACTAGCACATCGAGTTTTCTATTCTTTGAAGACTATGCCAAGGCCATTCTCGACTGGTCAAATAACCATGAGAAATCCTGGGAGAATGTATGTCTGATGTTGAAACATCAACACTCCCTCTTATATATGGAGTTATCCTTCCATGATGTATGTATCTAGTAGTCCAATGACTACTCTACAATCAACTAGTAGCACACAGCTACTACCATGCCATCGATAGCTCGAATCATCCATCACAGTCTCTGTGATCAAGCAACACACAACTACTCCAAGTTATCTAGTAGTATCCATGACAATCATCTAGTAGCACACAACTACTACAATTTCATCCAATAGAAAATGATTGTGTTGATACATTGCAGTACACAACTACTGTCCAGTGGTACAAAACCATTTCCAGTGGCACACAACTATTGTCTAGTGACACACAGTCACTGCGAGTGGTACACAACCATTGTAGTAGAATATGGCTACTGGCCAAAGACACAAGATCTCCACCATAGTCTCATGACTATGCAAGTGTCCCACAATTGTCACGCACTCAATAGAGTGTCACATGACTACAATGACCATTCTTCTTGATCTGGTCGCTATTTGTGCCATAGGAAGAATGTCAATCCTTCCAAAAGTTGAAAGCCAAGACATGGGCTACATGGACAATTATTCTAATCATTTCAATACATGTGTCATAGAAGAATGTCACTCCTGGACCTTTTTCTCTAATCAGGTCACCATATGATCCATAGAGAAAATGTCACTCATCTACCAACCTCCCTAATCAGGTCACCATCTATGTCATAGGGGGAGGACCATTCATCCTGATTAGGTCACCATATGTGCCACACGAGAATGCCAGTCCTTTTTCCAACCTCCTGTTGATACTTCAATCCATCAGGACCGAAACGACAACCTCATGAGGACATTAGTCCCCTTTCATTTTTACAGAGGTGGTTCTCCTCTTTGGCTAAAAGACATATCTTTGAATATCTTGGATTATAGAGAGTGCTAGGAAGCAAACCACAAATATTTATTGCTTGGATTTATATGAAAATGGTTCTTCAATAACCAAATATGATCTTTATGCACAACAAAATTATTTTTATAATATGAAAATATTGAAGGAGGGCTTCAATATCAGAATTAAATTGTGATCAATATCACACAAAATCTTCTTAATAATATATAAACACATCCATATCTTCTTCATGAAAAATAGGAGAGAATTATTTCACCATCTCAAAGAATTTTAATAGAGTACTATGATTAGTAATAAAGGAGAAATTGATAGGTCAACCTCAAATATATCATACTTAAAACTCAAAGTTACAAGATAGAGTCAAGAAATACTCTGAAGCAATTCTTTGTGGATTTTATTCATGAGAAATGTTCTTCATTACAAAAAAATTGGAAGCCATGTATCTGGCTGAAAATACTCCATGATCATACAATAAAGATTTGTATAAGTATACAATAAAAACACTCAACAACTCAGCTTTGTGCCAAACTCTGAGATTCAGGCATAAAGCTATGAGAAGTGGTGTAGAAGAATAGAAAGAATGGAGAAGATGGGAATTTATTTCTTTTGACTAGAACCTTGATTGTGTATCCATGGTTGTACCTTCCTCTTCCTATGATATTCTTCCCTTCCACTCTAACAATATTGATTATTGTAACCCTTGATGAACCTCTCTTCTCATTTTAAGAAGAGATTTTATAACTACTTGAGTAGTTAGGTTTTTCTTCCTCTCTTGAAATTCCCGAACAAGTTTCTTATTGAAACATTCAATTTAATTAGTGACTCATTAATTCATCATTAATGAAATTATATCATCAATATATACATATCTAAAATGGGCCCCTTTCCCTTTTCAATAAAATTTTATTTAAAAACTTTTATTTTCACAATTTAATTAATTTCCCATTTAAAATAAGAGGGTTGTGTTTTTTTTTTATGGGAATGATAATCATATTTTTAGCCATGTAAATCACTTTTGATGTGATACTCATCATCTTATCTTTCCAACTATATCAAGTTTACGCAAACCCATCGCACGGACCTCAAGATATGAGCTTGTGAACTTGAGTTGTCATGTAGGCCCATTAAAAATGCATCTAACTGATATTTTAATTTCTAAGAAAAATGTATCATCTTTCAGCACTTGAAACCTATACCACCATATTCTACGTTGAAATACCTTTCGAACAGTATAAATTTTCCATGATTACGACACCCATATCCCAAGTTATGGCCTCCACAAGATCAATGCTCAACCCCCGTCGATCAAAATTGATGGGAAAATCTCATCCCTTGATTTTATTTCTCCTCTTCCTTTGTGAATTTTGACTTTTCTTTGTAAAAAATATATCCCATATGCATGGAATTATTGTAATATTTATCTAAGTGTATTATATGCTCAACAAGAAACAAAGAGAAGAAGACTATTGAGACTTGATAATTCGACCCCTTGAGAAATTGATGAATAAAATAATAATTTTAGAACCTAGTCATCATCCTCGTCATGCCATCAGGAGAATGATCCACATCACCGCCACATGTAACCACATATTTTGTTTCCATGTGTCATGACCCTTAGCTTACCATGTGTCATAATTTGATTGTCTGCCATGTCACTATCATGTGTAACCACTTAACGTTTTCCATGTTTCACCATGTGGTTGGTTGCCACATGTCATGACCTGATTCATTGCCATGTGTCATATTATCATTCAATGGTTTCATTCCTTGGAATAACTTTGATAATTTGGCTAAGTATGGGAGATGGGACCAGAGGGGGAGATAGAGAGGTGCGTTGAAGGGTTTGCAAGTTTTTGGAGGTGAGGGAAGGGATGTGAGTGAACTTAACCATGAAATTTTCTTGAACACACCAAACCGCGAACCCACAGTTAGATGAGTGATGTAAAGAAACTGAGTATAGAAGGGAGGTCGGTTGGACTCACGGGCATCATAAGAATGGGACATTTGGGAACCCAAGATCCCCAATGAGAATAAAATTTAAGTGATGGTCGAAGTGTAGAACATGGAAATTGAAGTGAAATTTGAAGGTTCTAGAAAAGGGAAGGGAAATGTTTGAACCCACGTACCTATGAATTTGAATAAAAATCTAAGTGTTGAGTAGTGTGGAAGAAGGGTTAAGAGAGGAGAGGGTAACACTTAAAAAATTATCCAAGATCCAAGATAATCCCAAGTTCCAAGAAATTAAAGGTTCCATTATGGTTCTGAAATCTGGACATTGTTCCAAGACGTGGTATGGTTCTATTAAAATGACCATGGCTCCACAAATTCTTATTTCCAAGAAAATTAGCTTTTCCACATGGAAGAAGTTTTATTTTCCTCTTTAAAACTTCAAACCTGGATATCTTGAGCATATGAACTCAGATTTTTGATCCAAAGTTGAGACTAAGGGCTACAAAATGAACTTATAAAAGTTCAAAAAATGTATTCTTTTGATATCAAGTATTTTATGAATCCAAGAGAGGGAAAGTATAGACAACCAAATTTTGGTCAACAACTCATCCAACTGCGGGACAGTGACCCCCTATGGGTTGCTAAGAACACCAGAATCTCAAGACCAATTGCCTTCTCCATTGGGATATGGAGTCATCTTCAAAATGAACTCTTGTAATTCTTCACATTTCATGGAGTTATCTTCAAACTTAAATATAAAGACTACCTTAGTTTGTAAATCTTGAACTGAGAAATAAGCTATGTACAAGAAGATATACCTACCCTATCCTACTTGGAGGAAAGAGGCAATTTTAGGTGTAGGTATATTTCCAATGGATCCATTCGAGCATCCAATTGAATTGTGAAATGGGATCCAACAATAAGAAAATAATTATGGTTGCTACCAATAAGTCATGAGCATGAAAATTAGGATCCTTTCCAAAATGTACGACAATGGGATCGAGCAATGTGTGTAGAATACATGTTTGCATTGGCAGAATGAAAATTCTTTTGAACCAATATTCAATATGCATTGGCAAAATGACAATGCTTTTGAACAAATATTCAATATAATCTACTCTTGGATGTACAAGAGTGTTGCTATCTTCAATCAAATGAGAAATTTATTTCTTGAAAACATTATTTTTTTCTTCTTTCTCCACATTCAAGACTCTTGTTTCATTGGCAATGTCTTGGCAATGTTCTTCTTCTATGCAATGACTATCTTATTTGTTCTCAAAATTGTTTTCTTCCACTAATTATTCTTTATTTTGGCTCAATTTTTCTTGAATATTTGTTGGCGACTCTCTAATTTCTTCCTCATATGGAGTATATGAGATTTTGATATCCTTTTATTGGTATTTTGAATTTTTGCCTTCATTCTCAACAACAAGATTTGATTCAGAAACATTTTGCAGTGTTTCATGATATTCTTCTTCTATATCATTCATTTCATATTTTTCTGTCCATGTGGGAGGGGGTGGGTAGGTGGGAAGCAACAAATGTAATGAAATCTTCAATAAACAAAGTTTCAAGTACATCCCAACTGGTAATGGTTCCAAGTGGCAATGAACTATGATATTCAAGAGCATTCCCATGTAAGATTTGCAAGAATATTCTACATGTAACATTATCTTTAGTGAGATTGAAAATTTCACATGCACATTGGAATCTAAACAAATGTTTCTCTTCATCCTCCAAAGCATTCCCAAAAAATGCAAAAAGGTTTTCCATAGAAATATTGGGTATTTGAAAATTTTCTTTTGGTAGATTTAAAGAACTTCTATGTAGTCGTCCTCTTCTTTGGGAATTTGTTCCTTTTTATGCATATCTTGTAACCATTTATGGGATTGATAAAGAATATAAATAAGAATTATGACATAAATGAAATCCTTAATTTTGAGTTTTTTCAATGGATTTTCTAGGGAGTTCATTCCCCTGAATCTTTGGTGCTTCTCGTTTCTTTTGGTGCTTCTCGTTTCGTTCCTAGGGAGTTTTTTTTATATAAGAAACAATTTTCTTGAATATATTTTTCAAAAATTTGAGCCATGGAGATTTTTAGTTTTTCAATATGATTTGGACCAGGGCCTCAAATGTCTTGAAAAATAAATCGGTCGCCAGTATGGTCACAAAAAATGTTGACACTTGAATCCGTCAGGACCAAAATGGCAACCTTATGAGGACATTAGTCCCCATTTGTTTTTAGAGAGGTGGTTCTCCTCTTTGGCTAAAACATATATCTTTGAATATCTTGGATTAGGGAGAGTGCTAGTAAAAAAACCCAAAATATTTATTGCTTGGATTTATATGAAAATGGTTCTTCAATAACCCAATATGATCTTTATGTGAAGCAAAAGTATTTTTGTAATAAGAAAATATTGAAGGAGGGATTCAACATCAAAATTAAATTGTGATCACCATCACACACAATCTTCTTAATAATATATAAATTCATATGTATCTTCTTCATGAGAAATAGGAGAGAATGATTTGATCATATCAAATAATTTTAATAGAGTATTTCAATTAGTAGTAAAAGATAAATTCATAATTCAACTTCAAATATCTCATACTTAAAACTCAAAGTTACAAGATACAGTCAAGATCAACCACAAAGCAATTCTTTGTGGAGATTATTCATGAGAAATGTTCTTCATTATTAAAAATTTGACAGCCATGTATGTGGTTGCAAATAATACATGATCATAAAAGAAACATTTGTAAAAGAATACAAGAAAATCACTCAACAATGCAGCCTTGTGCCCAACTTTGAGATTCAAGCATAAAGCTATGAGAAGTGGTGTAGAATAATAAAAAGAATGGAGAAGATGGATATTTATTTATTTTGATCAGAAGCTTGATTGTGTATTCATAGTTGTACCTTCTTCTTCCTCTGATATTTTCCCCTGCCCCTTTGACAATACCAATTATTGGAACCCTTGATTAAGCCTCTCTTCTCTTTTCAAGAAGATATTTTCTAACTACTTGAGTAGTTAGGGTTTTCTTCCTCTCTTCAAATTCCCATACAAGTTTCTTCTTGAAACATTCCATTTAATTAGTTCCTAGTTAATTCCTCATTAATGAAATTATATCATGAATATATACATATCTAAAATGGGTCCCTTTCCTTTTTTAATAAATTTTTTTAAATAAACTTTTATTTTCACAATTTAATTAATTTCCCATTTAAAACAGGAGTATTGTATTTTACTTTTAAGGGAATGATAATCAATTTTTTATCCATGGAAATCACTTATTATGTGATATTCATCATATTATATTTCCAATTATATAACGTTTTTTCAAATCCCTCGCTCAGACCTCAAGATATGAGCTTATGAAGTTGAGTTGTCACGCAGACCCATTAAAATTGAAGCAGACTGATATTTTAATTTCTGAGAAACATTTATCCACTTTTATCACTAGAATCCCATAGACCCATCTTATAAAACAAAATACCTTTCCAACGGTATAAATTTTGTGTTATTCCGACACCCAGATCCCAAGTTATGGCTTCCACAATATCAACACTCAGCCAATGTCGATCAAAATTGATGGGAAAATCTCATCCCTTTATTTTATTTATCCTCTTCCTTTGAAAATTTTGACTTTTCTTTGTAAAAAATATTTCCCATATTCATGGGATTGTTGGAATATTTACCTTATATAATATTAAGTGTATTATATACTCAACAACAAACAAAGAGGAGAACACTATTGAGATTTGATAATTTGACCCCATGAGAAATTGATGAATAAAATAATAATTTTAGAACCCAATCATCATCCTCGTCATGACATGCCATCAATGAGTCACACCCACATGTCATCATGGGAATGATCCACATCATCTCCATGTGTCATCACATGGTTTACTACCATGTGTCACGATCCTCAGCTTACCATGTGTCATCATTTGATTTTTTTCCATGTCACTTCCATGTGTAACCATTTAACATTTTCCATGTCTCACCATTTTTTTGGTTTCCACATGTCATGTAACGAAACCTGCCCTCAGCGAGCAGCCGATCCCACTAGGACCTTCTTCAACCACGGGCCCAAAGAGTCTAAGCTTTTCCAACTCCCCTCGGGAGTCACGAATCACCCACAATAATCCCTCGGCAATATCCCCTTCGGAAATTGGGATATCGCGACTCAGGAGTTCGCGGTTCATGCGAACACAATTCACATGCAAAACAAAACCCCGATCCCCGATGGTCAACGGGTTAACACTTCCATTTATCAGAGATTTCCCTATCAGGATATCTCACTCTGCGATGTCAACCTTATATTTTTAAAATCCCCGAATGTCGAGGTACCGATCCCCGATATCACACCACCTATACTCCGCTAGAGCCTTCAGGTCCCACACGCCACGTTCTTCTCTGGATTTCGTGGATCGCGAATTCGCGATGCAAGAATTCCTTGACGTCGGGAACCCCGATTCTCCGAATCCCGACTCCCCAAACTCCGACTCTAAGGGATCCTTTGACGCGTGTCCCACAAGTCGACGGTTATGATTATATCGTGGAATCACAGGTCGCGATTTCACCGATCGCAAATATTTTGCATCGCAAAACCCCGAACCTCGATTTTACGATGCCACCTGTCGACACCTCATGGTGAGGCCTAAGGCCTTGACACCTATCTCCCACTCGTGCTATCGGGAAATCGTGATTCAAGAATTTGCGTTTCCTGATGCACAAGGTCACAGTCCTTGCAAAACCCCGAATCCCGACTCCTCAGGATCTGTGGCCACGTGTCTTCCTAAAGATCGACGGCTCTGATCAATTCGGGGAATCGCGACTCGCGATTTCACAAGGTGTAGAACTCTTACCTCGCCAATCCCCGAATGTCGAAACCTCGAAGTCCGATGGACTTTAATTCTCCTCGCCTGCGCTTACGAGTTAACTCCCGCGTAACTCCTCCTTGATCTGACGATCCTCGGGATTTCACAAAACTTCACAGGGATTACCAGCCGTCGATTCTCTTTCTCTTGAGAACTCTTCCCGCTCCCAAGGTTTGATTCTATTCACGCTCCTCCTAGGTATGTTCCCACGATACTTACAAGGAACTATCCCTCCTGAGCTTTGTTCCCCTGACTCCTTTAGAGACCTCTCACGCACTTCCTGCGCTCGGCTTCCAACAACTCTTGAAGTGTTGAGTTCTTCCGGATTATGTGCGCTCACAAAGACAATAGCCTGCGCCGTTCTTCTCTCGGACTTACTACTGAGGCTTCAATCCGACCTTCACTTCATCTGCATGGCTCGAATAACCCAACATGACTCTGGGAAAAAGAGAACAAAAGTTCAACTGCTTAGCCTCCTCACGCACTCTATGTGGAGGAATTCAACTGCACTCTATGCAGGAATCTCCTGACTTAAGCAAAGAAACAATTGAAACTCATTCCCTCATTCTCTCAGGTTTCGAACCTGATATGCAATCACATACGCAGCATATAGAAGATAACCATAAAAAGAAGCAAGCATGCAAAAGCATAATATCAACAACACACAGAGATCAAACACATCCATGAGATTGAATCAAAGCTTTCCTATTAATTCAATGTCTGTACATGGGGTTTCTTCACAAGCTCTCTGCTCTGTCTCTTCCTTGCTCCTGTATGAATGAGAATGATAATCCAGAATACGAAGGAGGGTGCCTATAATCCATTTTCCCTCTCGAAAGCAAAAACTATCTAATCTACAGTTAATTCCTATCTAACAACATTAATACTATTAAATGCCTTCTTATCTACTTTACAATACAAAGGCGCTTCATATGAATGAAAGAATTCAAAATGGCGGCGCAACAATCTCCAAAGAAATTCAAAAAAATAAAAAATGTAGGTGCTGGCGCTGTCCAGCTGTATGTTCTTTCCTCCATGCGCTGGCTCACTTGGTGAAGTCGTAGATGCTCCTGCATCATACTCCTCGGCTCAAAATATTTCATGGGCTCCTGCTCATGAGCTCCTGCACAGTCTGCCCATGTTTCAGAATCACTGCTTCATCTTCCCAGCTGGCATCTTCCACTGGGTGATCTTTCCACTTCACCAGGTACTCAAGATATTGTTTCCTCCTGGTCTTCCTGCCTATTCTCTTGTCCAATATGCACTCCATCTCAGGTTTCTGTGCCACTGGAAACTGCTTCTTCCATTGGATTACTGGTTCCTCAACACTTCCAGCTCCTGCATCCCCGGCCTTATATGGGTATAGGTTCGAGACATTGAATATCGGAGATATCCCGATGCCCTCCGGCAACTCAAGCTCATATGCATTCTCGCCAAACTTCTTCAGGACTTTGCACGACCCGATTTTTTTCATTTTGAGTTTGTTATATGTTCCCCTTGGGAACCTTTCTTTTCTCAAGTGCGCCAAAACCATGTCTCCAACCTCAAACTGAAGCTGTCTTTTCCTCTGATCGGCTCTGCGCTTATACTCCTGATTCGATTTCTGTAATCGCTGCTTCACCTATGTGTGAAGTTATTGCATTGCCTCTGTGAATTCTTCAGCCCTCGCGTTGCTAGTTTCATCCTATTCTGACTCTCTGAGCTCAGAAACTCCTCTCGGCTGTGTCCCATAAAAAATTTGGAACGGGCTTCTACCTTTACTCCGATTCATCGAATCGTTGTACACGAATTCTGCCTGTGGTAGGATCTGATCCCAACTGCTGTGATGCTCCATCACCAGTCTTCTCAACAGATCCCCCAAGCTTCGATTGACCACTTCTATCTTCCCATCTGTCTGCAGATGGTAAGAAGAGATGAATGCCAAGTCAGTCCCCAACTTCTTCCATAGCGTCCTCCAAAAATGACATATGAACTTGGTATCCCTGTCTGAGATTATGCTTCTTGGCAACCCATGCAATCGCACAATCTCCTTGAAAAATAAGTTCGCGATGTGGGTTGCATCGCTGGTCTTAAGACATGGGATAAAATGTGCCATCTTCGAGAATCTGTCCACTACTACAAAAATGGAATCAACTCCTCATTGATTTCTCGGTAAACCCAACACAAAATACATACTAATTGCCTCCCATGGTCTCTCTGGTATAGGAAACGACTGATAGGACCCTGTGTTCTGCTTTCGTCCCTTTGCATGTTGACATATCCGGCATCTGTCAACAAACCGTTTAACGTCTGTTCGCATGCCCAGCCAAAAATATGATTCGCTCAGCTTGGCGAATGTCTTGTCATGTCCAAAATGACCTGCTAAGCCTCCACTGTGCTTTTCCTTCACCAAATTCTCTCTCATAGAGCAATCTGGAATGCACAATTGATTGCCCCGAAACAGCAATCCATCCTGGATCAGGTAGTCTATCCACGGACTCCTATCCCTGAGAACTGGGTTCTCGGCTGCTTCACATGCCTCGCCAAAGTCTGCGTCCCCTGCATACATATCTTTTAAATTTTCAAAACCCAAGGCTTTGACTCTGAACTCCTGTAGCAACAAGCATTTCCTGCTCAAGGCATCAGCTACCTTGTTCGCAGTCCCCGAAATATGCTTGATCACGAATGTGAAATTTTGCATATACTCTACCCACTTCGCATGCTTCTGGTTCAACTTCTCCTGCTGACTCACGAACTGCAATGCATGATTATCGTTGTACAAGACGAATTCCTTGGGTATCAAATAATGCCTCCACTTTTTCAAGGCCTTTATGATGGCATAGAACTCCTTATCGTACGTGGAGTACTTCAACTTTGCATCATCCAGCTTCTCGCTGTAATATGCAACAGGTCTGTCATCCTAACACAAAACTCCTCCAACAGCATATCCACTGGCATCACACTTCACTTGGAAGGTTTTCTGAAAATCTGGCAACACTAACACTGGTTGCTCAGTTATCTTCCGCTTCAATAGATTGAAGCTCTTCTCAGCCTCTACTGTCCACTGAAAAACCTTATGCCGCTTTTTCATACTGTCCATCATTGCGGCACTGATTCCACTAAAATTCCGAATGAACTTTCTGTAGAAGCTTGCCAAACCGTGAAAGATCCTTACCTCAAAAACATTTCTCGGCGATGGCCAATTCCTGATTATGTTCACCTTCTCAGGATCCATCTTTAATTCGTTAGCCGAAATCACAAAATCCAAATAAATGAGTTTTGTTTGCATGAAGGAACACTTCTTCAAATTGATCAGCAGCTTCTCCTACTGTAGCCTTCGCATCACAATGGCCAAATGCCTCAAGTGTTCATCCCTCGTCTTGCTGAAAATCAGTATGTCGTCCAAGTACACGACCACAAATTTGCCAATGAATTCCCACAGGACTTCATTCATCAGCCTCATAAAAGTGCTTGGCGCGTTTTTTAGACCAAACGGCATGACCAGCCATTCGTACAAACCCTCATTTGTTTTGAATGTTGTTTTCCATTCATCTCCCTCTCGCATCCGGATCTGATGATATCCGCTCTTGAGATCTATCTTTGAAAAATAATTTGCCTCGCTCAGGCAATCCATCAAGTCGTCCATTCTCGGCAATGGAAACCTATACCTGATGGTGATTTTATTAATCGCCCTAGAGTTTGTACACATCCTCCAGCCTCCATCCTTCTTTGGACTCAATACTGTCGGAACAACACATGGACTAAGACTTTCCCTCACTAGTCCTTTGTCCTGCAGATCCTGTACCTGCCTTTTGACCTCCTCGTTCTCCTGAGGTGTCAACCTGTATGCTGCCTTATTTGGAAAACTTGCTCCGGGTATGAGGTCAATGTGATGACTCACACTCCGCATCGGTGGCAACGAACGAGGTAGTTCGTCCACGATGATATCAGCGAACTCTCCCAGTAGTTTCTGAATCTCTTCCGGCAAGTCGTCCACTCTTGTGCTTGTCAGAACAATTCTCGGCTTCCTGACAACAAAGAATTGTGGATCTTCATTCTTCTCCAGCTCTGTGAGAAGCTCTTTCCCACTCATGAGAAGTATCGTGCTGGTTACTTCCGGCTCCACCTTCTTATCTTTTCCCGGAAGCAATGTATGTGTTTTCCCATCCTTCTCCAAGGTGTATGTGTTCATCCTCCCATCATGAACAACATTTCTGTCAAACTGCCATGGTCTTCCCAATAATACATGACAGACATCCATGGGAATGACATCACACAGAATTTTATCTTTATAATCACCCATTTTAAATTCAACCAAGCATTGTCTCCTAACACATACCTGGTGTCCCTTTTACAGCCATGTCACTTTGTATGGACTCGGGTGTTTGTTCGTTTTCAGCTCCAGCTTCTCCACCATCTCGGTCGAAACGAGATTATTTGTGCTCCCACTGTCCACTATGACCTTGCATTTCCAGCCCTTGGTCTTGCAAGTCGTCTGGAACAGTCTGCATCTTTGAGTTGTATCCACCTCTTTCTCAGGTTTCAAAAGAACCTTATGCACTGTTAGCGACTTCCCACTTCCAGTGTCTTCATCCTCCACGTCACGCCTCTGCGCCTCAGCGACGTGAGATTTTCCTCTGTCCACCTTCCTCTCTGGACAGTCCACGGCTTTGTGACCATCTTTTCCACACATGAAACATGTGATGACTCCTCCTTGGCCTCTTCCTCTACCTCGGGTACAAGTAAATGTATTGGCATCAACGTAATCTCCTTGCTGATCTGTTTGTTGTCTCCTCAGCTCAGAATTCTGCTGCCTCTGCTGTGAGGTTCCACATCTTTCAGCTCTTCCCTGAGGCCTCTTCCAATCCTCCCTGGGATTTTGAGTTCTCTCTTGGGCAACTGCTTTGCCTCTGGGCTGGCTTCTGCCTCACCCTCGCTGTCCCTGCTTGCAGCTCAACTTCTCCTCGGCTTTCAGAGCCATCTGGTACGCATCCTCAACTGCTCGGATGGTAACCATGCTTAGCTCATCCTGAATGTCATACCTCAACCCATTCAGATACCTTGCCACCTTTTCGTCATCACTCTCCCGATGACCAGCTCGAATGTTGAGCCTGTAGAATTCTTCGGTGTACTCCTTCACCGTCATCAGCTTTTGTCTCAGGTTCTACATCCGCCTGAATAGAGTGATCTGGTAATCCCTCGGAATAAACTTCGCCTTCATCTTGGCGATCATCCGATCCCAGCTCTTGATCTTTTGTTTTCCTTTGTGACGCCTGTCTGCTTGCAGATCGTCCCACCATAAGGCTGCATGTCCCTTCAGCTTGGTGACTGCATGCCTCACCTTCTTGTCCTCTTCGATATCCTCATAATCGAAGTAGGTGTCGAGTGCTCGGATCCAATCCAGCAGCTCCTCAGCATTTAGGCTTCCCTCATAGATGGGAATGTCCATCTTTGTCTTTGAGCTCATCCTCGAAATGGCTCTGATCAACCTTTCTGTTGAATCATCTTCGGCTGTGACCTCTTCTTGGTCATGTCTAGCTTCCTCTTCAATCTCGGGATCGCTGAACTCTGTTGTACCAGCTCCATGCCTCTGGGTGGTCTCCATCTCTTCGAGTCTCGCCCTGAGATCTCATATTTGACATTCCATTTCTGGATTCCCTACCAGTCTACCCCTTCTTCGGGCATCCCTGTCCTCACGATCAGGTGACTGCCTTTCTCTCCTGGGCGGAATTATATCTCTTCTGTCTCTACTTCAGAAAAACAAAGACACTCCCGCTCTGATACCACTTGACGCAACCTGCCCTCAGCAAGCAGCCGCTCCCACCAGGACCTTCTTCAACCACGGGCCTGAAGAGTCTAAGCTCTTCCAACTCCCCTCGGGAGTCACAAGTCACCCACAATAATCCCTCGGCAATATTCCCTTTGAAAATCGGGATATCGCGACTCGGGAGTTCGCGGTTCACGCGAACACAATTCACATGAAAAACAAAACCCTGATCCCCGATGGTCAACGGGTCAACACTTCCAGTTATCGGAGATTTCCCTATCGGGATATCGCACTCTGCGATGTCAACCTTCTATTTTTAAAATCCTCGAATGCCGAGGTACTCATCCCCGATATCACGCCACCTATACTCCGCTAGAGCCTTCAGGTCCCACACGCCACATTCTCCTCGGGATTTCGCGGATCGCGAATCCGCGATGCAAGAATTCCTTGACGTCGGGAACCCCGATTCTCCGAATCCCGACTCCCCGAAATCTGACTCTAAGGGATCCTTTGACGCGTGTCCCACAAGTCGATAGTTATGATTATATCGCGGAATCACAGGTCGTGATTTCACCGGTCGCAAATCTTTTGCATCGCAAAACCCCGAACCCTGATTTTACGATGCCACCTGTCGACACCTCATGGTGAGGCCTAATGCCTTGACACCTGTCTCCCACTCGTGCTATCGGGAAATTGCGATTCAAGAATTCACGTTTCCTGATGCACAAGTTCACAGTCCTTGCAAAACCCTGAATCTCGACTCCTCAGGATCTGTGGCCATGTGTCTTCCTGAAGATTGACGGCTCTGATCAATTCGGGGAATCGCGACTCACGATTTCACAAGGTGTAGAACTCTTACCTCGCCAATCCCCAAATTCCCAAACCCCGAAGTCCGATGGACTTTAATTCTCCTCGCCTGCGCTTACGAGTTAACTCCCGTGTAACTCCTCCTTGATCTGACGATCCTCGGGATTTCGCAAAACTTCACGGGGATTACCAGCCGTCGATTCTATTTCTCTTGAGAACTCTTCCTGCTCCCAAGGTTCGATTCTGTTCACGCTCCTCCTGGGTCTGTTCCCACGATACTTACAAGGAACTATCCCTCCTGAGCTTTGTTCCCCTAACTCCTTCAGAGACCTCTCACGCACTTCCTGCGCTCGACTTCCAACAACTCTTGAAGTGTTGAGTTATTCCGGACTATGTGCGCTCACAAAGACAATAGCCTGCGTCGTTCTTCTCTCAGACTTACTACTGAGGCTTCAATCCGACCTGCACTTCATCTACTTGGCTCGAATAACCCAACATGACTCTGGGCAAAAGAGAACAAAAGTTGAACTGCTTAGCCTCCTCACGCACTCTATGCAGAGGAATTCAACTGCACTCTATGCAGGAATCTCCTGACTTAAGCAAAGAAACAATTGAAACTCATTCCCTCATTCTCTCAGGTTTCGAACCTGATATGCAATCACATACGCAACATATAGAAGATAAGCATAAAAATAAGCAAGCATGCAAAAGCATAATATCAACAACACACAGAGATCAAACACATCCATGAGATTGAATCAAAGCTTTCCTATTAATTCAATGTCTGTACATGGGGTTTCTTCACAAGCTCTCTATTCTGTCTCTTCCTTTCTCTTGTATGAATGAGAATGATAATCCAGAATACGAAGGAGGGTGCCTATAATCCGTTTTCCCTCTCGAAAGAAAAAACTGTCTAATCTACAGTTAATTCCTATCTAACAGCATTAATACTATTAAATGCCTTCTTATCTACTTTACAATACAAAGGCGCTTCATATGAATGAAAGCATTCAAAATGGCGGCGCAACAATCTCCAAAGCAATTCAAAAAAAAAAATATGTAGGTGCTAGCGCTGTCCAGCTGTATGTTCTTTCCTCCACGCGCTGGCTTGCTTGGTGAAGTCGTAGATGCTCCTGCATCATCATGACCTCATTCATTTCCATGTTTCATATTCCCATTTTCTATTTTTTATGCCTTGGAATATCTTTGAGAATTTGGCTAAGTATGGGAGATGGGACAAGAGGGGGCGACAAAGAGGTGGGTTGGAGGGTTTGCGGGTTCGCGGTGATGAGGAAAGGGAGGTGAGTGAAGTTAACCATGAAATTTTTGTGAATCTGCGAACCCACAAACCCATGGTTGGATGAGTGATCCAAATATAGAAGGGAATTTGGTCAGAATGGCGAGCCTCAGAAGAATGGGACATTTGGGAACTCGAGATCCGCAATGAAAATAAAAGTTAAGTGATGGTTAAAGTGTAGAACATGAAAATTGAAGTGAAATTTGAAGGATGCAGAAAAGGGAAGGAAAATGTTTGAACCTGCGTACCCATGAATTTGAAGAAAAATCTAAGTGTTCAACAATGTGAAAGAAGGGTGAAGAGAGGAGAGGGTAACACTTAGTAAATTTTCAAACTGTGGGTTCAAGAGAAAAGATGATCCAAGATAATCCCAAGTTCCAAGAAATTAAAGGTTCCATTATGGTTCTGAAATATAGACATGGTTCCAAGATGTGGTATGGTTCTACGAAAATGATCATGGTTCCACAAATTCTTATTTCCAAGAAAATTAGCTTTTCCATGTGGAAAAAGCGTTATTTTCCTCTTTAAAACTTCCAACCTTGATATCTTGAGCATATGAACTCAGATTTCCTATGAAAAAAATGTGTGATGAAGTTGAAACTGAGGGATGAAGAATGAAATTATAAAAGATCAAAAAATGTCTTCTTTTGATATCAAGGATTTTATGAATCCAAGAGTGGGAAAATATAAGTGACCAAATTTTTGTCAACACCTCCCTAATTAGGTCACCATCCATACCATAGGGGAGGACCATTCATCCTAATTAGGTCACCATGTTTGCCACATGATAATCTCAGTCCTGGACCATTTTTCATAGAAGATGTTAGTCCATGATATATCAACAATCTGTCCAACCTGGATCATTCTCCACAGGGATAATGTGACTCCAACAACACACTGACTATCCAAAATTAAATAATATCAACACTCCCTCTCAACCAAAGGAGTAATCTCCACAAGCCCCATCTTGTCCCTGAAGTATAAAAAATTCCCTTTGGACAAGGGCTTCATCATAATATCTTCTATCTTCTCATTGGTGGATATGGAATAGATATTCAGTGTTTCCTTCTGTACCATGCCACAAATTTAGTTGATATCCACAAGACATAAGCGAGCTCATCCTACAAGGGGTAGCTAGTCCCTTGGGGCTAATCAATCTAATTTATCTTGGACCACACTTGACATATCGAGGTTCCCTCATGAAACCAATGTCTCAACTCACTCATGAGCTATGTCCATACTAAACATCTCATGGTTCCCTCATGGAACACATGTTTAATACATATCAGGGTTCCCTCATGGAACCAATGTCTTCTCTAGGACAGATCGAGGTTCCCTCATGGAGCCAATGTCCCCGAAGGAATATCGAGGTTTCCTCATGAAACCAATGTCTTGGTTCCTTCATATGATTGTCTTAGGCATGTCAGTATGACATCCACATTTCCCCCTACTATTGCATACAAGACCCTCTGGGAAGAATGTCTCATGATGCTTCCTTAAACATCTCTAGGACACATTGAGGTTCCCTTATGGAACCAATGTCCCCCAATGCATATCAAGGTTTCCTCATGAAACCAATGTATTTTTTCCTTCATCTGACCATATGAGGAACGTCATGATGAAGTCTACATTCCACATGTTATAGTCCAAAAATTCCTTACCTATGCATACATGGCATTGGCCTTTCCACTTATATATTTTTACAAGATAATACTGAGGCTTCCTCTTAAAAAGCTATTTTTTGGAACATGTACATGCCATGCTGAATTGATAGCTCATGTACATATGTGAGCTACATAATAGTTGTCCCACGTACATACACAAGAAGCATACTAGTTAGCCCACGTTTACCTCCAAAAAATCCAAATAAATATTAAATTGCAAGGAATTTGGCGGAGTTTATGGGCTATCGAGGGTTTCCCAACCATTTTATCCATTGTATCCTATACCCAAACTGAATAACCATATATTTTGCATATAAAAAGGGGTCTTGGGGCCTCATTTACAACAACAATCAAGAGAATAAGAAAACTCTGCCAAAATCCCTTCCCCTTATTAGCCCAAGTTTTGCATCTTATTCTGAGTTTTGGCCTCAACATTCCCATCAAGCACTTTATCCTTATACAAACCTTTCTTCTTTCCCAAGTGATAAGTTGGTTGTGAGAGGATTAGATGGAATTGATACACTCGGAGCCAATATACAGGAGCTCGTACTTAGTTTGCGAAGCAATTGCCAACGACGGTTGTAATCTTTGTGATCTTACAATTGAATAAAATAATTATTTCATGTCCCAAAACATTGTATCTATATTCTTTTATTGATTTATGCATTTATGTCTATATCTGAACATTGAAAGTGATAATTAGAGATCTTATACGTTGTAGCATTATTTTCCTAAGATTTTGTAGGTTAAATTTGGGAGGAGACCAATAATATAGGAAGTTGCAAAGGAGAAAAAGGTCTACACCAGCTGCAAGGAGGAAAGGTACACCTACTGACCTTTCTTCCCTCTCTCTTTTCTTTTAGTTTAGATAGTTTTGGGGTATCTTGGGAATAAAAATGTATTTTAATGGAAATCCGTGCTATGTCTATACCTCGACCCAGTATAGGGGGTTTTCCCCGCTAGAAGAATTGGCAACTCCACTAGGGAGTCTCTCTAGGGTCTTAGTGGGAGATTTTGGTTTAAATTGTTTTTTTTTCAGTTTCTTTTTGAGTTTTCTAGGTTTATTGGGTCAATTTATGGTGTGTGGTCACCTTCTAGGTGCTTACCAGTTTTTCCTGGCCATTCAGTTTTCCAAGCGTTTTTTTCTTTTTGAAAATTTCCAGAGGTGTACGTGCCCTACTTTCGTTTAGACTGCATACATACACAATCTGCATAGTATACACCCAATGTACATAAATATGTTTCTTGTGCACAACCCACGTCTCTGTGTTTTCGAAGGTTTTTTAAAAAGAGTTTTCCTCTTTCATGACAGAAGATTTGTTTCTTCTCAGGCCTTCTTCAACCCTACAATGTCTTTGTTAATGGTCTTTGGTTGGGTCAAAGATTCAATTTAAATTTCTTTTGGTAAATAACCTCTATTTTTTCTTTGTTTTCTTTTGTTCGATTTAAATGTTTAGATTGAGCCTATAAGATTTTAATCCTCCTATGGATTTTAGTGAATCCCTACGTTTACGCGATGGTCTAGGGTTTGTGTTAGTCTTGGGTTCTATTTTCTCTTTATCCTGTTTTATGATTTGAAAAGAGAAAATTATATTTTACTTATGTTTTTCTTCTCTAAGAATTTTGAAAAATAAAAAAATATTACATTCAATTATGCAATTAGTTTGGTACTTGTAGCATATGTTGTTTTTCACAAAAGAAAAGACTTTTTTTTCAAAGTTCCTTTTTAACTGTTTTCCTCAAAGTTTAGTAATTTTTCATTATAGAAAGAAACACTATTTTAGGAAATGTTTGGAATTATAGGATCTTGAAATAATATTTTGAAAATTTTTCAGTTACAAAGATTTAAAAGTCGTTTCTTTCAATTGACGAATCTAGTTCACTTTTACACAAATGCTTTAAATTTTTTCTTCTCTTTCATCTCTTATAAATAGCACAAGTTGTACATTCATATCCTTTGAGTAAATCAAGCCAATTAAAATCAATTATTAAAACTTAAAATCAATTATACTTTTTTTTTGTAAGGTTCACCAAGTCATCTAGGCTCTAGGGCCTTGAAATAGGTGTGAAGATGAATCTCTTGAAGGTTTCCTAAAAAAACATAGGAGTCTGTGATAGGGAGTGTCAGAAGTATAGTGTCGTAAGATTCAGTTGGGACCCCCCTCTAACAAAGGGGATAAACACAATGTCATGTAAGGAAATGTAGAGGAGATAACCCCTCCAGAGTTGGACCAAGTGTAGTGAGGATTGTATATTGAGGGTTGTTCTTAGGAATTACACTGATAACATTTGACTATAGAGCCTCGTGGAACTTGAATCTGTTTGAGATCCTCAGTTGTGTTCTAGACCATTTTCCTTTGGTACCCTTGAAGGGATTTGAACTTTGTTATCCTGCTCATTAGGATCATCTCGATTGTCGATTGTACCTGAATGGTGACTGACTATGAGATAGAAACATAGTTTCCTATTTTTAGGGACTTACACTATTGACTGCAAGGGTATACCATGGTCCCTAGGGCAGACGTCGGATCACACTTTGCAGAGTATACCCGGAGGGTGTTTTCATGTTCAAGTTACACTTGCACCGGTAAGTTTCTCTTGTGTCGATTGGCGTAACTGTTCTTTCTACTAGTTAGTTGTTTGATTGATTTTCCTTTAGGAACATTGAGTGTGTGCTCTTTGTTTCATGCTAGCTAAACCTTACAGTTTCAATTGATCATTTCATGAGGCGGAAGATCAACATCTACGTCGATCACATAGGATTCAGGGCCTATTGTCAATTAATTTGGAGCTACCTCCTCCATCGTTGAAGTGTAGGCTAGATCAAGAAGGATCATTCGAAGCTACTGGGCCATAGGAAATTTTACCTAAGTCAACTACAAGAGAATACTTTCTTTCACCGGAGGAATCCATTGTTTCTGATCTCGAGACATAAGTTTCAGGCCAACAAATCCTTCGATTAATGACTTATCAGCACCGCTTCTAATTCAGGTAGTCCCTCCCGAGGTGACTTCACCTGAACGACAGTTTGTTTGTTGATTATCAATGGAAGCAACTAGGGCTACTTCGTCAAATATTCCTCATACTCCCATCACGACTGTCACAGGAGGGGGTTCTGTGCCTCCTCCCCCAACTCCGCCTGTTAGGACCATGGTTTTCTAGATGCCCACTACTTCAGGAAGTGTCCCAATTCCTTCGATGAATTTGACCATTGTTCCCTCCATTCATAACACATTGGATGCTCCCTTTTCATATGGGATTCCAAGTTTTGACTCTAACTCATTTCTCACCTACTCTACCCTACAGACCATTCGTCTAGGGGTAGGGATATCTAATTCTCCCTTACAAAGAGCCACCACAGACACCACTTCCCTATTCAACACCTTTCCTTATGGTGGAAATCACATCCCTCCTCCATCCCCTTCGCTCGGAGGCACTTTTGAGTAGTCGATCGGTCATAATACCAATTATAGAATTTTCAGTGGAGGGATCCATGGACCTTCATCCTACACAACTCTGGTGGGATCAATTCCTTTTTATTTTTTCGGTCCGTTTGGAAATAACACTTTCTCTTCATCTTCTTTCTTAACTAGGGGAAACCCTGTATTTGGTCAACAAAACCCTACACAAGATTTCATTCCTTCGAAGGGAGCGATGATATGAGTTTACTCCTCGTAAGGTCTTGGGAATCCTTGGTAGGGATCATTTCCCTTTCAAGGGATGCATATCGAGGGAAACCCTTCCCATGCTCATTGGAACCCTGAGAAGGGTTCAATACCTATACCAAGGTCTTTGGAACATTGTACAGGGAGAAATTCTTGCACAGGCTATGCCATCTAACTTTGGGAATCAACCGATGATGCAACATCAAACACAAGTCCCTTTTGTTGGATAGGTCCACCATGGTTTCTACCAAAACCCTGCCCAGTAGTCAAACATTTCCTGGAAACCTGGTGTGAGCCAAAATCCAGGCCCCTCTTTTCATGTGATTCTACCACAACCGAAACTACCTTTTTTGGAAATGCTGCATTTTCTAGACTTGTCAAGACTTTTGAACAACCCAATTTGTCATGATCCGCATTGGTCTCCTATGTCGACTAAGTTTCCCTCAGATTTCCATAAGTTTGAAGGTAATCCTGGCGAAGATCCAGGTGATCATGTGACGACATTTCACTTATGGTGCTCAACCAACTCGTTAAAGGATGACTTCATTCAGTTCAACGTGTTTCAACAAAATCTTATAGGGGGTGTCATGAAATGGTATATCAAGCTCGAAAACTCGAAGTATTCTTACTTTAATGATTTGGCTATGGTTTTCCTAAGCCATTTCCAGTTACCGGTGAGATATGAAGATGACACCGAGTTGTTGGCCAACTTTGAGCACATGAAAGATGACCATATCTCGGATCACATACGAGAATGGTGACAATGAAAGAGTTTGATCAAAGTCAAGGTCCCTCCTGCATTTTTTCTCGAATGGTTCCTAAAGTCTTTGGTTCCCTGCATGTCCAAAAACATCGTGACATCTGGGTTTTTTTCTGAAGAAGAGGCTATCATGAGAGCCCAACAACTAGAATTGATTTACTCTCAATCTGATATGTTATACGAGATCTTACTCTACGAACCACAGTCGACTCTCGACAAAGCCAAACAAAATTTTGGGCCTCACGTTGATGGAATAGTAGTCTCAACAAAAATAATGTACACAGATCAGTTGTCTAATCAATTACAACAGTTATTGATTCAATAGACTGTGGCCAGCCAAACCCCTAGTTTGACTACCCCTATAACCCAAATGTCGGATTCACATAGTGTGCAATCAAAAAATCCCAAGGGTAAACAACAAACCGAAGGAAAATGGAAACAGAAAAACAAGAAGGGTAAGGAGGATAAAAAGGCTGCAAACAATGTTGGAGAAGGAAAAAATGAAAAGAGAAAGGTGAAGTTTACATGTAAGATTTGCATGGACGACCACTTGACTCACCAATTCGGTCGGATTGAGGAAGCCAAAAATATATTGGCTCAACAACAACCTGTCATGTTCACAAACCCTTTTCCATAAGGGAAAAATATGGCTCAATCCTCCTCATCCATGAGCATTCCCGTGGGAAGTTAGGGAACCCCCACACCTAATAATAACAACGAGGCCGCAAACATTTATACGATGAAAGCCAAATCTCATCTATCAACCAGGGCTCATAACTACAAAATGCCTGAATTTGTTGAGAAGGAAAAAGAGGCCTCAAACCCACTGACTCCTCCTCAAATTGAGAGGACAGTGGGAGAAATGATGACACACATCCCAAAAGGTGCATTAAAAAAGGATTTTCACAACCCAAATGCAAAGGATTCTTAGAATTACTTCGTCATGGAGGATTGAGCACAAACTCCTTGTGGAATGTCTTCTCTATAAGTTCTCCAGAGTTTCCCCTCACAGAGAAAAGCATTGTTTTCTACCTTGGGAGTGGTTGAGACCACTAAATTAGATATGATTTTTTTTATCCTACAGACCATAAACCTTGTCTTCCTCACCATGTTTCTTTTCATATAGTAGTGGCGTACACCATGAAATTGTTGACATGGAACATTTTCTATATGGTGGTTGATGAGGGTGCCTCGACTTGCATGATGTCATTCTCATGTTGGAAGGCCATCGACCAACCTGAGTTTTCTCTTTCTCTCACATTTCTTACTACAATTGATGGTCGATCATTCAGACCACATAGTATAATTCCCTCTTTCCCCATGCAGTTGGAGGGAAAAATTGTGTGCGTCGAGGTATAAGTATTCGATGCATCTATCAAGTACAATATTTTGTTAGGAAGGAGTTGGACCTGCGCTATGATAGTGGTTGTATACACCATTTTTGGGCCTTATGTTTTCCTCACGAAGGTCATATCATAGCCCTTGATCCGTTATCCTTCTCCCATCCTGACCCTTCATCAAGGGCATCCACAGTCCCGATGATTGACAACCCATAGGTAGGTACTATCAATTTAGGTTCCTCATTGTTTCCATATTTAATGGGAACTTTTTATTATCTGCCACCTTCCAATGATGTTAGGTTTGTTTCGGCTATCCCCGACCAACCGAAGGATGTGATTTTTTAGGTCACATATTTTAGAATGGGTTACTTTGATGACCCTTGGACATTACCTTCCCCATCGATTTCAATGGAAGGGGTATGGAAAAATTTCATGGCCATTCTATTATCCGCTGTTGAGGTTGTGTACAATGTTTTCCAACAAACCTCATCCAACCCTGATCTGGCTCCCCCACATGATCTAGATCCTATTATCGAGCCTATTTTATCTTAATACTGTCTTGCCACTCACGACCCTTTAGAATTAGTCTTTCCCTTTGACGAGGCCATCCTGGAGGCAAGGATTGGGCCATACAAACCTTGGGATGATCTTCACCATAGATCGTATTTCTTACCCAAGCTTAAGAGAATAGATGGACGGGAGATTGTTACGACCATGACTGAAGATGCCCCTTGTCCCATTTAACCCTATGGCTACGCAAAGAATATATGTCGAGGGAAATATGGCAAGTATTTTTTAAATGATTCCTATCGATATCTCCAAAACCCTTGGCGTCATGGAAAATGTCTTCATCGGAGAAGATTGTTCTCTCGAAGAGATTCATATCTATACTGAATGTTTTAAAGAATTATGCGACTTATTTTCCTGGTCTTATGAGGAGATGCCAGAAATTGATCCATGTATTGTTGAGCATGAGACCACAACTTATCCTGATGTCAAACTTGTCGGAAAGAAGCTTCGCCCAGTCAATGATCGTAAGGAAGTGATGATAAAGGTTGAAGTAGATAAACTTATAAAAGTTGTCTTCATCTACCCCGTGCAATTGATGAAATGGGTATCAAAACCTATTCCTGTCAAGAAGAAGGAAGGTCCAATCCACATATGTATGAAATTTCACGATTTGAACAAATCTTGCCCAAAAGACAATTTTCCAACCCAAATTATTGACCAAATCATCAATGAGTGTGTGGATTTTGAGGTCTTCTCTTTTATGGATGGTTTTTTTTGGGTACAATCAAATTCATATCAATCCCGAGGACCAACATAAAACGACTTGTATTTGTCCTTGGGGTACATTTGAGTATAGAAAAATGCATTTTGGCCTTAAGAATGATGGAGCTACTTTTCAGTGGGCCATGTCATTTTCTTTCCACAACCTCAAACACATAGTTGAGGTGTATCCCAATGATCTTGCATAATGTTCTCATAAGAGATGTGATCAACCCACCCATTTACGACTAATCTTTGAGAGCGTCGCTACTATTGGATTCACTTGAATCCAAACAAGTGCAGTTTTTGTGTCACATTGGGATGCTTATTAGGTTTCATCATGTCAACAAAATGGATCATGGTAGACCTTATAAATGTTGAGGCAATAGTTCAACTGCCTCCCCCGTGCACAATCCCTCAGCTTCAGAGCCTACAGGGAAAGCCAATTTTCTTCGGTGTTTTATCGTTAATTATGTCGATATTACTAAAGGGTTCATGCCTCTCTTGAAAAAAGGGGTCCCATTCTGCCCCTCTGCTCAGTCCTTCTAATTATCGAAAGGATTTTCTATTGTATTTGGCTTCCATAGAGTCTACTATCGGCATGGTCTTGGTCCAAGAGGATGATTCCCTCGAAGAGCATGCTATCTACTCTCTTAGTTGATGCCTAGTTGGATCAAAACTCAACTACTCACATGTTGAGAAGCTTGCTTTGGAAGCTGTTCATGTTGTACAATGGTTCTGTCATTATATTTTACTTCGCAAGACCACCGTCATAGAAATCGTCAACCCTTTTCAATATGTGTTAACATGGTAGGTCATCGACGGGAACATCAGTCAATGGATAGTTATCCTTCAAGAGTTTGACTTGGATTTTGTTTCAGATAAATCTAAAATTTCCTTAGTCTTTACTGAACTAATATCGAAACTTCTAGTCAAAAGTGGTGATATTTCACGTGAAGAGTCATCGATTAATGAAGATATTTTTATTATCGTGTCATTGGACCCTTAGTATGGAGATATAATTATGTATCTTCATACTTTGAAGTGTCCTTCTTCTGCTTCTTGCAATGAGCATCGACGAATCTGCCACCAAGCGTGGAACTATCTTATCCTCGATGATACTTTATATCATCGAGGAGTGGATTTAATTCTCTCTCGATGTCTTACTCACGAAGAAGAGGAGGTTGTTTTAAATGATTGTCACATAGGAGCATGTGGAGGTCATTTGTTTGGGTTGGAGACAACCCAAAATATTCTTCGCGCTGGGTAGTTTTTGCCCTCATTAACCAAATATTTTGTTGAGGCCGTCAAGAAGTGTCACCCATGCTAGATATTCTCTCAGAATATGCAGGCCCACCCAACTCCTATGATTCCAGTTATTTTTGTCAGTCCCTTCACCAAGTGGGGGATTGATTTCACTACATGTCACCCAATTTCTTCCAGGGGACATCACTATCTCATCGTAGTAGTATAATACTTTATTAAGTGGTTCAAAGCTATGCCAATGTTAAAAAATTACGGTGAAATGACTGCCCTATTCATTTTTAACCAGATCGTAGTCAGGTTCATTATTTCAAAGGAGATTGTCACAGACCATGGCAGTCACTTCCAGAACAAAATGATGTCTGAATTAACATCAAAGCTAGGGTTTAAGCAGGAACATTTGTCTCCTTATTAACCATAGGTGAATGGTCAAGTAGAAGTTGTGAATAAGTCTCTTAATACTATTCTTCAGTGAACGATTAATTCGACCAAGTCAAATTGGCATTTGATGTTATATTCAACACTTTGGGCTTATCAAAATTCAGTAAAGACTGCCAATCATTTTCCTCCTTTCCAACTCATTTATAGGTTGGAGGTAGTATTTCCCATTGAATGTCAAATCCCTTCTCTAAAGTTGGCGGTGGAACTATTTCCCGACACTACACCACTTGAGGAACGCCTTTTATATCTTGAGTAGCTCACTGAGTAGCATTGAGATGCAACCTTGGCTAATGAGGCTCATAAACAACGTGTCAACTGTCAGTATGATGGGTCTATCCACCCTCATATTTTCTCTGAAAGTGATATTTTCCTCTTCTATGACCAAGAAAAAGATCCCTCATGGGAATGAAAGTTCAAACCCATGTGGCTCAGACCTTTCATTGTGAAAAAATTCTTAGAAAATGGTTTGTATCGTCTGGTTGATTTCGAGGGTAACACATTAATGGAGCCTAGAAATGGGCTCTACCTTAATAAGTATTACACTTATGTTAGTTACCTTAGCCTGACTTCTTGTATATATGTATAGTCTGTTATACATTCTTTTATTTTTGTTTTATGGATGTTCAGTCATTATTTTTTATTTTTCACTATGGAAGATGTCAAGTGAATATGAATTCTATGTTGGGTTTGTGGACGACACTATCTGACAAACTCAAAGGCTTTCTTCTGTAACTTGGGTGGTTTTTACACCTTGTGATCAGTTGTTATTTTCTGGAGGTATTTGTTTAGGAGAAGAAACCAATAATGTTGTCGAGTAAAATGCAGTGATATAATTACTATGTGATTCCTTGTCGCATGGCATTTCTCACCTCTGGGTTTATTTATATGCTCAACTAGTTGTGTCCCAGCTAAATGGGGTATACCATGTTCATGATCCCACCCTTCACTGATGATTCCTTAGGGTACATCTCTTAGAATGATATTTTTATTATATTACTTATATTCATGTTTCTAGGAGATCTAATCAACTAACTAATACTTTGGATAATCAAGTATTAGATTGGCATGTTGCTCACATGTAAAAGTAAAACACATACATAAACATGTAAATATATTTGTAAAAAATGTTCATCCATAAGAAACAAATGATGTATATATAATATATCCCAAAAATAATTTCATGAGTACAAAGTGGTCCATAAATCCTCAAATAGAGCCATTATATATCATTGGGGCTTAATCCCTCAAAACATAGTACAAAAACATGCCCTTGACACATATGTCGTCCAACGTTATCTAAGTTCTAGGCCTATTGGCCCTGCTATAGTGAACCACGATGTTTGTAAGACACCGAAATAACTGGACCGAAGTCCTGGGCATGTCTTCCATGGGTACTGCATGAGTGAGAGCTGTCAAGTTTCTCTCTACTCGTTGCAACACTCTCTCATCCCCTCTAGCTAGGGGTCCTCCTACAGTTGCTAGTCCTCTTGCTCCTGTTGGTCTGGCCTCTCGTTGAGGATAATGCCTAGTCCTATCGAAGTCAGCTGGTCGTACTGGTCCCACATATGTATATAACATATCTTTAAGTTAGTACTTTGACATTAGCATAAAAAGGATAATATTCAAAAATTTAAAAATTAAATAAATTTAAAAAATGTGTTTACCTATCTTGCCACGCTCCTCGCCAAGGGGCATGGGCATGTCAGGATCCCTCAGGAAAATGATTCCTTCATATGGATAATCCTCAATCATGAGAATATGACATGCCCACTAATAAAAAAAAAAATCATCAAAAGCCTCCTGAGTTCTCTCTCCACCCTGTCTAGGAAAAAAAACTTCCCATCTGCATAATGATGGAAAGGAGGAAATATGCCCCCGTATTGTCTCCCTCGGGCTAAGACTATGCACTCTCAAAGAATAAGTAAGCGCCTAATACTATTATGAACCTGAAGTTCTTGTTCATCCTCCTACAATAATCTGTGAGTTAATTCTTCATGGACGAAAGCATGGTAGTACTCTAGTAAAAAATGGTGGCATCTAAACACTGAACTTCACAATGCATATGTGCACATGATTCTTGATGGAGTGTTGGAGATCCCATGATCCTCCCAATCATGAATACTAAAATAAGTAGATTGAGGCCAGTAATATTGTGTATTGACACCTCAGATCCTACTTTCTCAGTACCATCCTTACAATACATCTCGATGTAGTCCTGTATTTTGTACGGACCTAAAGGAAAGGTCCTCAGATTGATAGGTTCCCCTCTCCTAAAGAGGTTGGTAAAAAATTATATGCCCTCTGTCGTTGGGGTCAGTGACTGAACCTCTAGCATGACTGCCTCTGCATCGGGGTGCCAATACTCTACCAAATGGTTCAACAATCTAGATTGTGCCCTCATAAATGGACACTGGAAGATTTTCCACATGCCACACTGTTTCATCATAGTGATGGCCTTGAGATCCTCCTCTTCTAAGACATACAATTAGTCATGTTGTCTTTCTTGCCAATGCACATACATCCTGTTGCACAAAAGTTGGAGAGGATTAGCTCTTGTTATTACATTTTTGAATATTAAAGGAGGTGTGCAAGGGCTTCCTTTAAGACAGTGGCGTATGTACACGTGCTAAGTGTTACTTTGCATGTGTACATATGTGGGTTGATCATGGATGACCTGCATGCATGCAGACATAACCCTTTGATAAGGGCACGTGCCTCACAAGCATGAAATTAAACATAAAAGGATGCATAAAATTGAAAGAGAGGATGATTTGTACTTACTTGGTACAAGTGTGAGGGTTTTTCGTCCACCAAAGCTCCTTGAATTCGCGTTTTGAAGAAAAGGGATTTTGACCTTTTTGGTTATTTTCCAAATTACAATGGTTAAAATGAGTTGTCCACATCTATTTATAGACTTTTTTGACCCTTTTTCCCCTAATTTGGTCCCCTTTTTCCCTTTTCTTTGTTCGGTTGCTACTTGAGTTCCCTTTTGAGTGATCTTTGGGTTGTTTTGATGAACTTGTTCTTTTAGTTTGGTGTTTTTATTGAGTTGGGTTACACTTATATCATCCCATGGTCAAAGTCATTTTTTCAACTATTGCATATAGGTTAGGTTTTCTCACCTTGCATTTTCCATTTTGTTTACTTTTCCGCTTTGCCATAGGATCGATCCCACTGAACTGCATCACAGAACCTTCTCAACTACTTTAGAAGTATTGTAACTAGGTGGTAGAGCCTTCCTCTACATTGATTCCCTAGGTATATCCTTTGCTGGATTTTAGCATCCATGCTGTGATATTTATCTATAGGTTTGGGAGTCCTTTTTAGTCCCACCATGATTACGTATTGAAGCCTCATTCTTCTTTATAGTCATCATTCTTGGATTTTCTCATGGGACTCCCTAAAGAGCATGGTTTACTGTGTTTCACGCTCACTTAAAATTTCAAAGAAACATCTAATGAGAGCTCATTTAATATTTTTGATCTCGTCTGGATTACTTGAGAAAAGAAGCCCCCCTGGAGTCTTCTTTAATCCATTTTCAGACTCTCTAAAATTGAGAAGATTGTCGATCGATCTTCTTTCCCTTCATGCTCGCGAAACTCAAATTGGAAGGCACATCTATCTAATGGTAGTTTATCCCTTTTTCGGTCTAGACGATTAATTTTACGAATAAAGGTATGTCGTAGGATCTTTAGTTCACTAGGAGAGTATTCTCAGGCATAACTTTAACCCTTTTTGGGGCCTGAGGGACTAAATCTTCGAAAAAGGGACATTCTTGGTTTTGGTTTATCTCTTTTTTGGGCCTTGGATACTACTTACTAAAAATGAACCCCCTCAGAGTCCATAGTTAAGCTCTCTTGATGCTCCCTAAATATGAAAATATTGTTGAGTGACCTTGTTCCTTTCACACTCATTAATTGGTCTAGAAAAAACATTTGTTTGGCATAAGTTTAACCCTTTTTCTGGCCAATAGATTGTCTAGGAAAAAGGTACGCCTAGGGAGACATGTATCACCGGGAGAGTTCTCCTAAGTTATATTTTATACTTTTTCAGGCTAAGGAGACTAAACTTAGAAAAAGGTTGTGATTCCATAGTTAAGCTCTTTTCAGACTCCTTAAAATTGAAAACATAGCCGAGTGATCTTGTCTCTGTCACACTCATTAAAATGGTTTTGAAGAGACGTCCTTTCAGTATACTTTTGACCATTTTTTGAACCAACTGGACTAGTTACGAAAAAGGAACTCCCTAGAGTCTTCTTTTAGTTTTTTTTTAAGACTCTCTAAACGTGAAAAAACCATTGATCTTACCTTCTCTGGGATCATAAAACTTCACATGGAAGGATTCTTGTTGTTTCCTACTTAGTCGCATCGCATGTCTCATACTTTCATCTTTGGCCTAATGTCGGCTCCATGTTGCTATCAATTGAACCTTCAAAGCATTCCTTAAATGCAAGCCTTGCAACACTTTTTTCCCTTGCGATTTGACACCTTAACCCATGGAGGAATTTTCCCGAGTGTCCTCATCCTGCACATGTGTCCTTGCACTAAGCATCAATATGTTCCATGTGCTTGCAACTATTTTTCTTTCCCGTGACACTTGTTCCTCCTTTGTAACATAACATTCTTTTATTCTTTTTCAAAGATCGTTAAAATTTTGAAAAAGACAAAAAAATAAAATATTCCAAAAAGAGGGGAAGGGATATACATTCTTTTTTCAACAACAAGATAGTTTCCCTTGGACAAAGCACATCCTTTCGTTTTTTCTCCAAGCATTGGGATCTAGTATGACCTTAGGAAGTTTTTCTTGTTACATAGAGTTGTTTCCTCCTTCGTTTGGTTACTCTTTTAAACATATGGAGACTTTGTGGTGCCTTCTGTATCATAGACTTATGTCAATTTTTAGCTTCCTAAGTCTCATCATTTTTTCGTTCTTTTGTCCAGGGGAAAGTTTATCCAACTTGAGTCATCCATTATGTAGTTTATATTTTGACATTCATGAGTCGTCCATCCTGAGAGTCCATTCAAGTTTTGATTCGAAATCAATGAATTTAGGTTGATGATCGAGATCCTCCATTCTTTCCCCAATGACATGTCGAAGACCTTGGGATATTGAATTTTACACTCCTATTTTACTCATACCTGAGATTTTAAGATATTGAATTTGTTGCTCGAGCTATGAAGTCCTCATCTACAGCCGTAGGCATCAATGCTTCTTGAATATGCATATTATATTGTACTTGTATATTTTCAAATGATTTTGAGATGTATATCCATTGTGTATTGCTTGCGGCTACACTTTATATAGAAATTTATATGAGATGGATATACAGTGTACTTGATTGGAAGCCATGTTTAAGTCATCCCAAGCATGGGTATGCTTGTCTCAGAGAGATTATCATTGTTTTGCAGATGGCATGCTCCCGGACACTAGCCCCAAGCTCACTTGACTCTGTTCCTTCCCACTGGTAAATATATTGTAATGTATTTCGACCATCAATTGCTCTTCTGACCTCAAACATTAGGGGGCATCTGTTATATTCCAAAAATTCCTTACCTATGCATACATGGCATTTTCCTTTCCACTCACATATTTTTCCAAAATACCGCTGAGGCTTCTTCTTAAAAAATATTTTTTGGAACATGTAGGTGCCCTGTTGAACTGATAGCCCGTGTACAAACATGAGTTGCATACTAGTTAGCTCTCATACATACATGAGCTACATACTAGTTATCTTGTGTTTACCATTTTACCCATTGTATCCCGTACCCAAACCGAATAACCATATTTTTCTGATATAAAAATAGGTCTTGGGGTCTCATTTACAACAATAAGCAAGATAATAAGAAAACTATGCCAAAATCCTTTCCGCTTCTTATGCCAAGTTTTGCATCCTATTATGAGTTTTTGCCTCAACACTCCCCTCCAACCCTTTATCCTTATACAACCCTTTCTCCTTTCCCAAGTGATAAGTTTGTTGTGAGAAGCTTACATGGAATTGATGCACTTGGATCCAAGGTAGAGGAGCCCTAACCTGGTTCACGGAGCGATTGCGGACAAAGGTTGTAATCATTGTGATATTACTATTGAATAAAATAGTTCTTTCATGTCCCAAAACATTGTGTCTATATGATTTTACTGATTTATGCATTTTTTTCTATATTTGAACATTGAAAGTGATAAGTAGAGATCGTATACATTGTAGCATTGTTTTCCTAAGATTTTGCAGGTCAGCTTTGGGAGGACACCAACAATCTAGGAAGATGCAAAGGCGAAAGAGGTCTACACTAGCCACAAGGACCAAAGGTACACCTACTAACCTTTCTTTCCTCTCTTTTGTCTTTCAATTCATATAGTTTTCTGGAAACTTAGGAATAAAACTTTCTTTTAATGGAAGTCGGTTCTATGCCTGTACCTCGACCCAGTATAGGGGGATTTTCCCCACTAACACTGCCCTACTAGTTCACATGGGACCCTTCAGGGAGAATTTCTGTCATTATTTCTTCAAGCATCAACACATTCAAACAAGATTCATGTGATCTCAACTAAGAGGGTTTTTCACTGCTTCTCACTTCAAAGGAAGTCTACAATGATCACATTAATTTTCCAATTCGAGGAAGTGTAAGAGACCACCTATAAACCATGTAGACAAAAAGAGGAATTATAAGATAGGGTTTCACTACCACAATGATCAAATGGAACCCCCATCTGAATTGGTTTCAGTAGAGGCGACAATCCTCCACATTGATTTGGTGAATCCACTCAATGATCTCTTCGTTCCCTCAACAATGTCGTGTGGCTTCTTTTCATTATGATCTGGTGGAACCCTCATCTCATAAAACTCGTGATTCATTTCTCACTGATCCCTCCACATAACCTTTGTGATTTGGTATTATTACCTCTGCAATTTATTTGTGATCCAACTACCATGCACTTGCACACTCCCATGGATTTATCACTGCGAGATATGGACAGATTAACCTTCTCAGATAATCACTGCAATAAATTCACCTGTGGAGAGTTGGGCTCACATCCTAGTAAACACATCAATTTCCTCTACTATCTTCACATCAAACAACTTTACATGCACCTCGGTAGAAGACAACACACACACACTCGCACATGGTCTATCTTCACTTTTCTAACAACAAACATCTATGAGGCTCCTCCTTCATGTGCATAGGGATATTTTTCTTCCTCACGCATAGGTTCACGTCTTGAGAGGCAGTAGGATTTACTGCATAACAACTTCACCTTCTTACTCAGTTCTTCCCATGGTCCTTTCCTATTCTCACTTCTCCAGACTCTCTCGAATAAATTTTAGTTAAATCTACTCTCATCTTCCTTGGCTCTCCCGTGAGGGAGTCATGCCCAATCCTTCTCTAATACCATGTTGATTTTTCTATTTGAGATAAAGTGAGATGATATATGATCGATATATTATTACAATGATGATTATTCCATATATATAGAACAGATGGTGACCATCCATGAAAGGATGCATCCCTTGGATAATAAATAACTATTTATTTATTATATATATTTATTTATATTATTAATTATTAATCTAGGAGCATGTCTTCCCCATGCTACCCAAACATAAACAGTGTGGTCATGAAGCCCAAAGTTGTTTGAGGAAAAAGAGGATGAAGGGCAGTGAGAAAGCATGTAACACCCTCATAGATGGATAGTCCTCGTCATTTTTCTTCCAACGATAGGTGGTATGTCATGTGGTTTTTCGCAGTTGAGGAGATATTCCCTCATGAAGTTGAAATCCCCAAAGAATGGTTAAGAAGCCCCTAAACAATTACAAGGGATTAATTAAAGGGTAAAGTGGTTGTACAAATAAATTATAGGTCATCTCTAAAGTTAAGGAAATAAGTCACTTTGAAAAAGTATAAATACACCACAAGAAGTCTCTCATAAGTACATTTACACGCACATGTTTATTAAATATCTTCTATGTGAGAAAGTGATCTATTGGAAAGTCAATGGTAGCGATTTCGAGTTAGCGAAGGATGTGTGAAGGTGAAAGTATCGTATTTTAAAAGGAGAGAGAGGTTTTAAGAGAAACCCTAGATTAGTTGACCCCCACAGGTCAGGATGCTAATTTCGCATGAGGCACCCCCATGGGTTGTACGACATCTATTCCATGGGGTTTTGTGTGATGTATGGGTTAGTCCTGTGAGGCTGAGGCAAATTTGAAAGAGGATGCTTCATCTTGGTTTCACCAAGGCATGATGATACTGTAGGGTTGTTATAGTGTCTAAGATGGTATACATCAATTTTCATCATGAGTAAAGGTATGTCTTTATGTATTTGATGCTTGGATAGCTTGGCACATAATTAGGGAATGCCTTGGACGCATCTTGGGTGCATGGATGCATATGATTGAGGTACATATATGCGTGATATATATCCCTGGTACATTGTGTATGGTTTTTATGGTTCATTGTTGGAGGAATGTCTTTCGGATGCATGACACATATGTGAGTCATATACTTGGTATATGATCTTGGTTGTTATGACATATGTATGAGGAACATAGTTTTTTATTTGGTTGAGGCACATCATTGATGATATCTCATGGTACATGGTTTATGGCATATATTTTGGTTTGAGGAGCATCTCGAATGTTGGGAACATGGTTTAAGATATACTTTGGTATATTTTTTGAGTCACACTTTGGTACATGGTTTTGGCACAAGTTTGAGGTATATGGTTGGTTTCATATTATTGATGTTTTGGTTCTTTATTGAAACACATATATTGATGATGGTATGATACATGTTGATGCACTTCTTGTTGATATTGGTACATATTTGGAACATGACTAAAGGCATGTTTCAGTGATGTTGGGAATCTAGTTGAGATATGTTCTTGCATATGATCTGTATGAGTGAATCTGATTTCATTGATGTTGAGTATCAGTGATAGTGACATATTGGAAGAGACAGGTTGATGATGGTATATCAGTGAAAATAATGATAGTGACAGGTTGATGATTGTATATCAGTGAAAGATTGATAATGATAGGTTGATGTGATAGTGAAAGGTTGATGTAATAGTAAAAATAATAGTGACAGTGGAAATGAAAGATAAAATAATAGTGAAAGTCGCATTGGTAGTGATACATACAGTGACAGTGAGATTTTCATTATTAGTATCATTGGTAGTGACAGGTTGAGTCTACACTTATCTTTCAGGGAGGCAAGACAAGGCAATGAAAGGGGGTTGTATCCTCCTTCCAGTTGGTGCCAGAGAAAACATGGAGTTGGATCTTCCTTCATGTTGGAGCCTCTAAATTAGGGGGTCATATCCTCCTTCTGGTTGGAGCCAGAGAACACAGGGAGTTGGAGATTCCTTCAAGTTGGATCCTGTAATCTAGGGGGTTGGAGAATCCTGTTAGTTGTAGCAAGAGAATTCAAGGATTTATAACTTCCTTCAGGTTGGACCCTGTAAATAGGGAGTTGGATCCTCCTTCCAATTGATGTTGGATAGTTTGGAAGTTGGTTCTTCCTATGAATGTAATCTTGATATAAATAAGAAATCAATCTATGGTTTTCTATCATTTGTGTTTCCATGTAAATTATAGTGTACTATGTATCTATGTTTTTTTACTATGCATTAATGAATTATATTGTTTATGATGCAATAATATATTGAATGCATAAGCGATAAACTATTGAATATTTTTTATAAAGTTGAAGTATATATATTTTGATTGAAAGTGGTAAAAAGTGCTCATACTGATTCACCCTCCCCTCTTAGTATTCTAATAATTGGAATCTGAGTGGGTTCCATCAAGAAATAGTCTAACCATTGGAATGAAGATCATGGAGTGCACTAAAAATGGAACACCAATGTTTGATGGACAAAACTATACCTTCTAGAGAAGAAGAATGAAAATTTTTATACAAGCACAAGGATTTGATGTATGGCAAGAAGTAGTAGATGGAAACATGACACCTACCACTCCCTCAATAGATAGAGATGGAAACAAACTCAATTAAATATGAATGTTACTTTGAGCAGTCTTGCAAGTTTAGTATATGTGAAGGTTATGCACTGTGATTCTCCAAAGGATATTTGGGACAAACTCTAGAATTTATACAAAGGAGATTCCAAATTCAAAGGGGCCAAGCTTCAAACTTATAGAGGTCAATTTGAACAACTGAAAATGAAGGAAGATAAAGATATTGTAGCTTAATTTCGATGAGTTGATGAAATATTAAACACTATTAAAGGATTGAGACAAGAAGTTAAAGAACCCATCATTGTTCAAAAGATATTAAGGTCTCTTCCAATCAGTTTTGATCCTAATTTTCATCCCTAGAAGAAACAGAAGATCTTGGTACACTAAGCATGGATGAGCTACATGGAATATTCACAACTTATGAAATGAGAACAGAACAGAATAATCCATCTAGGAAGGAATCACGTTTCAAAGCATCCAATAAGAAAAAGAAGAAGAATAAGAAAAAGTCAAAGTCAAATTGCAGTTGTAGTAATGATTCAAACGAAAATGAATAAATAACCAACTTTGTAGGAAAGTTGAAGAGAGGAACCAACAAATACAAAGGTATGCTTCCCTTAAAATGGTTTAATTATTGTCGTAAAATTTTTCATTTGTATACTAAATGTCCTTATTCTAAGAATTCATATAGTGATGAAGAAGAAGATCCCAAGAAAGAAAGAAAAATGTCAAAATGGAAACTAGAAGTGAGATAAAAGGAAAGTCTTCAATAAAAACCTTTACTCAAGAGAAGATAGTTCCTCATTTGATGAAGATAATGAAAATGACAATGACTAAGAAAGAGTACTCTTTATGGCTACAAAAAATTAGAAAGGAACTCCTGAAACTGATCAAGAAGAAGATAAAGTGGATCTTGATGCAGAACTAATCAGTGCTTTAATTGAGTTGAAGAAAGAAAGGAATAAAAAAAAATCACTCAAAGAAGAAATGATCAAGCTAAAGGGAGGTTCTCAAAATTCAAATTAAAATTCTGAAGAAGTTTGTCATTTAAAAAAAAAGGTTAAAGAAGCAGAAAAGAGAGAAAATATTTTAACAAGCCATCTTAAGGAAAGATATGAATATTTAAACAAAATTGAAGTAGAATTCATCCAACAAGAAATAATACTTGAAGAAGAAATGATCTCCTTGAAAATAAAACTTGAAGAAGGAAAAATAATGGAATATTTAATGTAGATCTAGATGATAAATAAATAAAAGGAGTGTCAGAAGATTGAATATGAATTTTTTTCATTGAGAATTGAAGTCAACAAGCTCAACAAGAACTTCAAAAGTTCTCAAGCGTTAGAAGACATTCTCAAAATTCAAAGGCCATCCAGAGAAAATTCCAGACTAGGTTACAAGAAAATTCATTTTGAGAAAGGCTCAAGCTCCATGACGAAAGAAATAGAACAAAAGGGTTATGTAGAAGTTATCAAACTTCCCAATCTTTCAAAGAAGAATATTAAGGTAGTGAAAGAAGATCAACCAATCATAGGAACACAATATCATTAGAGGAATGAATACAAAAGAAGTGTTTTTCCAAAAATACCTTATACCTTCAGGTATCAAAGAATCTTTAATCATCAAGAAGGAAATAACGGGAGAGAATACTATGATCATCCAAGGCATGAATTCAGAAGGACTACATCACAAAGAGGATCATTTTCTTCTAGGTATCAAAGTTTCTTTTTGCGTCATTTTTTTATGTATAATAACATTGGACATAAAGTTTTGAATTGCAAAGCATATGGAAGAAATGTTCAAGACAAAGATTCTTATGTGGCCTCCCACAATATTGAATGTTAGAAGTGCCACAAATATGGACACATATCTCAGAACTTGTAACACTCGAGGTTTCGAATCCCCATTTAAAATAATGTATTGTTACAATGCTAAGAGGCCTGAGTGCCCAAACAATTATGAAAGGGCTAGTATGCCCAAGAAATGTAATGTTTTGATCATTATTAATAATAAACACATCGTTGGCTGCTAGACAGATAAGGAATAGAGTTATAGGGGGCTATGATTCCACAAGAGAGGGGGCTTGAGGGGCTAAATGTTTATTCCTATGTTAATTACCCTTTTTTCCAAAGGGAGGGGATCGATTACGTGAACTTCTTGGGGAAGGCCAGGAGGGTCTTGATTCCCCACGAGAGATACTTAAACCCATCCCTGGTATGATTGTGGGGTTGGTCAGTGGGTCGTTGGTCGCTGGTCATTGGTCATTGGCTCATTCGCTCTATCACCTATGCATTTTCATACTATTCTTTCACTCATGCACTTCCATGAACTCACTTACCTATCCATTGATCCATCCTCACCTGCATCTTGTCCTGGGAAAGGGAAAGGAACTGCTAAGAATTAACAACAAGATAGTTGGCTATAATGGTCGCTAGTGCAATCCAACCATGACTTGGGGCCTGCATGTGTGAGATGCATTGGCATGTGCGTTGTTTTTCTCACAACTGTGAGTCTTGAGAGTTTTGACATTGAGATTATGGACTAGCTATGCTAGAAGCCCTAGTGAAAGGAGACGGATTGCCTAAGGGACTGCGTGACAGAGAAGGGTGGAGGTCCATTCTCTTGGGTGGTACAGGCTGGGTAGAAGAGAGCCGGGTACTTGGATTTTTGTGGGTGTTGGGAAACTTGTGAGAGCTTGAGAGCTGACTAGTTTGGGAACCCAAGTACACTCTAGAACTATCCTTATGGATTCATAGCCCTAGCTCGGGGGTGATATCGCTGTTGATATTTGGAGCAGTGGTGTCTATGGTTGGGTGGAACATCCTTGGTCTGCAACCAGTTGGTGTCACCTTTTTATAAATATAAGTGCTCTCTGTTGTGATATTATTATCTGTGTATGAATGTATTTCTCTCTATATTTTAATTATCGTTTAACTAAATCTTAGATTATGCATACCTGCTAGATATTGTTGTGCATGTCATTAAATCCTGGATGTTATGCGTCCTTATTAATTAAATAAGGTATCGATAAGAGTACGAAGTCCAAGGTTGGGCTTGAAGGTAGCATGACCTGACCTATGGGTGGATGGGGATGTTACAGATTGGTATCAGAGCTTCTGGTTGAAACACCGAGCCAGTATGGGGCTAGTCTATTGGTCAGAGTCTCATGGTCGAGATTGAACTCTGACAGTGAAGTTGAAAATCTCAGGAGGAATGGCGTTGCAAAGTCTACATAGGAGATAAAACATCAAAGATCCATTGTAAGGGGTTTGAAGGATCGTGACCATCACCTTCGAATTAGAGAGTGATCGCCACTGTAGGATTAGGAGAGATCCGGGATCGTTGGATCAGAGGACAGGTGAACAGGGGTCATCTGATGAAAATGAAGTAAGGGTTAAGGTCACAACCGTCAAATCCCATTGGAGAGAGAGATCAATGGACAATAGGCATTGCGGGGAACCAAGTTGCATGGGATTTAATTCCTCAAGGCAGTCCCGCAATCCAAACCACGGTTTCACCGAGGGGGTTACGTGTTAGCGTCAGGAGAATTGCGAAGCAAAAAATAGGTTACTCCAAACCACCGATGCGCGCCCCTGCATATGGAAAGGCAGTAAGTGATGTGACATGTTGGTGCTCGAACATCGAAACTCCATATAGCTGAAGTATATAGGAACCGTCAATCTGTAGGAGGACACACATCAACCGATTGTGTGCTCTAGATAAAATGCTCCAGGAAAAAATGAGCGAGGAGGAGGTTTGAAGTTTGAGACTTCCGAAACCTGAAGAACCAAAAGTATCTCAGCCATTGATCTATCGAGAGCCACATGTCACCGGATCTAGGGCTTTAGATAAAAGCCAATGGGGCCAGATAAGTTTTGAAGTTTGAGATTTCTGAAGTCAGGAGTCCAAAAGAAATAATAGTCATCGATACGTGGGAGACACACATCAGTAGATCACAAACTTTAGATAAAAACATTTAAAAAAAAAAGGGTTTGAGGTTGGATATTTCCAAAGTCCGAAGACTCGAAGTAAGCCTCAACTGTCAGATTAAGGAGGAAACATGGTGTAGATCCATGGACTTTGGGTGAAGACCCGAAGTGAATCTTAGTCATCCCATCCAGGAGGACACATGGTGACATATTGGCCAGTTCGGGAATTCATAGTTCGAGAGGATTGGAAGTGTGCTATTATGAAAACTCCTAAAGTCTCAAATCCTGAAAAGATGAAGTGATGGGGCATGATGACATCATCTAGAGGTGATGTGGACCCTGGAATTCCCAAAGTGATGTGGCTTCCAGATGTCATCTGGGATGACATGGACACATGGGATGTGTGCCACATGTCAGTAATGTTTTATCATTTGGAGTATCGAAAAGTTAGTTAGAAAGTGACACATGGCACTCGCCTGATTGGGCCACTTGTCCACTTGCAGTATCTCACCACGTGGGGACAGGTCATGCAGTCCGGAGACTGGGCACTCTAGAGGGGAAAGATGGGATAGGTTGTGTTGGGTCGAAAAATCCCGAAGGCCGGAGTACTTATCAACCATTGATTCCAGAAGACACACGTCGAAGGATCGTCGACTTTGGTTGAAAGAACTCCGGGAGAAAGTGCAGGAGGGAAGTTTGGAACTTCTAAAGCCTGAAGAGATGAAGTGATTCATAGTTGTTGATCTTTGGGAGGACAAACGTCGATAGATCATGAACTCCAGGTAAAATTGTTCTGGGAGGAGACAAGCGAGGAAAGTTGAGACTCACAAAGCCCAGAGTCCCGAAGTGGATCTCAATCGTTGATTGTGAAATAGGACAAGGATCTTTGATCCGGTCATGGCTGAAAGTTTTGAAGTCCCGAAGCTTTGGACAAGCGCTTTTCCATCCAAGCACAGGGTCATGGTCATAGTCATATGCAGATTGAGAGATGAGGGAAGGAGGGCTAAGGGCCGAATTGGTTGTCCTCGAGACATAAAAGTGATAAGGAAGGATTTAGCCATGGTTTCTAGTCCCGATCACCTGGGAAGTGGTTTGAAGGAAGCATGTGTGTAGGATGAAATTCTGTGTTAGCCAAGGATAACAAGACACTGTTATTTTCATAGAATGGGGATATGATCTCCATGAACAAAAAAAAGGAAAGAGACCTGTAGCATGGTTTGGCAATTTTGTTTATCATATGCATAATTCTAACAAAATGGTCACTTGCACATTTTACAGAATTAACGGGTTTAAACACATCAACTCACGATGCGTATTGAGTAAATGGAAGAAGGCGAGGGAGCCTCTAGTCATGATAAGGAGGATGAAGGCCAGAATACCAGAGTTGGTAATGTAGACACAAAGTCCAACGGACTCAAGGGAAAAGGAGAGAAGGAAATGTTAATAGAAATGGTAAGAAGCCTGAAGATGGAAGTGCAGAGCTACAAAGAAAACAACAAGAGATTGATGAGAGAGAAAAGTCAGATAAATTCTTGAGTGTTGCAGAGGCTAAATAAGTTGCATAGGCGAATAAGGAAGTGATCAAACTGAAGACAAGAGGAAGGAGGCAAGTGTAATGATAGAAGAGATTCTCATGGAAGAGTTGGTTATTCCAGAAGTGCTAGCAGAGCTCATGGACATCACTCACCTCCTTACTCAAAGAGAAAGTTTGATGCATCAAATGATCCCATAAGAAGTCCAGAGGTGTCCCTTATCAGGCAACAAAGAAGGAAACAAGAGGTAGATAGTTTGCAAGGAGAGCAGAGGAAGCTCAAGCCACCTTCCTTCGATGGTGAAAGAGAAAGGGAAGATGATGCCAAAGCATGGTTGCTTGGGATTCAAAGATATTTTTAGTTGCATAACTATTCATCAAACCTAGAAGCCAGGATTTCCACCTACCATTTACACAGGAAGGCTGCGATATGGTGGGACCAACTGAAGCAAGTGGAACATGTTAATGAAAGTAGGATCACTTGGAAACAATTCAAGAAGTGCTTCCTGAAGGAGTACCTCTCAGATCATTTCTATGACAATAAAATGCAAGAGTTCTTTGAACTCAGGTTGTGAAGCATGACTATGGTAGAGCATGAGAATAATTTCTTGGGATTGTTAAAATATGTCAAGTTCATTGGTGATGAGAAAGTGAAAATACAAAGATTTCTAAGTGGATTGCTAGCCTTTTATAAGGAAAAGATCAAGTATGATGAACCCAGGACCTTGACTGAGGCCATCAGAAAGGATAAATACCTGTATGAGCAAGGATATGGAAGAGAATCCATGCATAAATATTGGAAGGACAAGAAAAATGTGAAGTCCGATCAGAGGAGGAAAGGATTCAAGCTTGCCTTCAATAGGAATGAGCCTAATAGAAATCGACAAGATCGGTAAGCTAAGGGATATTCCAAGAAAGAAGATTCCTTGGGAAAAAGGGGAAGACCACCAATCCAATGTTGGGGATGCAAAGATCACCTATACAAGGATTTCCCACACAGAAAGGATAGAGTGAAGACTATGCACAACCTCCAAAACGATACAATAGTTGAAGATATGGGAAGAATCTATGCATCTTTAAATGATCGACAAGAAGAGTACCAGTCCAATATGATCGAGGTGGAAGGTAAGATCATAAATAAACCTATTTCTATTTTGATTGATTTAGGATCAAGTCATTGTTACATTTATCATAAGATAGTGGAGAGATTACATTTGGAGAAAATTAAACTTGGAAAATCAAGTTTGGCTCAGTTAGCCATTGGAACCAAATGGAGAATCTATGATATGGTCATAAGTTGTTTCATACGTCTTAATGTCATGAATACTAGCACTGATATAAATATCATACCATTGGGGTCTTATGATGTTCTGATTGGGATGGATTGGTTGGAAAAGCATCATGTTGTCCTAGATTGTCATAACAAGACATTTACATGTCTTGATGGAAATGGAAAATAGAGAACTGTGAAAGGAGTTCCAAGACCCATCTCTATAAGGGAGATTTCGGCCTTACAGCTAAAAAGATGTTTTAGGAAAGGATGTCAATTGTATGCAGCTCATGTAGAAGAGACAGATAATACAAAGGGTCCAAGCCTTGAATATTTCTCGGTGCTACAGGAATTTGAAGGTGTATTCCAAGAAATACCCAAATTGACACCAAGAAGGGAGATATATTTCTCAATTGATTTAGTGCCAGGAGCTGCCCCGGTGTCAAAAACACCTAACAAAATGAGCACACTAGAGTTAAAATAATTACAAATGTAGTTGAAGGAATTTTTGAAGAAAGGGTACATACGTCCAAGTGTTTCACCTTGGGGAGCACCAATACTTTTTGTCAAAAAGAAGGATGGAACCTTGAGGTTGTGTATTAACTTCCGAGATCTGAACAAGTACACTATAAAGAACAAGTATCCTCTACCCTAAATTGATGACCTCTTTGATCAGCTAAGAGGAGAAAAGATGTTTTAAAAAATTGACCTGAGGGCAGGATACCATCATGTAAGAATCAAGGAAGAATACATTCATAAGACAACCTTTAGGACCAGGTATGGGCATTATGAATTTGTAGTGGTGCCATTTGGACTGACCAATGCACCAACTGTATTCATGTGCTTAATGAATGGCATATTCAGAAATTATTTGCAAAAGTTTTTCATAGTATTCCTCGATGACATACTTATCTACTCTAAGTCTGAAGAGGAGCATGAACATCACTTAAGACTGGTATTGCAAGTATTGAGAGAACATCAATTGTATGCCAAGTTGAGTAAGCGTTATTTTTATCAAAAGAAGATCCATTACTCGGGACACATTATTTCAGAGTAGGGCATAATAGTAGATCCATAGAATATCGAAGTCATTAGAGGATGGCCAACACCCAGAAATGTGTCGGGCGTCAAATATTTTATGGAATTAGCTAGCTACTACAAAAGTTTCATAATAGGGTTCTCTAAGATTTCTCATCCCATCACTTCTTTGCAAAAGAAGGGAACTAAATTTAAATGGACACTCAAGTGTGAAAAGGATTTTAATCTGTTGAAAGAATTACTTACTAGTGTGCATGTGTTAAATCTTGTTGACCCAAATGAAAGTTTTGTGGTATGTACAGATGCATGTAAGGAACGACTTGGGGGAGTCCTCACGCAAAATGGACATGTCATTGGATATGAGTCTAGAAGGATTAAGGAACATGAGAGGAACTATGCCATGCATGACTTGGAACTTGATCTCATTGTTCATGCCTTGAGGATGTGGAGTCATTATCTCATGGGGAATAAATTCGAATTAAGAACAGACCACAATGGCCTAAAGTATATTTTTGAACAACCAACCTTGAATGCTAGGAAAACAAGATGGCTGGAATTTTTAAGTGAGTATGAATTTGATATCAAGAATATCAAGGGGAAGGAGAATAAATTTTCTAATGCACTTAGTAGGAGAGTGCATATCATGCATGCTACTACTGTCAGTATGCATCAGTTAGACTTGAAGAGCAGAATTTTAGATGGATTTGTTATAGATCAACATTACCTATAGGTAAAGGAAAACATACATTAGGGGGATGTATAGAACAAAATGAAGGAGTATGAGATAAATGAAGATGGATTACTCATGCATAAAAATAGAATCTATGTTCCTAGTTCTGGAGAACTGAGGAATGTGGTACTAAAGGAAATGCATGATGTTCCTTACGTTGAACATCCTAGTTACCAGAAAACAATTACAACATTAAGAAGCCAGTTCTTTTGGCCAGGAATGAAGAAGGATGTTGTTTATTACATCACTTGATGTATGGAATGTCAGAAGGTAAAGGCTCAACATAGGCACCTAGTGGGTTTGCTACAACCATTGCCAATTCCAAAGAAGAAATGGGAAGTGATCACCATGGATTTCATCACAGGATTACCCAGAATGAATAAGAAACATGATTCAGTAATGGTGGTGGTTAACAAATTAACAAATGATTCTCATTTTGTGCCCGTGAAGACAACGCATACAATAGCTAATATTGCAGAAAGTTTCATGAAGTAAATTGCTAGGGTGCATAGGATACCTAGGACAATCATCTCAGATAGAGATACAAAGTTTACCTCGAATTTCTAGAGGGGATTGTTTAAAGGATTTGGCACGAATCTAAAATTTAGCACAACATATCATCCCTAGACAGATGGGAAAATAGAGAGAGCCAATTGAATAATTAAAGACATACTGAGAATATATGTGATGGATAAGCCATCTAAGTGGGAAGATTACTTACACTTGGTTGAGTTTGCATATAATAATGGGTATCAAGATTCATTGAGAATGAGCCCATTTGAATCCTTTTATGGTAGGAAATGCAATACTCTAGTAAGCTGGGACAACCCAACAGATAGAGTGGTACTTGGGCCGGAGTTTCTCAAGGACATGGAAGACCAGGTGGTTAAGATCAAGTAGAATTTAAAGGCAGCTCAAGATAGACATAAATTTTATGCAGAAAAGAACATGACAACTAGAGAATTTAAAGTAGGGGAGCATGTACTTTTGAAAGTGAAGCCCAAGAAATTATCTTTGAAATTGGGTAGTTGTACAAAGATGGCAACCAGATTCTGTGGTCCAATTGAAATATTGGACACAATAGGGCCATTTACATACATGCTTGCATTACCTGCTTCCATGAATGTGCATAATGTATTTCATGTCTCTTTACTAAAGAAATATGTACATGATCCTAACCATGTTATTGATTGGCATCTGATTCAAGTAGAGATAGAGGGAAATTTTTAGGTTCAGCTAGTGTGGGCATTGGACATAAAAGTCAAAATGCTTTGGAATCGGGTTATATAGTTGGTAAAAGTTCAGTGGACATGCTACAGTCCTGAATATGCTATCAGGGAGAATGAATATGCCATGCGGGAAGAGTACCCGTAGCTTTTTGAATAAATTTGAAATTTTGATCTCTATATTGTATATGCACTGAGGATAGTGCCAAAATAAGGGGGAGGGGATGTAACACCCCAGGTTTCAAACCCGCATTTAAAATAATGTATTTTTACAATGCTAAGAGGCCTGAGTGCCCAAAAAATTATTAAAGGGCTAGTATGCCCAAGAAATGTAATGTTTTGATCATTATTAATAATAAACACATCGTTGGCTGCTAGACGGATAAGGACTAGAGTTATAGGACGCTATGATTCAACAAGAGAGGGGGCTTCAGGGGCTAAATGTTTATTCCTATGTTAATTACCCTTTTTGTGTAAGGGAGGGGATCGATTACGTGAGCTTCTTGGGGAAGGCCAGGAGGTTCTTGATTCCCCACAAGAGACACTTAAACCCATCCCTCATCTGAGTTTGGGTTTGGTCGGTGGGTTTTTGGTCACTGGTCGTTGGTCGTTGGCTAGTCCGCTCCATCAACCCTGCATTTTCATACCATTCTTTCCTTCACACACTTCCATGCAGTCACTTACCCATCCATTAATCCATCCTCATGTGCATCTTGGCCTAGGAAACGGAAAGGAACTGCTGAGAATTAGCCATGGGATAGTTGGTTGTAATGGTCACTGGTGCAATTCAACCATGACTTGGGGCCTCCATATCTGAGATCTGTTGGCCTGTGCCCTATTTTTCTCACAATTGCGAGTCTTGAGAGTTCCAGCATTGAGATTCTGGACCAGATGTGTTGGAGGCCCTAGTATAAGGAGAAGGACGACCTGAGGGAATGCGTGACAGAGAAGGGTGGAGATCCATTCTCTTGGGCGGTACAGGCTGGGTAGAAGAGAGATGGGTACTTGGATTGTTGTGGGTGTTGGGAAACCTGTGAGATATTGAGAGATGATTTGTTTGGGAATCCAAGTACACTATGGAACCGTCCTTGTAGATTCATAGCCCTAGCTCGGGGGTGACACTGTTGTTGATATTTGGAGCAGTGGTGTCTATGTTTGGGTGAAACGTCCTTGGTCTGCAACCAATTGGTTTTTCCTTTTTATAAAGATAAGTGCTCTCTATTGTGATATTATTATATGTGTATGAATGTATTTTGCTATGTATTTTAATTATCATTTAACTAAATCTTATATTATGCATGCTTGATGGATATTGTTGTGCATGTCATTAAATATTGTATCTTATGCATGTTTATTAATTAAACAAGGTATCGGTAAGAGTAAAAAGTCCAAGGGTGGGCTTGAAGGTAGCATGCCTCGGCCTGTGGGTGGTTGGGGATGTTACAAAACCGTAGAAGTGTGATGGATCCCTTCATGAAGGAAAACACTGATGTCAAATATACAAAAGTTTGGAGAAGAAAAGAAAAATAAGAAGATGAGGGAAATGAAAGAAAAGTATCATAGATCATACTCATACTATTTGTAGTAGCAAAATATCATAATGAATATACATGCAAAGAGGAAGATGTCATAGTTTAGGGAGAGGATGAAGATGAAGATGTCAGAATTCAAAAGGATGATGAAGAGGAAGATGTCATAATTTAGGAAGATGGTGAATCTATAAGAAAAGAGGAAGATGACTCAACATGATGGAATTTTGAAGTATTATTCTAATCTATCCAACTTGAAAACTCCCAAAACTGTGAATGATGAAGAGGGGGAGTCTAAGCATCAACATATGAGTAATCATTGTATGGAGTTGCGTAGTAGATTCATGGACAGTTTTATGACATATGGACAAAGATGATTTCATGAGGGATTTGGAATGTCTAATAGAGAGCACAAATAAATGGAATAGAGAAGATGCAAATCATATTGACAACCAGAATTAGTCAATTATTAAAATGTATAGAAATCTAGAGGAACAAAACCATCATCAGAAGCTAAATCCTCAAAGAGAAATTGTTGAATGATGTGGTCATTGATGTCTGAGTAGTAAACATGAAAATCCATAAAGATTTGAAGTCGAGTAACTTTGAATGATTTTTATATATTTTAGTGACTTACAAGAGGAAAAACTAATGGACAAGAAGCACTAAAAGAGAGGAAAGAAAGAATATACAGTAAGCCCCACATTGATCTACATGACATCTTGCAAAAGAAGACAGGGGGAAAGAAATTGTTAGTATGAAGAGATGAGTAAAGAAATATTAGAAGCATGAAGACATGGGAGACATATCAATAGGGGGAGTTACCCTTTTTCCCATGATGTCAAAGGGGGAGAAATAGAAATATCATAAGCATGAAGATAGGGTAATATCCCTAAGGGGAGATACCCTTTACCATTGATGTCAAAGGGGGAGAGAGAAATCATAAAAGATAGATGAGGAGTGATGGCCACATGGGGAGTATGAGTGTTGCCATAAATTCCAAAGGGGTATATTTTTGGATAGTTTATTGTCATTGATGTCTACCCTTGGACAATTCTAGAAGCCCTAGAGGTGTGGTGATGAATCCCAAAGTTGTTTGAGGAAAATGAGGATGAAGTATAGTGACAATGCACATAACACTATCATATATGGATAGTGTTCACCGTGTCATTTCCAATGGTAGGTGGTACATCACCTAGTTCCTCATGATTGAGTAGATATGCCCTCATGTTATAGAAGGGGTTAAGAAGCCCCTAAATAGTTACAAGTCATTAATTAATGGGTAAAGTGGTTGTAATACAAAATTACAGGTCAAACCTGAAGTTAAGGAAAGAAGACACTTTGAAAAAGTATAAATACACCACAAGAAGTCTCTCATAAGTACATCTACACATAAAAGTTTATTAAATATATTCTATGTGAGAAAGTGATCTAGTGGAAAGTCTGTGGTAGCAAGTCCGAGGCAGCGAAGGAAGTGATAAGATAAAGTCTCAGAGTTGCAAAGGAGGGTGAGGGTTTATGAGAAACCCTAGTTTAGCTAACTCCCGCGGGTCAGGCTACTAGTGTCCTGCGAGGAACCTGTGCGACTTCTACGACATTTGTCCCTCAATTCCCTGTGTGATGCATGGGTTAGTCCCATGAGGCTAAGGAAAATTTGAAGAAGGATACTTGGTCCAACTTTTACAAGGAATGATGATACTGCAGGTTTCTTATAGGGTCTAAGATGGTATGCATCAATTTTCATCATGAGTAAAGGTATGCATTTATGTATTTGATGCTTATATATCTTGGCACATGCTTAAGGAATGTCTTGGAGGCCTCTTGGGTGCATGGATGCATATGATTGAGGTACATACATACTTGATATATTTCATTTCTACGTTGTGTGTGGTTGTTATGGTTCATTGTTAGAGGCACATATTTGTGATGCTTGGAAAATGTGTGAGGCATATACTTGGTATATGATCTTGTTTTTTATGATATATGTATGAGGCACATATTTTAGTCCTTGGTTGAGGTACATCATTGATTATATCTCATGGTACATGGTTTATGGCATATCATTTGGTTTTAGGAGAATCTTGGATGTTAGGCGCATGGTTTGAGATATACTTTGGTATACGTTTGAGGCACACTTTGATACATGGTTTTGGCACATGCTTGAGGTATACAGTTGGATTCATATCATTGATGTTTTGGTAGTTTATTGAGACACATATCTTAATGATGGTATGATACATGTTTAGGAAGTTATTTGAGATCTTGGTACATGCTTGGTACATATTTGACACATGCCTAAAGACATGCTTTGGTGATGATGGAAATTTGGATGAGAGATGTTCTTGGCATATGATATATGTGAGTGCATCTAATTTCGTTGAGATTGAGTATTATTGTTAGTAAGAGGTTGATCAATGACATATTGATAGTCACAGGTTGATGATGGTATATCAATGACAAGATTGATAGTGACAAGTCAATGATGGTATATCAGTGACAGATTGATAGTGACAGGTTGATGTGACAGTGATAGGTTGAGGTAACAGTAGCAATGCTAGTGGCAGTGACATATATAGTAACAATGATAGTGGCAGTGACAAATATAATGACAATGATAGTTTGATTATCAATATCAATGGTAGTGATAGGTTGATTCTACATTTATCTTTCAGTGAGGTAGGAATGGGAAAGGAAAGGGGGTTGTAGCCTCCTTTTGATTGATGTTGGAGAACATAGGGAGTCAGAGATTACTTTATGCTGCAGCTTATAAATCAGGGTTTTGTATCCTCCTTATGGTTGGAGCTAGAGAACATAGGGAGTTAGATCTTCCTTTAGGTTAGATCCTATAAACTAGGGTTTTGGATCCTCCTTCTAGTTGTAGTTGGAGAATTGAGGGATTTGTAGATTCCTTCTAGTTAGAGATTGTAAATAGGAGGTTGGAGCCTACTTCCAGTTTTTTTCTGGATAATTTGGAAATCGATGATTCCTATGAATGTAATGTTGATATATATAATAAATCATTTTGTAGTTTTCTTCCATTTGAGTTTCCATGTAAATTGTGGTGTACTGTGTATCTGTGGTTGTTTATTATAGACTAATGAATGATAATTTTTATGATGCAATAATATAGTGAATGCATAAGTGATAAACTATTGGATATTCCAGATAAAGTTGAAGTGTATATATTGTGATTGAAATTGGTAAAAAGTGCTCATACTGATTCATCCCCCCTATCAATATTCCAACAATGTATAATAATAACTAGCAAGAAAGAAAATTAAAAATACATATCTCAATGACGATAATTAATATACAATGGAAATAACTATACAAGAAGAGAAAACCATGATAGGGAGCACATATCTTTAACAAAACCAATCAGCAAATGGTTTCAGACAAAGGATGTTGCACCCAACCTTAGACACTGATGTTCCAAGTCTCAAAAATAGGTCACCCCCGAGCTAGTGTTATGAATCAATACATACAGGTTTGATACTAACACTTAGCTTCTTGAACCAGTCAACAATAAATCTTTCATAGGTTTCTCAAACAAACAAGAAAATCTAGTTTATTGTATCTCTTCCTCTTTAGCCTAGACCACCCAAAGAGAATTAACCCCCTCCACTCCCACGTAGTCCCTACGTATTTCCACCTATTTCCACAATGTTGAAACTCTCAGAATTCACAACTGTGAACAAGGTTTATCAACATGCCAATGCATCCATGCATCCATGCATTAATTCAGGGTTGGGATACACCATCAACTCCTACATACAGTCAACCATGGCTACTTACATTCAAAAGTTTGTTTTCCTTTCCCACAAAAATAAGAAAATGAGCAAGAAGAGTGAATCAGTGAGGAACAACTCCCAAAAATGATTTCAGTGAGAATGAATGGAGAACCACAAAGACAAGCATGAACATGGTTTAAATATAAATAACATAACATGGAGTTCCCCAAATAACCTCACATAACCACCTCTTTCTCTTTAAAATTCCAAGGTCGATAAAATAAAAGAAATTTTAAAAATATAAAGGATTAAGCCCTCATCTTCCCCCCTCTCTCGTAGAATCATAGCCCCCTATAACTCTTGTCCTTGTCTATCTTGTAGCCAACTATGTATTTTATTATTTGTAATGTTAAAGGTATTAAATTTCCTAGGCACTCTAGCATCTTTCAATAAAAAAAATACCTTATTAATCTAGGGACTAAAAACCAAGGTATTGCATTCCCCTCCCCCTTATTTTGGCACTATCCTAAATGCATATACAAAACATAAATGAAAATTTCAAAATTATTCAAAATGTCATGGGTACTCTGTCAGTATGACATCTTCATGCTCCCAAGTAACATATTTAGGAACGTAGAAAGTCAAATAAAATTTTACCAGTTCTATGACTTGATTTTGGAGCATTTTGACTTTTATGTCCAATATGTGCACCGACTAGACCTAAAAGTCTCCTTTTGGCTCCACCTAAATCAAATTCCAATCAATCACATGGTTATGATCATGCACATACTTTTTAAGAAAATAGACATGAAATACATTATGCACATTCATGAAAGAAGGAAATGAAAGCATGTGTTCAATTGGCCCTATTCTATCTAATATCTCAAATGGGCCACAAAATCCGGCTGCTAGTTTTGTACAATTTCCCAAATTGAATGAGATCTTCTTGGGATTCACTTTCAAAAGAACATGATCTCCCAATTCAAACTCTCTATATTTCATTTTCTTATCTACAGAAGTATTTTGTCTATCTTGTGATGATTTCAAATTTTGCTTAATTTTAACCATCTAGTCTTCCATATCCTTGAGAAATTATGGCCCAAGTACTAATTTGTCTTTTGGGTTGTCCCAAATCACTAGAGTATTGCATTTTCTACCATACAAATATTCAAATGGGATCATATTCAATGAATCTTTATACCCATTATTATAGGTAAAATCAACCAAATGTAAGTAATCTTCCTACTTAGATGGCTTATCAATCACATACATTCTCAACATGTTCTCAATCACTTGGTTGACTCTCTTTGTGTTCTCATATGATTGTGGATGGTATGTTGTGCTAAATTTTATATTTGTACCAAATCCCTTAAATAATCATCTCCAAAAATTTGAAGTAAACTTTATATCTTTATCTAAGACAATTTCCATAGGCATTTCATGTAGCCTAGAAATTTCCTTCATGTAAATTTCTTCAATATTAGTTATTGCATGAGTCATTTTTATAGTGACAAAATGAGAAAACTTTGTCAACTTATCAACCACTTCCATTATTGAATCATGTTTCCTTTTTTTCATGGGAAAATTAGTGATAAAATCAATGGTTACCACTTCTCATTTCTTCTCTAGAATTGGTAATGGTAGTAGCAATCCCATTCTGTGTCTATGCTCAGATTTCACTCTATAAAATTCCATACATCTAGCAATGTAATCAACAACATCCTTCTTCATTCTAGGCCAAAATAATTGGCTTCTTACTGTTGCAATTAATTTTTGGTAGTCGATAGTTGTGACATATGGAACATTATTCATTTCTTTTATTATCAAATTCCTATGTTTTCCATAACTATGAACATAAATAATATTTTTATGAATAAATAATCCATATTCCTTCATCTCAAACTCTTTAATTTTTTGTTGTAAATTTCCCTGTTGTAAACCTTATTTTACTTATAGGTAATGTTGGTATTTAACAACAACATCTAAAATTATTCTCTTTAAATATGATTGAAGCATACTAATGGTTGTAGCATGCATCTGATGTACCCTTCTACTGAGTGCATCAACAACCTTATTTTATTTTCCTTTGATATGCTTGATGTCAAAGTCATACTCAATTAAAACTTCTAGCCATCTTGTCAGCCTAACATTCAAATTTGGTTTCTCATATAGATATTTTAGACCACAATGGTCTATTCTTAATTCAGATTCCATTCCCATGAGATAATGCCTCCACATATTAAATACATGAACTATGGAAGGAAGATCCAAATCTTGAGTGGTATAATTCCTCCCATATTCTTTAATCTTTTTAGACTCACAACTAATGACATGTCCATTTTGAGTGAGGCCTCCACCAAGTCCTTCATTGCATGCATTTGTACAAACCACAAGATTCTCATTTGGGTCAGCAAGCTTTAAAATAGGTACGTGAGTAAGTATTTCTTTCAACAAATTAAAATTCTCTTTACAGTTTGTTGTCCATTCAAATTTAATTCCCTTATTTTGTAAATAAGTGACAGGATGATCAATCTTAGAGAACCCTTCTACAAAATTCATGTAGTATCTAGATAATCCCATGGAGGATATCACTTCTGAAACATTCCATGGTTATGGCCATCCTCTAATTGATTTAATATTGTTTATATATACTGTTATACCTTTTTCTGAAATTATTTTCCCCAAGCAATGGATCTACTCTTAGTAAAAAGAGCATTGACTAATCTTGGTATAAATTTGGTGTTCCATTAGAACTTGCAACTCCAATATCAAGTGATGTTTGTGTTCTTCTTCTGATTTAAAATAGATAAGTATGTCATCCAAGAACACAGTGACAAACTTATCATGATAATTTATGAATATGTCATTCATCAAGCACACAAAGACAATTGGTACATTGTTCAGTACAAATGGTACCACTACAATTTCATAATGTCCATACCTGGTTCTAAGGGTTGTCTTACTGATGTCTTCTTCCTTGATTCTTACCTAGTGGTATCTTGATCTCAATTCTATCTTTGAAAATATCCTTGCTCCTCTTAACATATCAAGGAGGTCATCAATTTTGGGTAGAGGGTATATTTTCTTCATAATAAATTTATTCAAATATTTGAAGTCAATGCACAGACTCAATGTCCCATCCTTCTTTTTAACAAAGAGTATCCATGATACCTCATGTGAAACACTTGGAAGTATGTACCCTTTCTTCAACTATTTATCCACCTGCATTTGTAATTCTTTTAATTCTTTTGTACTCATTATATAAGGAGTCGTTGATACTAGCGAAGCTCCTGGTACTAAATCAATAGATAAATCTATCTCCCTCTTCGGTGGAAACCCTGGTATTTCTTGGAATATATCTTCAAATCCTTGCAATCCTAGTATTTATTGGAATATATCTATGGATGGATATATTCTTTGAATACTTCATTCCCATTTCTTCTAATGTTTTAGTCTCTTGGATGTTGTACATGGTCTTAATTTTGTATTTTGTATGAGAGAAATCCTTGTACATGTGATCTTCTTTTCATCCACAACATTTGATTGGTGGTCTTCCCGTTTTTCCAATGGAATCTCCCCTCTTGGATTCATTCATAGTAGATTTTTCTTGCTAATTTTTATTAGGGATGTTTAAGTTGAAAGGAAGTTTGAATCCCTTACTTCTTTGATCTACTTTCTCTTTCTTTTTATCCTTCCAAGTTTTATGCAAATATTCTCTGCCATTTCCTTTCTTATACATGTACTTATCCTTCATAATGGTCTTTGTCAATGTCCTAGGCTCATAATATTGAAAATGATGGTAGTCGACTCAAAATCCTGTGTATCTTCACCTTCTCATCCTTGATAAAACCCCACATACTTCAACATTACTAAGAAATTATTTTAATATTCTCTCATGCTCATGCTCCCCAACCTAAGTTTAAAGAACTCTTACATATTCTTGTCATAGAAGTGCTCTAAAAGATACTCCTTTTTAAAATATCTCTTTAGTTGCTTCTAAGTGATACTAATATCATTAATGTGCTCAAATTATTTCAATCGATCCCACCACATAACAACTTTTCCATGCAAATGGTATGTGGAAATTGTTTCTTCTAGGTTAGATGAGTAGTTGTGAAACTGAAAATACTTCTTGATTCCAAGAAACTAGGATTCAACATCATCTTTCCTTTCTCTTTCACTGTCAAAGTATGGTGTCTTAATATTCCTCAGTTCTCCTTGCAAACTATCCAATTCATGTCTTCTTCTTTGGTTCCTAACAAGAGACACTTCTAGACTGCTTATGGAGTCTTTAGATGCATGAAATTTCCTTGTTGAGTAAGGAGGTGAGTAATTTATATGAGTTATGCTAGAAATTTTTGAATGACCATCTATAGTTATCTTTTCCTTCATAATGTCATCCTTCTTCCTCGTATATTGATTCTGCTCCATTCTTTTCTTTCCTCTACAACTGATTTAGGATTTGCATCATTAGATAATTTATTTGATTTTATTCTCTCATCATCTTTTAATTTTGTTCTTTGTAACTCTACACTTATATTCTCAAAATTATCATAGTATCTATACATTTTTTTGGATCCACTCTACTCATGTTCCATTTGATTTTGTCTCAACATTACAAATATTTATGTTTTGACCTTTGGCTTTTCTCTCACGACTGAAGGCTTCCTCTCCTTCTTCCATGTCCCAAATATGGATTCTTAGCTTGAAATGATATGTTTATTGTAATTTTTAAACCTATGAAGTAAATCACGTCATACATATTCTTAAGAAAAACATAAATTAATCAATGGCTCATACACATACTACATAAATATCTATGTTGGAAACCCTTAACTGAGAGAAAATCACTCTTCCTTGGTGCCACACCTCTCAAATATTCATTGTATTAATTTCAACATTCACAATAGAATATACAAAATATTTTAGGTATTCTAAAGATACCAAAATCTTAATCTCTTAATCTGATATTGATTTAGAAAACCACTAAATGTAGAGAACAAGGATAAACTAGCAAATATCGCCCAAACAAGTGATGGGATCATCAAATGTTGTCATCGAATCTAAAATTACACCCCATAAACATGAAAATAATGTAATAAATACCTAATATTTATATCTCCTAATTCTTCAAAATGTGGAAACAACCATTTTTGTTAGAATTATGCATATTATAGAAATTTTGTCAATTAATGCTATAGACGCTTTTTATGCTCAATTCATGAAGAATGATATGATAGTTATCTAAATTCTAACAATTTAAGGTTGTTCTCTTCTGAATCATCTTTCCAATGGCTATTCTTATGCTCGAAAATGATCTATGAGATGAAACTTATGTCTTCCTGAAAAAGCCACTTTCACTCCATTTATACACTTTCTCCACTAGTGCAATTTTACTACAAGGTTAACTTATATCAATTGTAGAAGAATATACATAAAGAAAGAATAATTTTTTTTATTGGGAAATTATAATAGTCATAACAGTGAACCCACAAAAACCTTCATATTTTCCATCTGTCGCTCTAGTAATATTCTACAACAATATGGAATCTTCAACTTTGTCATTTTTACAAATTTTCCTAGACTTTGAATTTCGACAAAACTAGCTATCTCTCAATCTATATGCACTTATGGAAAAACTTCACTTAACCAAATTTTTCTATATTGATGAGTATATAAAAGGTTGAGTAACTAAAATTTTTTATTTTTGTGATTTGGGGTCACTTTTCCTCTAAAAATCTAAACAATTCCCCCAAAATAGCTTGGAATAGTGGAATTTAGCCTATTTTAGCATCCCTAGTCCAATAGATAAGAACTTATTCAATTCATTCATCAATTATTTCAATGTCTGTTTTTTGGACTCTCTTCAACAATTTCATCTTAATCTCAATATCTGCCAGTGATTTGGATGTAGATCTTTAAAAACCACTATTTTTCATTTTTAGACAAATTCAACCAAAAATGGATAGTGGCCCTCTCTAGCACTTTTGTAGATCTCCTCTCTATGGAAAAAAAAATAGAAGTTTCATCTCATTTTGACTTAATTTTTGCTAGTATTTCCTATGTGCTAATACGATGATGTGTTTGATGATGTGGTGATGACATGGCTTTAGTCACCAGGCCACCGTTTTACCACTTATCTCATGGAACTTCCAACAAATCCCTTCCAGCTCACTAGGACACCCCACTCAAGTATTCCATCCAACAATCGACTCTGGTTCAGTTAGGTTCACCATACAATATTTCTATATGGCTTCTTGTTGGTCTATTTTAGTCCACTGGGTCAACAACCACTGAGCCGCTACACAACCTTGTATTTGGCTTCCTTCCAATCGACTCTGGTCCAATTCAATCCACTGAACATTAGGTTAGATAAAATTCTTTCTCCCTTCGATCCAAGTGATTTATATTTTGGTTAACATGTTTTCTGTCATGGTGTCCTAACAACCAAAAGGTACATTACGTGCAACCTTCACAAAGTTTTGTGGCTCTCTTTGCTTAATGTACAAGTGACAAAGGGTTCCCCTTTTCTTATAAACAGGTTATGGAAACCTTTTTCAATGCCCATGGGATACAATAATAGAACATAATGCATATCAACAACTGGAAATCCATGTGAAGATTAGATCGACAATGGTTGTGCACTAGAATTCCAGGATTCATAAATGTCGTTTCCAATTCCCAAATCAAGAAAGTGATGTGTCGTTCGAAATACAACAACATGGAGAATCTCTAGAACATGGTTCCCAGGGCATAAAAGATAGTGTTAAACTGAAAAATTATCCCTTTCGACGCTATCCCATATTAATTTATTTATTTCACTCAAGGGCTTATGTCCCATCATGTAGCAGGCCCTTGATAGCTTGACGTTTTAACCAACAACTATAAGACCACTTGGTAACATACCCAACCACCAACATAGTGGGATACACTAGTTCAAGAACAAACTTCTTGAACTAATTTTGAATTTCTAACACTAATTAATTATTAAAGAAGCATGAAATAAACACATTAGCATCACATGTAATAATCAAGATTCATGTTACACCATAAAATAAATGGACCATATGCTATGTACGACAATAACAAGAAATAAGGCACATTATAAATACATATCTCAGAGATAATAACTAATACATAGTCGAAATAAATATACAAGCATACAAAACCATGACAAATGACACTTATCTTTAACAAAACCAATCACCAATTAGTTAAGTACCAAGGAAATTATACCCAACCTTAGACATTTTTGTTCCATCTATCAACAATAGGTCACCCTATATCCAGGGCTATGAATCCACAAGGATAGGTCTAAGACCAACACTCAACTTCCAAAATGAGTCAACAATCAATCTTTCATAGGTTTATTAAATAGAAAACAAAATCCATTTTACCAACTCTCTTCCCCTTTATCCTACACCACCCAAAGAGAATGAACCCCCTTCATTGCCACATAGTCCCTTAGGATTTCCACCTCTTTTGAGAGATCTAGTTCTTCT
>ML776605.1:461052-484926 GCA_009831015.1 Picea engelmannii
AATGGTTCACTAATCCGCACTCTAAATATTTGGTGGAATGATCTTTTGATTCTTAAGGAAAATCTAAGACATCATATGTAATGTATCTTATCTCATCTATAACATTGTCAATGGAATGGGTAACAAGTTAAATATTTCTCATAGGTAACCACAAATTCATATTCAACTACCTTGTGTTTTTTCTCCAATTCTACTTCAAACCCAATTCTGATTGCTTCATGCATATCCTTGTGTTCATCATTGATCTTTTGAATCTCTTCCTGGAATTAACACAGTTAAACATTTAAGTTCCATTAAAATCCACAAAGGAACACATCCACTAGAAATGTAGGTAAAATCTAGTTCACCGACTATGAACAATTGGAAAACAATTAAATATTTACTTCATCAATAGCCGATAACTAAAAAATATGTCACCTATCAAACATGAAGATCACTGGTAAAATAATTCATTTGGTAGCTATTGAATATTTTCATTTCAACATTTTCATCTACAAAGTACCCTTCGTACAATCCTTTTTTCTAAATAATTAATTGGTATTTATATTGTTTCGAATGTTTAATATAATAGAACAAATATTCTGCATTTTAAGTAGTTAATTTGCAATTTGATTATTGCAGGACACATGTCTAGTGACTCCATAACAAATACAAGGCGCATAATGAGGACAAGTAAATATTCTTATTGTGGATCTCAACACAGACTCTCAGATTTAATGAGAGACTTCCACTACAGCGGTAAAATTAATTGTTCAAATTAACATGTTTAGAACTAGTAGTTTACATGACTAGGTTAAGTTTGGATAGACTTGAATGATCTATAACATCAACGACCATCTCCTGTTCAAATTAACTTACATCATTTCTAATGGAGTGAAAATAGGAAACTCTTCGATATTTGGGAAAATTGTTAACAGTTATTGCAATGACATGATGTCATATCACAATTTATGATACAAGGGAACCAAAATTTAGAGAATTACATGTATTACCATGTAAAATAAATAGACGGGATAGTTAGTCATCCAAGGAATCCACCTCGCGATCACAAGTTACCAAAAAAATCAAACTTTAATCTTCTAGTTGGAATTAGACCTTGAAACATATGATATAAGAACAATAATATCATCTAATTTCCCGCCATAATATCAAATACCTACATCTTGCGAAGAAATGGAGAAAGGGGTATGATGATATGTATCATGTGCTCTCTTCCTCGCAAGTGCAACAATTTTCTGAACTGTATCATGATGTCCTAGCCCAACCCTTACATCATGGACTACTACAACAATCACTTCATGTAACACCTTGTTTTTAACCCTTATGAACTAGAATGTATTATGTAATTGTGACTTAGGATGGTGAGACAGTAAAGTTGAAAAGGGGCTAGAGTGCCTAGGAAATGTATTACTTCATATACATTAATAAAATACACCATTGGCTACAAGACGGACAAGGAAAAAAGAGATAGGGGGATATTATTCTACGAGAGAGAGGGCTTGAGGGGCTAAGTCTTTTTATTATTATTTTGATTTATCGCTAATTGATTTTATGGAGAAAAGGGGTTACATGAGATTCTTGGGAGGGAGGCCATGTGGCTCTTGTCTTCATGTAATTTAAACATCCATTGGGGGTTGTTTTGGGTGTTATTCATCTTCTTTTCCTTGTTCTTATTGTTCTTCCTTTTTCCTCACTCATTATGGCTATTGCGTGTGCTCTTGGTCTGAGTATGGATACTAATGGTTGTTTGGGTGGATCTTTGTTAATTTTTCTCACATCTGTGAATCCTGAGAGTCCCAACATGGAGATTCTTTACCAAAATCACTGAAGCCTTGGACGAAGATGGACAACCAGAGGGAGTGCGTGGCAGAGAAGGGGGTCCATTGTCTTGGGTTGTGCAGGTTGTGTAGGAGAGGGTTGGTGTACTTTTTATTGTTGTGAGTGTTGTAAGGCCTGTGATGGACTGAGTGTTGAAAATCCTATTAGTTATGAGATTGATGGAAGTTCGGATAGAACTGCCCACAACTAAGAATCCTTGGAGATTCCAATTGGAAGATTTCCTATCTAGTAGCACTAGATCCCTGGAGAGAAGTGGGAGAGCCTGAGGGAATCCATACCAGAGAAAGTTGTTCATTTATTTGGGTTGTGTAGGATGAGGGGGAAAGAGAGATGGAAATTTGGATTTGTTGTGTGGTTGGGAAACCTGAGAGCTAGTTCTCCAACTGTTGTGTGTTTAGACTTGGCCTAGGACCCATCCTTGTGAATTCATAGCCCTAGCATGGGGGTGACCTATTGTTAAGAGTAAAATAACAACAATGTCTATGGTTGGGAGGAACGTCCTTGGCAAGGATGATTTTAAGGATGGAAATTTATTTTAAAATATAGAAACCTTGGCGAATCTTACTAATCCTTCATATGCCAACTATAAATTTTTGGCGATATTTTTGTAAAAATATTCAAATTTCTAAGGATTTTATATAGTTTTTATAAATTTTTGGCGATTTTTAAGGTAAAATAATTTTATCCTATAGAATTTGGGCGAATCATTTTTAAAATAACAAATCTCGTTTTTGGAAAAACCATGGAAAATTAGCCCATGAGCGAAATTTAGCCCCTAAAATCATCTATGGTCCTTGGTCTGGAGCCAGTTGGTGAACGTTTACTTGCAAATATAAGTTCTCTTTGTTTTTTCTGTGTAATGTTTATTTCCGATGTGTATTTAATTATCTGTGAGATATGTATTTTAATGTGCATGTGTACTGGCTATTTGTTGTGCATGCCATGTTGTTTACTGATTTATGTTGTAGCAGAGATCTTTTCTTATTCATGTGGTTTTCATGCCTCTTTTATTAATGAGAAGTCTTTTGATTTTGACATAAGTTCATATAACCGAGTCTTGGGATTGCAGTGTGCCCCGCCTGCTGGGGGTTGGGTGTGTTGCATCCTATTTAAGTAGCATAGCCCGACCTATGGGTGGATGTGTATGTTACATTTCATTATTGTATAGGTTACCAAAGAGACCATATGTACTAGCAATAATTACATCATGTGTAAATCAATAGTGAGGGTAAAGAGTAAATTACTAACCCAAAACATGATAGGATCAATCTGATATTTCAAGTAGCAACACTGCCTATAACTTTACACAATTATATTTTCTATAGAGTGTGGAAATACAATAAACTATTTTCTAGTTTTATGTACATTAAAAGGAAGTAACATCTACGTCGAAAAATTGTGAAATAATATATGTTATGGAAAAAGGACAAAGGTGATGCAGGAGCATCACTCCAAGCCAGTCGTGTGCCAGCCAGCTAGCATCAAGCGTGTTCAATGGAGAGGAGAGGTGCAACCCTCTCACTTTCAAATTTCAAATTTTGAAATTGTATTTAATGATTGTAAGGCTGGTAGAGCCAAAAGCCATGCATGTACGTAGGCTTTAGATAAAGGTTGCCTAAAATGGTTGTAATGATGAGATCTAGATCCGATTCGGACTAGATAGCCATTCAATCTAATTGAATGTAAATTAATCAGAGTTGGTGAGGATGGAGGGAAGAGCTCGAGGAGCCCCTCTTTGAAAAAAATATCCTCTTTGTATCTAGATTTTTTAGTTTTTAAAAAAATAGAATAGAGAGAATAGGGAGAAGAGAGGAGATCCGAGACTTTGTTGTAGTCCAAGCTCGAACACATTCTAAAGAAGCATTTTCATATTAATACAATCAGAGCAGTTTTTCCTACATGTTATTTCTGTGTATGTTGATGAATGTCTCTATGTGTTGATGATATGTTGTAGATGTATGTTAAATGTGCATTTGCAGGGATAGGTAGATTTTCCTATCTGTGAGTTATTTGATTTTAGGTTTGGGTTCTTTTAGGTTTCATGCAAGAGGTTGCATGAAAGAATGTTGTGGGTTTTGCAAGCCAGTTCAAGGAGTGCACTTCTGAATTCTGCAGAATTTCAGACAAAGACGTGCCAGGAGGGTGCACCACCTAAAGTCGTTAACTCAAGGGAGAATCCTTAGGGTTGATGAACACCTTCAAGGAAGAACTCTGCAGAGGAGAGAATAGAGAGGAGAAGTAGAATTGCTGAGAATTCTGTAGAGCTCTGCCAGGAGGGCATCGAGCGAGTGCAAGGAATGCACAGGAGGAACTTTGTTTCGAGTTCAGGGAAGATAGAGTCACTGAAGATTCTGTGGAAGCTCTACCAGGAGGGCATCGAGAAAGTGCAAGGAGTGCACCAAGAAGAACTCTCTTTCGAGTTCTGAGGTAATAGAAGTTTCAAGGAGAGACACTTATAGAGTTACTAAATAATCTGTTAATCTTAGCAAGGAGGGATTGAGCAAAAGGTCGTTAGGAGGACACCGTATTTCCCTTTGAGGATACAGAAGGGTGATTCCCCTAGAGGCTCGGATAAATAAAGCTCAGAAGGGATAAAGTTTCTATAACGTAGACGAGACCCAAAGGAATTGAGCTCACAGAGGAAGCAAAGGTTGACGCATTTGAAACTTCAGAAAATCTCCCAAGGGGAGAGAGGAAGTACTTAAGCTCAGGAGGGAGCATATATGCCATTAAATCAGCTGGAGAGATGAGGTCTGGACCATCGAATTTTACTTCCAGACAATAGGAATAGAAAGCACAAAAGAAATAGATCTGGGCCATCAGATCTAGTGCAAAGTACCGATAGTCGTCAGATCTCGAGGAAGGTGCATAGAGTTTAACCTCTGGGAGGTCGCGCAAGAGGAAGAGCTGAAACAGACGGTGGAGACGCTTCGTGGAGAAGTCCCAAAAATCTCATGGACCGTCGGATCTCACAGGTATGTGAAAAGGTTAAGGCTGAGTGTCTTTTTGCATTTTGGTATTTCGACATTTCGGGGTTCGGCATTTTAGAAATCCCGATGACAAGGAGCTGGGACACTCTGGGTTGAAAACCCTGAAGTCACGAAACACGACGTGTTATTGGAGCAGGGTGTGGTCCCAGAGGAATCGGTCGTTTCGGCATTTTGGAGTTCGGGGTTTGGAGTGGCGAGTGATTTTGGAATCACTCCATCGTGAACTTCTAGTTCACAGAACTCTGAAAGGATCTAGACCATTTGATCCAACTCATCGGGAGTCGTTGGATCTCGTGTGCAAATTCCCATTTCGGGAATTCAGGGATTCAGACACCGGGGATTCAGAAGACAGAGAACCAGGGAACACTTGCATCGCGGTTTCCCAAATCACGAAAGCCGGTAGCGCTTTGTTGATAATCCTTTTTAGGATTTCGGGACCCAGGTGTTCGAGAGGCCAGGAGTCGAGAGACGTGGAGTCCCAACTCACAAAATTACAAAACCCCGAAGCATTCAGAGGAATAGCCAGGAGCCAGAGTCATTGAGCATATTTTATCATTTCACCATATTGGGGTTTCGAAAGTAGAGGAGGCTGTGATTTTGGGTTCACTGCATCGCGAATTTCAGGTTTGAGAATTCCAAAAAAGATCTGAGCACTTCCGGAGTTCAAAGATTGGCACGACAAGTGATTTTGGGGTCAAGAGTCATGGACTCCTGGTTACCGAAATCCTGATACAGCCAAATGTTGTGGTCGAAGGAGAACTCTATTTCGGGTTGGGTGAGAAGGAGGTGAAGACTCATGCCTGGTGCATGTTTGCGTAGGTGGGGTTTTTGGAAAAGGACATGTGGCTCGAATTCGTGGGGTTCTAATGAGGGCCTGAAAGAACTAATTCGGTTCTGCAGATTCGAAGAAGAACGATTCTGTGTGGATCTCGGCCTGAGGGTCTTGGGTCTGCATCAGTTGGTATCAGAGCCAATAGATTTTATGTTTTCATATCACAGATAAGAGGTGGACTATGAAGGGATATAGTCTGATACCATCAAAGTTGGTATCAGAGACTGATTTTGTCTGTATACTGCAGGCAGAAAAAGGCAGAGAAGGAGAAGAAAAACACTCTGATACGCATCAGTAGGTATCAGAGTCTAATTTTGTCTATATACTGCAGGTAGAAGGAGGTAGAGAAGAAGAATAAAAACACTCTGATACACATCAGTGTGGTATCAGAGCTCGATTTTGTCTATATATTGTAGACAGAGGGAGCCAGAGGAAGAAGAAGAAGACAGAGTGTTGAAGCTCTGTGATGATTGTTGCAAGGTGCACAACAGTCAAGAGATAGTTAGGAGGATTGTAGGAGATGCTGGAAGCACTCATGGTTACAGAGTGACAGGAAGAAGTTTGTCGAGAGGGCAGATAGGAATAGGGAGATTTCTACTGAAGGCCATGGGCGTGGTCACAGGGAAGACCACAAGCAGAAGAGAAATCCAGAGATGGATCTGGAACTCACTGAGATAAGGGCGAGGATGGAAGAGCTTACACTGCGGGTGAAATAGAACACAAAGACACATTGGGTGTACGAATGGCCTCTGAGGAGGAAAGCAAAGTGGCTAGTCAAGAAATTGTTGGCCAGAAGATAGCAAAGGCTGTTGAGGAGGTGGCTGAGGTATATGAAAAGCCTCAGGCCCATAGAAGAGATGGTTCATGCTTGTGAACTAGAATCTGGGAGAAATATCAGTGATGATGAAGAGGAGAGATCTCTAGAGGATCTCATAAACTGCCAAGTGGGCAGAGATGGACTTTCAAATTGCCAGGTGGGAAATAGGAAGAGATCATGAGAAGATATCGTGAACTGCCAAGAAGTCAGTGAAGAAAGTTCAGATTGCCAGGAGGGAAATGAGATGAGATTGCTGTAGGATCTCATAGACTTCCAGGTGGGTAGTAGAAAATTCCCAAATTTCCAGGTGGGCAGGGGAAAAGAAGTGAGACTATCTGAAAGTCTCATGGAATCAAGAGTGAGTTTAGGCCAGCAAGGAGTGCTGAGAAGTGAAGATTCATGTGATTTTCAAGACCATGTGAATGAATATGATGACAAGTTCACAACTTGTGCCATCCAGAAGGAAGATCAGAAGAGCATTCTGATGACTGGAGGGATAAAGGTATTCCTACAAAGTAGCCAAGACGAGGTCAGGGAAGATGTTACGGGTGAAGGAACAACAAAAGGAAAACCAGTTGTGACTGTCAAAGAGATGGAGCAGATATCAGAAGTTTCCCTAGGAAAAGAACAAGAGCACACAGATAAGATGCTCACTCCATGGGGGATGGAGTTGGAAATGTTAGAGGATTGGATGAACAATCAACAACCAGTAGATGACTGTCGAGAGCAGACAATCATGCATATGTTAGCAGAGGAGAATTATGAGGAATTGCTTGAAAATTTAAGCCAGGGAGTTGAACAGATGATGACTGCAGCGTAGGGGTCTACAACAGAAGGTGAATCAAAATTCCAGTCTGAGGAGCAGCTGGAGGAAGCTTGAGAAGAAGCAGCAGGAGAAATGGCAGAAGAAAGTCTGTCAGAGTAGATGACTAAACAACAGGCTAGTCGGGGAGATAAGACTGCAGAGCTAAATTTTGTAGTAGGATGGCAAGCTGAGGCCATAGAGAAATAAGATGGCATGGGAGATCTAGTTGATTTGCCCACTGATAAGGATGAAGAAGTGCAGTGGAGAAGACTGCATAAAGAGAGCCAACCACTATATTGACTAAACGAGATAATTGAGGAGATCAGAAGGTTGATGATCAGAGCAGTAGAAGCACTCAACAAAGAGAAGTTGAGTAGAGGAGAACCTGCCATAGCACTAGGGTAGCAGTAGCGAAGCAGTGGAGTAGATGGATAGCTCTAGAGAACTGTTTGGGATCCAGGTGGGTTTCAATAGTGGTGTTGGTAGGCTCATGAGCAGGAGGTCATGAAATTTTCACAGTAGAGGAGTATGATGCAGGAGCATCACTCCAAGCCAGCCGCGTGCTAGCCAGCCAACATCAAGCATGTTCAATGGAGAGGAGAGGCGCAACCCTCTCACTTTCAAATTTAAAATTTTGAAATTGTATTTAATGATTGTAAGTCTAGTAGAGCCGAAATCCATGCAAGTATGCAGGATTTAGATAAAGGTTTCCTTAAATGGTTGTAAGGCTGAGATCTAGATCCGATTTGGACTAGACAACCATTCAATGTAATTGATTGTAAATTAATGAGAGTTGGTGAGGATGGAGGGAAGAGCTCGAGGAGCCCCTCTTTGAAAAAAATATCCTCTTTGTATCTAGATTTTTTTGTTTTGAGGAAAATAGAATAGAGAGAATAGGGAGAAGAGAGGAGAGTCAAGACTATGTTGCAGTCCGACCTCGAACACATTGTAAAGAGGCATTTTCATATTAATACAATCAGAGTAGTTTTTCCTGCATGTTATTTCTATGTATGTTGATGAATGTCTTTATGTGTTGATGATATGTTGTAGATGTATGCTAAATGTGAATTTGCAGGGATAGGTAGATTTTCCTATTTGTGAGTTCATTGATTTCAGGTTTCGGTTCTTTGAGGCTTCATGCAAGAGGTTGCATGATAGAATATTGTGGGTTCTTCAAGCCAATGCAAGCAGTGCACTTCTAAATTCTGCGAAATTTTAGACAAAGACGTGCCAGGAGGGCGCACCAATTGAATTCATTAACTCAAGGGAGAATCCTCAGGGTTGTTGAACACCTTGAAGGAAGAAATATGTAGAGGAGAGCACAGAGAGGAGAAGAATAATTGTTGAGAATTCTGTAGATCTCTGCCAGGAGGGCATCGAGCGAGTGCAAGGAATGCACAGGAGGAACTCTATTTCGAGTTCAGGGAAGACAGAGTCACTGAAGATTTCGTGGAAGCTCTTCCAGGAGGGCATCAAGCGAGTGCAAGGAGTTCACCAAGAAGAACTCTTTTTCGAGTTCTGAGATAAGAGAAGTGTCAAGGAGAGACGCTTACAGAGTTATTGAATACTCTATTAATCTCAGCAAGGAGGGCTTAAGCAGAAGGTCATCTGGAGGACACTAGATTTCCCTTTGAGGATACAAAAGGGCGAGTCCCCTAGAGGCTCAGGTAAATAAAAACTTAGAAGGGATAATGTTTCTATAATGCAGATGAGACCTAAAGGAATTGAGCTTGCAGAGGAAGCAAAGGCCGAGGCCTTTGAAACTTCAGAAAATATTGCAAAGGGAGAGAGGAAGTACTCAAGCTCAGGAGGGAGCACAACTGCCATTAAATCAACTGGAGATACTAGGTCTGGACCATCAAATTTTATGTCCAGACAACAGGAGGAGAAAGCACAAAAGAAATAGATTTGGGCCATCAGATCTAGTTCAAAGGACTGATAGCCATCGGATCTGGAGGAAGGTGCATAGAGTTTAACCTCTAGGAGGTTGCATAGGAGGAAGAGATGAAACGGACAGTGGATATGCTTCGTGGAGAAGTGTCAAAAATCTTGTGGACCGTCGGATCTCACAGGTATGCGAGAAGGTTAAGGCTAAGTGTCTTTTGACATTTCGACATTTCGTCATTTTCGTTTTCGACATTTTGGAAATCCCAATGACAAGGAGCTGGGACACTTTGGGTTGAAAACCCTGAAGTCACGAAACGCGACGTGTTATTGGAGCAGGGTGTGGTCTCGGAGGAAGCGACCATTTTAGCATTTCGGCATTTTGGAGTTCGGGGTTTGGAGCAGTGAGTGATTTTGGAATCACTGCATCGTGAACTTCCGGTTCACATAAATTCGAAAAGATCTTGACTGTTTGATCCAACTCATCGAGATTCGTTGGATCTCATGTGTGAATTCCCATTTCCGGAATTCAGGGATTTGGACACCGGGGATTCAGAAGACAAAGAACTGAGGAACGCTTGCGTCGCGGTTTCCTGAATCGTGAAAGCCGATAGCTCTTTATCGATAAGCCTTTTTAGCATTTTGAGACACGGGAATTCAAGAGTCCAGGATTCGAGAGACGTGGAGTCCTGACTCACGAAATCCCAAAACCCCGAAGCATTCAGAGGAATAGCTAAGAGCCAGAGTCGTTGAGCCTATTTTGGCATTTCAACATTTTGGGGTTCGAAAAGTAGAGGAGGTTGTAATTTTGGGTTCACTGCATCACGAATTTCCAGTTTGTGAATTCCCAAAAAGATCTAAGCACTTCTAGAGTTCAGAGATTGGCGCGACAAGTGATTTTGGGGTCGAGAGTCATGGACTCCCGATTACCGAAATCCTAATATAGCCACAATGTTGTGGTCAAGGGAGAACTCTATTTTGGGTTCGGTGAGAAGGAGGTGAAGACTCACACCTGGTGCATGTTTGCGCATGTGGGGTTTTCAGAAAAGGACCTGTGGATCGAATTTTTGGGGTTCTGATGAGGGCCTGAAAGAACTAATTCGGTTATGCGGATTCGAAGAAGAACGATCCTGTGCGGATCTTGGCCCGAGGCTCGGGGGTCTGCATCAAAAGGAAACCTATCTGATTTCTCTAATATTGTAGTCCTAGCCAAGTGCTACTTCAAATTTCTTACAAGTATTGTCCAACAACACTCCATTTGAAATTTAACTATAGTGAAATTACTCTCAAGAACTAGCATATATCCTATACAAAAAAATTAAATGAGAACGCTATAACAGTACTGCTAACTCATGAGTTGTTGCTACTGCAAGTACTTGAAGCTCAAACAAGTATGTTGTTGTTTCTTCCATAAAAATAACTATATCTTAGTACAATAATAAACAAGTTCTAAGAGTTTAAATCAACAAATACAAATGAATATTAAATCTTTCATCATCACTTTATGAATAAGAACCAAAAAAAACTTAAGTCTAAGGGAAGGTTTATCAACTTGATGTCAAAGGAAGTGCCATGAACAGGTACACCCCATCTTCTAGAATGCAATTGAAATCCCTAAGAAAGAATGCATATTATTGTATACCACATAGTATCATCCACCCTATTACAAACAATCAAAATCTGAGACAAAAACTCATTTCCAAGTAGTACAAAGCACCTCACAACAATTTCTTTATTGCAAATTAAACAATATTAATGCAACATATTTTCTTTCCTTGACAACTTGTTAAAAGGTCTATACAAAACTTGAACTATAGTCTATACAAACATTGTGTTCAATTCAAACTTTGATTACAAACACCATTGAGGCCATATCAATATCTCCATTTTTTAATAACATTGAGGTGATCAGTATCTTTGATTTTAGACAACATTCACGACACATTTGATATACATAGTGTTAATCGACCCATAACTCAGGCAAGAAAATACCTAGTTTCCCCACTCAACCCTATGAACAATCCCATACTTGGAAATTTGACTATAGATCTCCCTCTCACAATAAAAATACATTAGATACATTTGTACATTTGGGATCAATATGAATGAAAATATGAACAATACTAGTACTACATTGATTGCCTACATCTTTCCAACATAAACAATACATGGGAATCAAAGGCAATAATTTTCCTTCTCCATCACAATATTCATCCTGGGATCCTAGCAGAATGAAAATATCGAAATGTTATAATATTTAGGGTAAGTACTGATAACTTTCCAGCTCATCGACACAACAAAATGGAGTACAGGGGAAATCATAAAAAGAGTAAGCACATCACAGATACTTACCCCATGATTGAATATCAGTATAATTAATATACTTTTTACATGAATATGAGAATATTAGCTTGATAAACTACAATATACTACCACATTCCTCAGTAGCTCCTCCCTTAGTTTCTTACTTTAAAACAACAAAAATGTACCAAAGCATAAGTCTTAAAGACCAGAATGTTGAGATTGATTCAAACATACCATCACATCCAAAATGAATGAATCAAAACACGATTAAATGCAAGAAAAAATTTTAATCCCATGCACAACATAGCCTTTGATGAAAGGGTTCGTGAGAATGATTTGCATGCATTTCTAGGTTCGTGAGACTAATTTGGACATAAATATTTTTGGATATCTTAATCTTTTATATATATATGGTTCAATGGCTTTTTTTACAAAATAATTATTTGTGTGTGTTGTCTCCCCACACCCTGATACTAAGTTTTCAAATAATGCAGTAGATCCATATCCAAATCCATATTCATTTCTATACTGACTTAGATGTGAAAAGAACACATAATATAAAATTTGGCAAAAAACATAAGGGAGCATTGTTGATGCACCCAGGTCCCCTTTCAGCTGCACTATCACTCCTAGTTTCCCTACTTGTGTCTAGATCACTTGCATCACTCTCAATAACTTAATGTCGATAGAGATATTTGAATTATTAATATCGAGCATGCAAGGATTTCTCTAGCCCTATATATGTATTCGTTCCATATCTTTGTGTAAAGAGATGTTTTATCTTACCATAATGAGTTGTTCTTTGCTAGAAGAGGATTATGATGATCATCCATTAGATATTTTTCTCAAGAATCATGATCATAATCTTGCACATCATAATCCATATTTATTTATGCTCATCTTGACAGGTACCATGGTTGTTGACTTGAGAAAACACATATATCACTAGTGTCTACTATAACATAAAAAAATTAAGAAAAACCACCCTCACATGTATTTTGGGTTAGTTCAGTTCAATAAACTTACCAAGGAAGTTGTGAAAATAGATGTTGATATTGAATATATACAGCCTTGACTCTTAACAAGTCAATACTATCTCCTAATGGTGTTTGTACCAAGACTACCATGGAAAACTTAAACAAAAACTTGCAAAATCTCTTGCACCTCGATGCTCATACAAATAGACTACACACAAGAAAGGTCAAAGAAATCAAATGTTGAATCTACATGAACATGAGGAATTGAGGTAAGATGCAAGATTTCATGCTCAAGTTTTGATGGATATAAACACTTATATGGAGGGGTGAATTCATTAGAAGGTCCTAAACTTTAATGGTGTCGTACATTTAGAAAAGGGAAAAAATTAAGATAAAAAAGAGTGCTTAATTTGAATGTTGTTCTTGGTTAGAGTCTAGACAACTAACCCTCATGTACAATGGAGAGATTATTCGTGTCCTAAATATTCATGATAGGGTATGGATTGGTAGTACTGTGAGAATGATGTCTAGGATCATTCATTATCCTCTTCAAATTTCATCTTCAAAATTTTAGATCCCAAAAAATAAGACATTGAGATTTGTAACTTGATGTATTTGTTGTGTTGATATTGAACTAGCTTCTTGAAAAAATGAATGCCACTCTGATGCTACTACTAGAGTCCAAACTTTGAAAGGATCTGTCTAAGCCAAAGGGCTTCTTGATTTTCACAAACTACAACTAGATACTTGATTCTATTGAAGAATGAGAAAATGATTTTTATTTCTTGCAAGCCCAAGTGACAAGTATGAAGCAAGGATAATTTTAGGGGCTAAATTTTTCCAATGTCATAATTTTCCTTGCCTTTTTCCAAAATAATATTCGCCAATTTCCTTTTTTTCTAAAAATTATTCTTCCATAGCATAAAATTATTTTACCCTAAAAATAGCCAAATTTTATAGAAAATATATAAAATCCTTAGAAACCTAAATATTTTTACAAAAATATAGTCAAACATTTTACAATTTTCATATTAAGGATTAATAAGATTTACCAAGGTTTCTACAATTTAAGATAATTTTCCATCCTTAAAATTTTCCCTGGTCTGAAAGAAAGGTTGAAAACATAACCTATAGTAGACTTTCGATCACCAAGGTCATCGACCCAATGGAAATATGTAAAACCAACCAACTTAGTAAAATTGAAATCTGTAAAACCAACCAACATAATATCAAGGAAATTCCCTTGACACTATAGTATTCTCTTTGTTGTTCTTCAATGGATTTCATGGGGTCATTTCATTTACCATGCAATGAGATAAAATAATATAAGATAATTTTATTAGTTTCCAACAAGTGACCATCTAATTAGGAGGGTTAAACGATTTATCATGAATGTTGATAACACTTGATAGAACAATGTTTCATGTTTGGTATAATTTAAACCCTCTCATCTAAAGAATCAATGGCCTAATATGTTGAATGACTTGCATAAACAAACTTAATGTCTCTTGTGGATTGGTGCTTTAATTGTTGGAAATTGAGGGTTTTGTCCATTGAAATGGTTTATCCCTATGGTTTTGGTATTATGAATGGTATAATCTAATAAATGATGAGGTTGAATGTGCTTTAAACTTGTGAAAATATGTGGATCACAACTAATATTGAGTGTTGGTAACATGTTTGTTCAAAGTTTATATCTTGGTTTAATACACAGTAGCACATTTATTTTGGAACCTTTCATCCCTATTCTAATTCACATAATGCTAAGTAACAGATTGATCCTTGATATTGTGGAATGAATTTCATGAAAAAATGAATAATGTCCACTGCTCATTGTAATGGTTTCATAAAAAATTTGACATTGATCTCTTGGATTAATTGAAGTTTTTTTAAGAAAACATATGGTTTATAAAACTGGAAATTCCCTCAAATTACACACACTATCTCACTATGGTAAATTTGGCATGCATATTGTTGTTTTGAGTAGATAACAGGGCATGAAAGATATCACACCATGCTCGTATAGTGTTAATATTCTAAATATGTTCTAAGATGGTGACATGTTGGTGAATTTTTTCCACTTTACACACACTCAACAACATTTAGTATTTCTTTTGTGATGACATTAATGTGATATTGGAATATAAGAACCACAAACAACATTAACACTCATAAACAACATGCTTTATGTGGCATACCATCTTAAGATCCCATCATCATTCAAAGCACTCTTTGTGGATCACTCGATTAATTAATGGATTTGAATCTATGAAACCCTTCCATGAATGGAAACTCACAGTACTTCAAATATGGAAATGAAAAAAACAAGAAGAATAAACAGGCATAACCTTGTTTAATCCTTCTTCCTTAATAGTTGGACGCCCTACTTAAAGTCCTTATGCTAGAAAAATTGTTATATATTTTTATCATATAAAGTTATAAAAATTAATGAAGCATACACCATGCACTCCACATAACATGAACCACTCCCAATCATGGTGTAACCACATTTGGAGTAACCCCAAAAGATAACATGGGAGATGTCGAGTTATTGCAAGAGACGGTGGGAGCCACCTAGAGTATTTTGGAAAACCCTTCTCATGTCTCCTAATATGTCTCTAGATACCCAAGACATGTACCTCACTGCAGGATATGCATCTCCTTGTTATTATGGTTGGTTAGTGAGAATGAACTTTAAATGACTATAGTGTCTCTCCATGAGAAAATAAAGGAATAATACACGTGCTTGATCCAAGATATTCTTCATATAACAAAAAAAGAGTGATTTAACGTTACCATTAACATGAAAATATGGCCCATCACGAGACCTAGAGAATTTGCATTTCAACACCATACCCACCTTATGATGCATGTTGGTGCTCCATGACCATTGATTTAAAACCATAGTGATTAGAAATGATCCCCAGAATGAACATATCTTATACACAATATAGGATATTCTTTGTCCTAAAATTTCATACCCCTCAAAATTAATCCAATCAATCTGGCAAGAACTAGGTACAACTAGAAGAATGTCCCACAAACACAGAAAGATCAAAAAATCATATATCCTCCCCTCTACAAAAATTTAACAAATGTATAAAGAAGTAAATATTTATGTGAAAGAACTTGTCAAATGTAGTATGATCTGTAATATACCGGTAATTGTTTGATAAAGAAACATGGATCCAAAGAGTAATATGAAACTATTTAGGAGGAAAATAGAAAAGGAAACAAAATGAATAGTTTTTATGTTATACTCTTTAGTACTTTTGTAAACATGCAAGCTCTTCAAGAATCAAGTACCGGAACTGAGTATTGTAGTTGAAATTGAAGTTAGTAGAAGAGTTGTGTTCTACTCTGAATTCTCATGTCAACTCATGTAAATACTTATGCAATTGTATAATTATTGAGTACAGTGTTTGTATGATTATTCTTGGACCCACCTTTCCTAGATAAAGTTATATGATCTATTGAAGGAAAAACTCCGAATTATAAGCATGCATATTATTGAGTGACATTATTACAAACACTTTCAAATAGGATCCACCACATGAAACACTTTTTTAGTGGAAGGCACTATATTCAAATGTGTTTTCCATCCCAAAAATAATAGAAAACTCAAAGGGTCCACTCGTAGAAATGTTTGAATATTATTGTTCTCTAAGAAGGGAGTTATTTGTTACCATGCTAACAAATGGTATAGATCATTTCTAATAATAGTGGCTAAAGGATATTGGATCCATGAAAATCATTGCCATGTCCCATTTGCAACACACCAATTTTGTCCACAACAAAACACTATTGATTTATAAAATGTTCTATAATCTCAAAACATTGTAATTTTGTCCCATGAAGATGTCTTCTTTCATTTGAGGTCACAGTGACATACAATCAAGGTACCACGATGTATATTCTAAGGTTATATGTAACAAGGCAACATAGGTGTGTTAATATTCATCCACCCACTCATAGAAGGGATAACTTTCCATATATGGTTCTACAACATTTTAATACAATACTAGACAAAAGAAACAATGCACCTAGGCACACTACATGATCATGCATGACTCATATCATTTTCTCAACCTTGAAAATGATTCAAAAGAGTTTCAAGTTATTTGAGAGAGATGAAGATTCAAGACTAATAAAATTGATTTTCCCCCATTTGTACATTGGATTAAAATAGATTGGAACATTACAGGAAAAAGCACAATAAAATATGTTCCCATCAATGAAGTTCGAAAATATGCAATACCTGAAATATAAAAATACAATATTTAAATAACTTTAAAAAAGAATACAATAGTATTAAATAATTCAAAGTGCTAATAAAATTTGACCCAATTGTTAGAGATATCTTGCCAGACAAAACAAGAATGATGTGGAAGAATCTACAATTTCAGTTGTCGACGATTTAACAACAGTTGACAAGACTTTTACAAAAAAAAATCAGAAAACACTTCAGGCTCTACCCTTCTATCAACTAGTATAGTGAAGACAAAAATTACCTTTTCTCAAGAAAATAAAACAAAATATTTACGGAAGCATCCTCTGAAATGCACAAGTTATGAAAATGCCTTAAAGACATAGGGAACCACCTATTGTATTGTGGGTGTGCCACAATAACCATTAAGGAAGTTAAGGTTAATTATTTGAACCACCTAGTGAAGGACATCATAAGACCAGTTCATAACTTCATGCCTTGTCTCTATTAACATATGAGATAGAAACCTCAATCTGGATAATACCATACGACAATTCACATCATAAGGCCAGTTCATTTGCTTCTTCTACCACCACAAGGGGCCAACACTTTCTACAATACCAAAAAGGCACTCATGCGGTAAAAGGATCAATTAAATGATGAAATGCACTTCTACGTAAGACCTGCACACTCTATATAGCGTATAGTATATACCATAAGGATATATAAGCAGCGAGAGTACATTCTGGAATAAAACACAAGATATTTCTATAAACTGTCTCATTGATTTAGAGCTATTCTGCTACATTATTGGACCAGGAAATTAAATACACATACATGAATAACACATTGCTTCGATGCATATGTCATGTGTAAATAATAATATATCATCTTCTAGATATTATGCAAGATTCTTGCAATATAAGTATTAAGTATGATAGGTTTTATCATATGAATGAGATACAACACCTAATATTCCAAATGAAGTAGCAGCAATACCTAATATTCCAAATGAAGTAGAAAAACAAAACTGACTATATGGCAAGATGCTAAGAGGCCTGCACTTTGCTCTAGATCTCCTATACCAAAAAGATATTTATGATGTAAAAATATTAACTGAACGTTGGAATGCATAACCAAATGAGACCTGCACACTCTAGATACCCCATACCATAAAGATACATAAGCAGAATTCTAGAATGCACCATAAGGTATCTCTAGCTATGACTTTATCTGATCAAGCCAACAATTGCAGGTAAGTGACAACCACATTGCCTCTATGCAGATGTGACGTGTAATAGTGTTTTTGGATCTTAAGCAAGAGGTTTTGGAATACAAGCATGACATGATTCCTCTCATGAATGAGATACGAAATCCACACTTCATATCCTAGATGAAGTAGAAGGAGCATAATGACTAAATGGAAAGATGTGCTCTAATATAACAGATGAAGTAGCTAGAACAGAATTGACTATATAGCAATATGTGCTGCAACAGTAAATTCCTGTGACTTTATCTGATAAGGCCGACAAGTGCAGGTAAGTGACAACCACATGGCTACTATGTGGATGTGATGTGTAATAGTGTATTTTACATATTATGAAAGAGGTTTCCAAATACAAATACGAGCATGAGATATTTCCTCTTAAGAATGAGACCCGAAAACCATGCTTAATATACCAGATGAAGTAGCAGAAGCAGAATTGACTAAATGTAAAGATGTGCTCTATCCTCTAATATACAAGATGAATATCCTAGATGAGGTAGCAGGAACAAAATTGGTAAATGGTAAGATGTTCTCTCATATCCCAAATGAAATAACCAAAACAGAAATGACTAAATGGCAAGATGTGCTGCAAGAGTAAATTGTGAAATGCATAGCAAGATATTTCTAGTTATTCTTGTGAATTTATCTGAACAAGCCAACACGTGCAGGTAAGTAACAACCACATTGTTTCTATGTGGATGATAATATTTTTTTAGATATTATGCAAAAGGTTTTCAAATACAAGGATGGCATGTTTCATCTCATGAGATAACAGATGAAGTAGCATGAACACAATTTACTAAATGGCAAGATGTGCTCTAATATCCCAGATGAAGTAGCAGGAACATAATTGACTAAATAGAAAGATTTGCTGAAAGAAGATTTCAAAACCTTCCCCTTGACTTCAAGCCCCATATGTAGCTCTTAAACAATTAGGAGATTAATCCAGATAAGATGAAAAGCACTAAACACTTCTCTTATATGCCAAACAATTAGGAAAACATGGATTGCTAACAGATAGAACATACAACACAACACAACAATCTCAATATATTATTCCATTGAAGAAATCATTACATATATATCAGAAGAGTAGGTTTAACAGACTCCGATATAAACGGATCTGAACTGTCGGTGAATCTACTTGTAACAACATTACTTGATTTTCTCCATTATTCTCTAACACTCCCCCTTAATGGAGAAATGGATTTTCTACCACACCTTTAATGCTTACATTACAAATTACAATACAACACAAAAGATTACACCACTAGAACTTTCATATGTCTGTCTGGTCTTCCTCAGCACTGAAACTCACTCTGCAATCACACGACTTCTGCTCTTTCTTCCTCCTCTTCTTCGAGCTTTCCATCGACACATTTAAAGTCAAAACACCTCTGGCCATCTTTCTTGCACTTGTATATTGGACAATTTGACAACTTGGCTCATCGGGGCTTCCATGATAAAAGTTGACAATTATTGATGCATTCTATGAACTTGCCTTCATCTATCGGATTTTTTATTTCGTCTATCCTTCAGTATCTAGAAGAAAAGTTTGGATACGGAATGTCCTCAACATTCCTTTACACAAGGTGACTTCCAATAAAAACAATGTACTTAATACTGGGGCTACCAGCTTGCATCAAAATACAAGTTCTTATTTTTACATAAACACTTACACACAAAACTTTAAACTCACTAGGTAAATGTAACCTGTAATTGTCGATCTTGGAACACCAAAGTACAACAAGAGTCTACAACATATAACAGGTTCTCACAATTAACGATACATTCTCTCGGCACCAAAGAACGTCGAGAACCGCTATTTTAAATTGTGTAAATCTAATCAATAATTGGTTCTTCTTTAAAATTTACACAACACTCCAAACAAAAATAACCAACAAAAAAACTAATTCGACTGTAGTTACAATGGATATGGCACAACGGTCTTCAAGATGAACTTTGAAACCTGGATGAAGAGAAAATTCTGCAACACGCAATTTATGATCTGCAAGTTTTAATAGTTCAGAAAATTTAAAATTTACACAACACTCCAAACAAAAATAACCAACAAAACAACTAATTCGACTGTAGTTAAAAACGGATATGGCACAACGGTCTTCAAGATGAACTTTGAAACCTGGATGAAGAGAAAATTCTGCAACACACAATTTATGATCTGCAAGTTTTAATAGTTCAGAAAATTTATACAGCAACTCCATATCCTCCTCCGGCAGGTCATCTCTTCAATAGTGTCCTCCTTGACAGAGCTCAAATAGCAATGACTCCCTACTGTAGTCTTAAGAAACAACTTCTCTGATATCCACATGGCAGAAATACACGACAGGCTCCTGCTTGTGACCCTTCTTCCTCTGCGAATCTTGGGCGACACTGAGTCTGGAAATCAGATCTGTGGACGTGGCTCCTCTGGTGATTATAGGCAGCAATTTTCTTTTTATAGTGGTCGTGGCTCCTCTTACTGGAAAATAGAAGTTCACCGTATGCCGAACAACATCAAGTAATAATGACAATTCCAGTGAATTGGCTCAACAATAAATTCAATTTTACATTAACACTGGCGATTTGATTCTTTAGTGATCGCAGCCTCCCTCTTGCACGCTGGAAATTAGATCTCTCATGAAATCAACACACACATCAATCTCCTATAATTTAATACACATGAAAAACTTCACACACCTACGTTAACCTCTGTACACAGTTTTGACATTCAATTATTCCATTTTCTTGGGCACTCCCGTGAGGGATTAAGCCCAGCTAGGCTCTGATACCAAATTAGGAAAACAAGGATTGCTAACAGATAGAACATACAACACAACACAACAATCTCAATATAGTATTCCATTGAAGAAATCTTTACATATATATCAGAAGAGTAGGTTTAACAGACTCCAATATAAACGGATCTGAACTGCCGATGAATCTACTTGTAACAACATTACTTGATTTTCTCCATTATTTTCTAACACAAACCAATAGGAAATCAACCAAGTGGTAAAATACACCATGAGATATTTTTCCAACCCTCTCCATTACGTTAAATCCATTTCTGATTGACACAATGCAAGTAATATGAAAAACATTGAATACATTGTTTATATATTTAAATAAGAATCACACGTGCAAGCTCTTCAGGATTTCAGAACCACTGCTACAATACAAATAATATGCTAATACAAAACCTCGGTGAGAGATCTTGTTTTCCAATCAAGATTCCTACCTTGAAAGTCGAACAGGCAGCAAGCAAGCAACGATGAAATTAGACCAAACCTCTATTTAATATTATTTGTCTTAGTTCTTTGTCTTTTATTCTTTCAATGTTGATGTGGAGTTTCTTTCTCACTCTTACATCGTGTTTACAATGGATGTACTCTTTTAGTCTCATTGATTTATTTTTTAGTTCATTTGTTCGACACATAAAAAGTTATCTTATCTAATTTATCCACGAAATATTACTCTAACAAACTACAGTAACAATAAAGAATCATCCTTCCATGTCAACTATTACAAGGCCTAGTAAACTGATTCTTGTTCCTAAATATTGTTTCTCAATATTGTTCCAGGCTAGGGAACGATGTCAAGGCACCTTATAAGGTTTAGATAAAATCTCTCTTCTTTAGACTTGCTCTTGAGTCAGAGTGAGTAACACTTAATTTGTCACAAATATATGTTGTTCAAAGTCTCTTTATAACAACTCTTAATACACATCCTTAAACCCATATTTATAAGATAAATAAAATAATAAATGACTTGGAGAACTATTTACAAACTATCTAATAATATTTACAAACTATCTGATCAGGGGATCAAATTTTGCTCAATTTTCAAAGTGATCAGAATGCGATGAAAATAGTGCCATTGCGTCCGTATCGTCTTCCTGATTCCGGCGGTATATTTACTTTTGAAAACGGAGTCCGTATGGAGGAGATATCACAATCTGTCCACCAAGCCAAACAGGCAAAAATTTGGGATGCTGACTGTACCTGTCCGTACAATCTGTACGGCCACGTGGAGGGCTGTACCATCATGATGACATGGCAGGGGAGGACATGGCGCATTGTTATTTGTTGGTAATTGACCAATCCAGTGTTGACACGTGTCCGATTCATAGAAAATAATAAGGAGACATGTGGCCCAATGCATGGATGCCACGTGTCCCCCCTATTGTATGTTATGTGTAAAAGTTCTATGGGAGTCCATGGGGTTCGACCCCCATACCTCCCCCATTTCTAAAGACTTGACCATACCTCTGCTAACTAATATGGCTCCGCATGAACCTTGTTAGGTTTATGGAAATTTAAATATTTAACATTGTTTTATGTTAAGTACGGAGGGGGGTCGGGTCGGGGCTAAGCCCCGACCCATAGCTTATTTAACACATAACACATTGTAATATGGCGCGGATTTAAAATGCAGGGACCCAAAGTTTATTCCATATGTACATTGAACGGTTATGTCAATGTATAATTGCGCGCGCGTTTTGTAACTTGGCCCATGGTTACCATATGACCCCGAGTGGGAGCGCGGGTTACACCGTTGCACGGTTTGCACGGTTTAACTCCTTTTTCGCCCAGATTTTGGTCCTATGACCATATGACCCAGTGCCGAGGCGGTTAGAGGCTGGAGGCGCCTTAACCGTCCTACGGTTTGTATCGGTGCGCGGTTGCGTACGGGACTGGGTTCTTTACTCTTAAATGAGCATGTGTGCCAGGTTTGGAGAACAAGGGTGCAAATTATAGAACCAGAGATAGCAAAGTTGAAGAGGGAGACTTCAAGGAGGATATCTTCTTCATTTTTCGACTGTTTCAGGTGCCGAAAGAGCCCAGACAGGGGTTTTGGGAGGCTGCGGAGCCATTGGAGCAGTCAGTTTGTCATTTTGAGCATTGTAAGAGATGTTTTTGATCACTTTGAGAAATTTAATAATAATGATCCATTGGAAGCTGGACCAGGAGATGTAGCTCGAAGTGGGGTGAAATCCTTTATCAAGTTGCTATGTTTATGTCTGATGTTCAATGTTTTATGTTGCTGTCTATGTGTATCTTTACATAAGTAATCCTTAATTATGTGTTGCAAATTGATCCGGTTTCTTTAAACACATAACATTTTACTTGCAAATATTATTCAAGTTTTTCAAGTCTTCTTCAATTTTAGATCAAGTTGGTACCAGAGCACTGGTTTTGAAGACTTGATTGTTTTGCAAGTTTTGTTTCTGATGCTCACAAGGTTGAAACTCACATGAGGAGAAGGTCAACTTGTGGAGCCAAGTTCTTATCCGACGAGGAGGAAGCAGTTTCATTCACCGCGAGTTGCAGAGAGACATTCACCAAGCATGGAACATGCAGAAGATCATGAACGTGTTCCGGACGAAGACGAAGACCTCAGACAGGCTGTCATAGAGTTGAGAAATATGATGAAGATTTTTTTGGAATGGAACATAATGTCTCAGGGTGAAGGCTCTAACCCTTCAATGCATAAGGGAGGCGGTGGTGACAAGACTCCAGGAAGAGATGGAGGGAATGGTGCTTCTCCACCACCCTCTCCTCCTCCATCATCATCATCTTCTTCTTCTTCTTCTTCAAGTTCGAAACATCTTCCCAATGGGCATGGTAAAAATCCTTCACAAATTCCGTCATTAAAGCTTGATATAAAATTTGAATTGCCACTTTATAATGGAGAAGTTAACGCTGAAAAGTTAGATAACTGGATACGTCAAATTGAAGTCTATTCTAGAATACAAAAGATTCAATATGATGAAACCAAAATTCAGTTATCTTCATTAAGATTAGATGGTTCAACACTTGTTTGGTGGGAATCTAAGACACAGGAAGAAATGAAAAAGAATGGAATTTTTTTTCTTTCTTGGAATGATTTCATAATAGAAATTAAAAAACAATTTTATCCATTAGCTTATAAACAAAAGGCAACCATGGAATG
>ML776605.1:487929-508031 GCA_009831015.1 Picea engelmannii
CTTAAGGGGACGAATCCAAGCAAGGCCAAGTGGATTGAGGTTGGAAGGGTGAGGGAACTATACCCTCATCTTCACATAGACTGAGATAGTCTTTTGGAGGTCCAAAAGCTTCCCAATGGGGAGGTGTGATCAGGGGATCAAATCTTGCTCAATTTTCAAAGTGCTCAGAATGCGACGAAAACAGTGCCATTGGGTCCGTCTCGTCTTCCTGATTCCAGCGGTATATTTACTTTTTCAAAAAGAGTCCGTATGGAGGAGATATCGCGATCTGTCTGCCAAGCCAAACAGGCGAAAATTTGGGATGCTGACTGTACCTGTCCGTAAGTCTGTATGGCCATGTGGAGGGTCGTACCATCATGATGACATGGCAGGGGAGGACGTGGCGCATTTTTATTTGTTGGTAATTGACCAATCGAGTGTTGACACGTGTCCGATTCATAGCAAATAATAAGGAGACACGTGGCCCAATGCATGGGTGCCACGTGTCCCCCCTATTGTATGTTATGTGTAAAAGTTCTATGGGAGTCCGCGGGGTTCGACCCCTGGACCTCCCCCATTGCTAAAGACTTGACCAAACCTCCGCTAACCAATATGGCGCCACATGAACCTTGTTAGGTTTATGGCAATTTAAATATTTAACATTGTTTTATGTTAAGTACGGAGGGGGGTCGGGTCGGGGCTAAGCCCCGACCCATAGTTTATTTAACACATAACACATTGTAATATGGCGCGGATTTAAAATGCGGGGACCCAAAGTTTATTCCATATGTATATTGAATGATTATGTCAATGTATAATTGCACGCGTGTTTTGTAACTTGGCCCATGGTTACCATATGACCCCGAGTGGGAGCGCGGGTTACACCATTGCACGGTTTGCATGGTTTAACTCCTTTTTTGTCCAGATTTTGGTCCTATGACCATATGACCCAGTGCTGAGGTGGTTAGGGGCTGGTGGCGCCTTAACCGTCCTACGGTTTGTACTGGTGCGTGGTTGCATATGGGACTGGGTTCTTTACGCTTAAATGAGCGTGTGTGCTAGGTTTGGAGAACAACGGTGCGAATTGTAGAACGAGAGACAACAAAGTTGAAGAGAGAGACTTCAAGGACGGTATCTTCTTCATTTTTCGACCGTTTCAGGTGCCGAAAGAGCCCAGACAAGGGTTTTGGGATGCTGCGGAGCCATTGGAGCAGTCAGTTTGTCATTTTGAGCATTGTAGGACATGTTTTTGAGCACTTTGAGCAATTTAATAATAATGATCCATTGGAAGCTGGACCAGGAGATGTAGCCCGAAGTGGGGTGAACTCCTTTATCAAGTTGTTGTGTTTATGTCTGATGTTCAATGTTTTATGCTGCTGTCTATGTGTATCTTTACATAAGTAATCCTTAATTATGTGTTGCAAATTGATCCAGTTGCTTTAAACACATAACATTTAACTTGCAAATATTATTCAAGTTTTTCAAGTCTTCTTCAATTTTAGATCACTATTAGACCACCCTCTCCAATGGACATCTTTCTCCAACATGTAGAGAAGAATAACGTAGTACTCCATGACACTGAGGAAAGCATAAATCAAAAGTATGCAGTTCTAAATACATCTCACAAGAAAAAAGCCTATGAAAATAGTCAAGTGAAGCCAATAGTGTGAGTGAAAATGTGAAGCCAATAGAATGAGTGAAAATGTATTGACCATTTCACCCAAATTCCATAGCTTAACAATATAAAACAATCCTTGCATAATGTTGATTAGTGTGTATGATGCTCTTCAATAGATATAGGTAGTAATAAATACCTACCTATCACAAAGTAATTAAAGAAAACATTCAACTCAGAATGAAATAATAACAAGAAAGTAACTAGCTTATCTTAATTATCATTTTAAGATATGTTTAGGGATATCCATGAGGAAAATAATTTGAACATGTTTGCAGAAAAATCAAATAATAAGAAGAAAGTATCTAGCATATCTTAATTATCATTTTAACATATGTTTAGGTATAACCTTAGGAAAATAATGAGAACATATCTACAAAATTTCTTTATAATTACACAAAAATGTGAAAATATTACATCCTTAGAAAAAGGAGAGTTTTTTATTAACCAGATGAAGTTTACATAAACAGAGAAAAAAAAGGATAACATCTGTAATGCTGGTCCCGAATCAAGCTGGTTTTCTAATCAGCTGCAATTGATTTGGCCTCTTGGCTAGCACTCAGCCTTTTGTTTTGCCATAATTTTCCATCCCCTTTTCTCATTTCTTAAAGTTTACTTTAATACCTTTGAAAATGCTAGGTTTAGGCTATAATTGCTTTCCCAAAAGTAGGAAAAGGTAGTTATACAAATAGAATTAGGTTCACATATTAAACCTCAGAAAAACTGTCTTTGATATCCTTCGCTAATCCTTTCCATTTAATAACTATAGGCTTACTAAGTGCCACTTGTAAAAATAACCCAAATAGAATGTGAGGTGATATCCATGAACATAAACAAGGGAAACAATTATGAACGCCAATCCCATCTTTGCTGAGAATATAATTCTGCAAGTATTGCATTGGACTAGCTCTCAGGCATCAATCTCATAATATCTAAATGAAACCTTTCACCATATGTTACCTCGACATCAACTTTACTTTCCTTTGCCATTAAACAGCCTGATACAATTTTGACCTAGCAAACTATATCATCCATGGGATTATTATTATTGACCCCCAGGTTTTCATTTCTGGAGTAATTCTTGAGCGTGGCACTTAGAAAGTCCCATAATTCCTTATTTCAGTGAATTTTGGATAAACAGTAAATCTCAAAAGTGTTTGTCTACATCGCTTTGAAATAAATGATTATCAACATTTGAAGAAAGAGAATGATTTGGAGGTAACGAAGTGTATTGTATATTTCAAAGACCCTGATGTCAGTACTCAAAACTATTATACCTCCTATCAATGAAATCAGGGTAATGGAGTAACAAGTAAAGGTTTTAACCCAACTCTCTGAAATGGTTCCAAACAAACATGTGTTCGTACCCAGTGATCGATGAGTAAGAGAAAACCGACATCATGCACATATGTGAGCTTTCGGTGTTTTCCAAGGACAGACTTGATTGCAAAATTCAGTGAACCACATATTGATGGATCCAATTGTTAATCCTATCATCCCTTGCAACATATAATAATGAATGTCCGGTGGTGTGAAACGCTCCATAAGAGACAAAATGTCAAAATTCACTCCTCTAGCTGTGCGTCTCATAAGCATCCTTACAAAGCTTGGTAAACCCATAAAAAACATGTTTCATAGGATTCTAATATGAGCACTGGAGGTTCTGACTTATTGTTTGTAAAGGAGGAGGTGATCGTCTCAACTTCTTGATTCTCGGAGTGGGCTCTTTGTTGTAGAACTAGTGCAGGCATATTGACATTTGGTTTCGTTCATACTTCTTCGTCAAAACCTGAACACATTTTCTAAACCACGATTGGGAGGAAAGCCACGATAAATGGTTGCAGTGGTACTACTTGAGAAGGCGTGAGTATACTGAAGTTGAACCTTGACCCATTATCCGACTAGAAAAATGGTTGGCCAGCAAAACACGTTTCTAGATAAATAGTGTAGTGTCCCCGACAAGCCCTAATTTTATTGAAATGGGTCGTCTCCTGACCAATTTATGCAGAGATTGTTAAACCTCCTTCGTGAATAATTCCGAGAGGCTTTCCTCCAGTATGAACCGATTTTCAACATGGATGCAAACTCCTCGTAGCTAATACATCCATCTTTTTCAAAATACGCAAATGCCATACGTAAGTAGATAAAAGAGACCTTTCAACCTAGCGAAAGGAAATTCTCCCCAACCGTTTACTCCTATAAACCAAGCTAATCTCCTCATTCTTCATTAAAAGTATATTTTAGATATAAGGGCTTTTAAACCCTAATTTCCCTTTCGTACATAGAAGTTCAAAATTCGGTCTCTGACTATAGTAATTAATAGCACAGCCAGTAACTCGCAGCTTGTGAACGGCTAAAGGCAGCTTACGGCTGTTAAACCCAGCGGAAACATGAACACAGTAATTTTTAAACACTATTAGGTAAATGTAAAAAAGTAAACATATAAATGAATGTCTTTATAACAACTCGGAAGTTAATGGATGAAATCAGAGCCATTCATTTATTGTGACGACTAAAAATATTCTAGGCATATTTAATCTCGTCCATAGAAAACTTATTAAGAACTAAAAACCTATTAAATGTTCCCATTCTTAATAAGTGTAAGCCTCCCAAAGGCGGCTTATGGCTGTTAAACCTAGTGGAAGCATGAAACGCCTTAATACTTGTGAGAATATTTTAATATTTTTTAATCAGGTGGATGTGGCAATAAGTTAGTGAACACAGTAATTTTTAAACACTATTAGGTAAATGTAAAAAAGTAAACATATAAATGAATGTCTTTATAACAACTCGGAAGTTAATGGATGAAATCAGAGCCATTCATTTATTGTGACGACTAAGAATATTCTAGGCATATTTAATCTCGTCCATAGAAAACGTATTAAGAACTAAAAACCTATTAAATGTGCCCATTATTAATAAGTGTAAGCCTTTCGGTGTAATAAACAGATTTGCATCGTGTCATCTGGAACTAGAAGGAGGTATATGGCAGAGGACACCCCTCGTTTTCTTGTTCTGATATCTCCAATATCTTTGAAACTGGACGTGTGTAATGAGCTAGTATTTGCCCAGGCGTTCCCAATGTAGAAATTGCATTGTCATTATCTATATACATAGCATCAATTTCGCTCCCTACTTCAGAAATATACTTTTAAAAATTAGGCGTAAAGATGGACGCAAAGTATGAGTTAATCTCATGAATTACAGATGATAGGTTTTCCAAACCCTCGTTACAATCTTTTTGGGTTCATAGCTTTTTGAAGATTAGGGTTTCTGAAACCCTAAAATACTACAAGCCTGCTCTGCAAGAGGAACTCCTCAGGAACTGTCTATATGTCGAGCGATGGCGTGGGTGATGGAAGTTCCAACGATATCATCAGTTGAGGCGATCTCTGGTGGGAACATCAATGCATGGAAGTTTTTTTTATCTCAAGAAAATCCCCTATCCATAAATACTGGGTGCTCATAGACTCGACTACGAGCCGCCTCAATGATACCTTTATCCATAACTCCACGAGAAAATGTTCCATGCAGTGTTGGAGTTTCAAGGTCATTTGACAGTAGATATGCCAAGGAGGTTAATACATATATCCTTCGATTAAAGCCCTGATGCATTTATTAATTTTCTCATCATTATATGGACGACTGTCAAGAATTCGGGCTTGAAAGTTCAAGGGATTTATCCTCGTCGTTGTAGGTGGCCGAACGATTTAACAGATGTGGAAACTCTTTCATGGACGGCTAGCAATGATTTCAAATTTGAGACATGCACATGGTGTATCGTTTCCTTCTCTCTCGAGAGTCCCATCCTTTCATCCCTACAAAATGTACAATACTTTCATTAATTCAATATAAATGTTTTGCAATATAAAATTTACATTTTGTTTTAGTAACATGGTTTTATAATATATATCAATATTTTGTATAAATAAATCGGAATTGATTTGTGACTTTATATACCCTATACTTTCTCTATATATTAGATATATCAACTCAATATATATATGATAACTATATATACAAAAGTAAGTATATATAAAATAATTTAAGTGATAAGCATACCATGGTAAGAAAATATCTTATATTGCTTAAGCCCACGTAAATAAATTTGATAATTAGAAATATTCCTTTAAAATATTTCAATTTAAGTAGGTCTTATCTAGATAGGGTTTGGTAGGTGTTAAATATAGGGTTTAGGTAATGACCAAAACCAATACAGTTTGAGCCACAAGGTTTATGATGACCATGAATATGATAACCTGACATGGGTAAAATACATGGAGAATGGATGTGTTTCGAGATAATGACAAGGTTTCATTAAACTAATATTTTTCTTCAAGGTAATCAATTAGGAGCCACAAGGCAATGATTAGAAAAATTTGAAGAAAAACTAAAATGACGTTTTTAGCTATAACACTGATCATGTATATCTAGAAGCAAAAAGTAATAACTAATAGAAACCCATCTAATCCAAGGTCTAATATCCATATTCAGGTTGCATATCTTAAGTTATGATATTATATACATCTTCTATTTGTGCAAGCTCAAGATAGGCATACCAACATTGCAAGTTTCATATGAGTCTGTAATAATATTTATATTCAATGCACCCAATACACTAGCTAGATTAAACACATTGTTACAAGGAAACACAATGGATAATCCCCACCAACCAACACCTCGGCTATAGAATGCACCTACATTCTCTCTGTGAAATGAAGATAATCATCGACCTTAAATTCAACCATTTTATATGACATGAATATACTCATGAACACTTATGAATGCCATAGTCTTGGAAAACACCCGATATGTGATTGGAAAAACCCTAAGGGTTTTGAACAATAACCCTATGTGGAGACACCTCCCTAAATATAAATGCAATCAACCATGATTTATTTTAAAAGGAAGCAAAACCGAAATAAATTTCTCCATCGTCATTCAAAAACCAAATGTAGGGAAAGAAGACCAACTAATAAAAAAATAAAAAATAAAAATTAATCTCAAAATAGGGCAACTTACCATGTTTTGATGGTGAGGAAAAATCTATGGCTCTGGTCACTATTTGGCGGCCATAGAGGTCTTGACCCTCTTCCCTCTGGGAGAATCCCTTGTAGAAAGTAGCTTGGGAGAGCCCTTGGGCAACCCATTGGCATATTTTCTCCCCTTTATTCCCTTGGGATTCCTCATGGTTTCAGATGAAGACAAAAATCATGAAAAACTATGAATATTTAGAAGAGAATGAATGATGATAGCGGATAATAGGAGGATTTGAAGGAAAGAAGTGTTAAAGTATTGGAGAGAGGTAAAGAGAAAGAATTTTTTGGGTATGAGGGAAAGGGCCTCCTCTTTCATAGAGGAAACATGCTCATTTGAAGGAAACTTGAATAATTTAAATTACTATGTAGTAGATCAACTAACATTCACCGCTATATCGACAAAATTTCATCAAAAAATAGACGACAAAACAATTTCCTTGTAAGTATGACAAAAATCGGATCCTGATGTAGAAGGATCGTTAGCAAGCATGCCAAGAAGGACCACTCAGTGCCTGGGAATCTTTTCAGAATCTCAACGCTCGCAGTCACGATAAATATTTTGAAGCATGCCTAAAATCAGCGTCGAGAAATCTTTTGAAGCACGCTTGAATGATCACGATCAAAGTGGGAGTTTCCACTCCTGCTCTAGAATATGACTAAACTAAGATAGCCATTAGATTAGGTTATGGAGTAGACAAGTAGTCGGGGGGAACCTTAAGGACCCTCGGAGATAAATAGAGGTTTTGTACGCCTAAATGAGGCGGTTGCAAGTTAGTAGGAGATTTTTGAATTTTAGTTGTTGTTTTGATTATAGTTGTAGCCACTTTTACTTTTGAATAAATATAATAGAGGAAAATTGACCCAATGCATGGTGTGGACATTGTTTTCAATTCCTTGTTATTATCTTTTCATGAATGAATGAATTTCGTTATGAGTAGATGGAAGTGTGAATGTTAGTAGAAGTTTCAATTGTTTCTCTTTTTTTGAATCGGTGCAAGGTGTGCACATAGAATGCAGGGAGTGTGTTGATGGGATCTTCTTTAGTTCCAAAGCTCAGAAGAGATAGCACGAAACTTTCCCCTTTGCAGGAGTGAAAAATGACAGCTGCAAGCCGTGTATAGCTGTCTGTAAGAGCTCAAACCTTGCGTAAGAGTCTGTTGCAAGGTGTTCATCGAGCAAGAGGAGAACACGAGGAGGGCAGGAAGAATTTATTTTCAAGAAATCCTTCGGATCTGAGTTATTGAAAATACATGAAACAAAAGGAGTGTGTAAGAAGTCGAAACCTTCATGAAGGCCGAGATCAAGAGGGATAGCACTTTTCAAAAGTGTAGTCAAGGTCCAAGAGACACACTCGCTGAAGATTCAAAGGTGAATACCTTTGAAGACTTAGAAAACATTCTAAGTCGGAAGAAATTAGAAGCTCAGGAGGGGGAGTGACAATGGTCATTGGATCATAGTGCAAAGGATCAACAATCGTCTGATAAGAACAAGGTGCACAAGCTTTAACGCTTCGCACAAACAGGGGAGGGAATTCATCAGGGTTTGAGACTTGAGATTTATGAAGCTCGAAGACATGGAAATCCAAAGTGAAATATCAGTCGTTCGATCATCTGAAGAAGACCTGACCCGTCAAATCGTCCGAAGTGAACCTCAGGCATCAAATCGATCAAGTGAATATGAGCTGTCAGATATCATGAGTTCAGGTGGAATCAAGTTGAAACTTGAGATTCCTGAAGCACGAAGAGCCGGAGAGCTGAAGTGAATCTAGACCGTTAGATCTAGAAGGGTATGTGTTGGTGAGTGGTGAGATCTAGAGGAAGGAAAAAGTGAAGCATTCAAACACCTGAAGGTCAAAGAGCCAAAGAGATGAGAGTCATCGATCTGTAAGTGGACACTTGTCAGCAGATCACAAGCTCCGAGAAAAATGTAGTGCAGTTTCAGTTTGAGAACTGAGATCGCTGAATTTTGAAGACCCAAAGACCCAAAGTAATCTGGATCGATAGATATAGAGGAGACGTGGCATGAATTTTTGGACTCTGGGTAAAGTCCTGAAGTGATTCATAGTTGTCAGATCTAAGAGAGACGTAGCATAAATCCATGTACTCTAGATAAAGACTCGAAGTAATCCTTGATCGTTAGAACAAGAGGACACATGTCAATGGATCAAAGCCTTCGGATAAAAGCCATTTGGAAAAGGGAGAAGTTTGAGATTTGAGATATTAGAAGTTTGAAGACCCAAAGGAGATCTCGGTCGTTGATCGAGAGGAGGGCCATAGGACTGTTGATATGAGTTGAAAGGTCAAACACCCGAAGTGAAGGCAAGGTCATTGATTATGAGGACATGTGTCTGCAGATTGTCAACTCTAAAAGATTAGAGTATGGAGGAAAGAAGGGTTTGAGATTTGGGAAACCCAAAGTCCAGAGACCCACAAAGATCACAGTCATTGATTTAAGGGGATAGGTGTCAGCAGATCTTACGCTCCAGAAGACTTCCCTGCAAAGGAAACTAAGGTTTGAGATTTGAGAATTCTGAAGTTCGGAATTCTGAATCGACCAAAGTCGTCAATTTGGGAGAAGGAGGTCTAAACCCTTGATCCCAAGAAATAGATCTCGACCATCTGTTGGAAAGAACCATCAAGATCGTGAGATCGACGATCATCTCACATTGCGGAGATAGAAAGTGCTCGATATTTACGAGGTTGAGGGTGGGCCGCAATTGAGACCACGGTTTTAGGGAAGAGACACATAGAGACTCAACATGAATTACGAGGCAAAAAGTGGTTTGACGCCAAATCACTCTTGAGTGTGCCCACAATCACATGTAGGCATGAGTTCATCGCCCAAGGTCACACTTAAGAAGGGGTCGAGAGAAAAGGTGCTAACGCCAACTCTAAGATTTTGCAGAATGCGAAAGGGAAGGTCGTGGTATCGTGAAGCCTGCTCACAAAACTGAGAGGACCTATGTCTAACACAAAATGAGACCAACAAGGTTTCATAGGGTCGTTCGACTCCAAAATCAAAGATCTTTATCAGGAGGTCGCACAACCCTTAGGAGAGAAGAGGGTCTTCACCAAGTGGTATCAGAGATAAAGTTTTTCTTGCAGACAATAGGCAAAGGAGAAGAGACAAAAGAACTTGAATTTGTACTCTATGCGTGACAGACAATCAACAAAATTCTACTGAGTAGATGAGTGCAGCCACCTTTAGCCAATCGAGTTGTAGAAAGGGAGATGCAAGAAATTTGTGCAATATTAGAGGCGATGGAGTCAGCAGGAGACATCAATGATGCAGAGAGTGAAGAAGTAGAAGTAGAAGTAGATGCAGGAGAGGATGTTGCTGAAGAATGTTTGCTGAGAGCATTTTTTAGATTGGGAGCCAGAGCCAAGATAGAGGTCCCAATGTATGAAGGAAATTTAGATGCTAAAGAGTTGTTGGATTGGATAAGATCCATGGACAAACAGTTCGACTATGAAGTTGTCGATGAAGAGAAAAGGGTGAAACATGCTATCACCAGGGTAAAAGGACATGCAACACTGTGGTGGGATGAACTGCAGGTTGAGAGGAGAAGCAAAGGAAAACATAAGATAAAGAATTGGGACAAAATGGTATCTAAGATGAAGGCTAAGTTCATGCCCAAAGATTATCAGATCAATCTGTTCAGGAATTTGCAGAACCCGAGACAGAAAGGTATGAAACTTAAGGAGTAAACAAAGGATTTTTACAGGTTGAACAGCAGAACTGGACAAAGGGAAAAAGTTGAAGAAAACGTTTCCATATATATAAATGGCCTGAGGTATGAAATCTAGGATGAGTTGAGCATGATGTCAATGATGACAGTGGAGGATGCTTATCTGTTTGAACTAAAGGCAGAGGAGAAGCTGGCCAGAAAACAAATCTAGCGAGGAAGAGGTAAAATCCTAGCCCAAAACAAAGGCAAGGGAGTTACCCATGACAAGGCACATAATCCTAAGGACGAGACTGAGAAACCACATAGTCAGTTGGAAAGAGAAGGAATTTTCTTAGGAAGATAGGGTGGTGGAAGAAGTTCTTATAGAGGAAGAGGAAGAAGCAGAGGAGGAGAAGTAAGATTCTATGCCTATGGAAAGACATGGCACATGTCTTGGGAATGTCCCAAGAAAAATAAATAAGGAGGAGGTGAAGCTCACATTTCAGAAGCACAGAGAAGGAATGTTGAAGCAGAAAGAGTAGAGGATGGAACATCCCTGATGTTGAGAAAGGTTCTCTTAAAAATAGAGGCAGAAGTTGAAAATCCAGTGAAGAGGAACAATCTCTTCAGGACAACTTGAAAGACTAAAGACAGAATATGCAGGGTGATAATTGAAAGTTGGAGCACCGATAACTTAGTATCCACAAAAATGGTGGAGAAATTCGAGCTCGAGACAACTACACATCCGAAGCCATACAAAGTCTCATGGTTGTAGAAAGGACACCAGGTAATGGTTACTAAACAATGCTTGGTTGAATTTAAGATAGGAGGATATAGAGATGAAATTCTATGTGATGTAATTCACATGGATGTATTCCATATTTTGTTGGGAAGACCATGGAAGTTTGATAGGAATTTCATTCATGATGGGAGGAAGAATACATACACCTTGGAGAAGAATGGTAAGACACACATGTTGTTGCCAATAGAGGAGAAGAAAGTGAAAGAGGAAGCCATCAAAAGCATACTTCTCATGAGCGGGAAGGAACTCCTTAAAGAAGTCAAGAAAGAACAAGAGATGTAGTTCGTTGTGGTGAGGAAACCCAGAGTTATCCTTACAAGTACTTTGATGGATGATTTGCCTGATGAAGTTCAGGAATTGTTGGATAATTTTTCTGAAATAGTGGTGGATGAGATTCCTAACTATTTCCACCCATCAAAAGTATCAACCACCATATTGAATTGATACCAGGAGCAAGTCTTCCAAACAAATAAGCATGCATCTTGACACATCAAGAGAATGAGGAAGTGAATAACCAAGTCCGGGAATTGTTAGACAAGGGTTTGGTCAGAGAGATATTGAGTCCATGCGCAGTACCGGTCGTATTGAGTCGAAAGAAGGATTGAGGATGGAGAATGTGTATAGACTCAAGAGCCATGAACAATATCACCTTCCGGTATAGATTTCCTTTACCAAGAATGGATGATTCAATGGACTGTTTAAGTGGAGAAAATTTATTTTCTGAAATAGATTTGAAAAGTGGACATCACCAGATTAGAATGAGAGAAGGTGATGAGTGGAAAACAACTTTGAAGACAAATGAAGGCTTGTATGAGTGGCTTGTTATGCCATTTGTCTTAACAAATGCCTCGAGTACTTTTATGAGGTTTATGAATGAAACACTGAAAGATTGCATTGGAAAGTTTGTGGTTGTATATCTGGATGATATACTGATCTTTAGTGGGACTAAAGAGGATAATTTGAGCACCTAACACTAGTGATGAGGAGACTACAACAGGAGAAGCTATTGATAAATCTGAAGAAGTCCTCGTTTATGAAGACAAAAATCATTTACTTGGGTTTTGTGATCTTTTCAAATGAAATGAAGATGGATCTATAGAAGGTGAAATTAATCAAAGAATGGATGTCACTGAAGAGTATGTTTGAGGTAAGGAACTTCCATGGATTAACAGGCTTTTATAGCAAGTTCATCAGAGACTTCAGTGGAATTTGTGCACCAATTATGGATGCGATCAAAAAAAAACACAATTATTTTAAATGGATAGAGGAGGTCGAGAGGAGCTTCAATATACTGAAGGAGAAAATAACAAAATGACCAATTCTGGTCTTGCCAAATTTTGAAAAGACATTTCAGGTGAGAAGTGATACAAGTGGAGTTGCAATTGGAGCAGTTTTGAGTTAGGATGATTGTTACCCATGATTTTGGTCATCATGATGATGCATGGCACCTTCAACAATGTCAGCCCTTGAAGTCCTTCAATATTTTCCTGCACAACGGAAGGCACTATTGAAAGCCATAGGTGGAATTGACCCGACAGATACGAATTTGATAGTCTTTGACTTGGAAGATCACATTCCAAGGTTACCTCCTCAACTCGCATTTCAAATACAAGTGGTTGTCTCCGACAAAAACATTTGCCGAACCGTTATTGACGAGGGTGCCTCGATGTGTGTTATGTCTCTTGCTTGTTGGAAATCCATTGGTTCTCCTCCTTTGAATGAATCCCATAACACTCTTAAAGCCTTCAATGGCTTTGGTTTTAATCCCTACGGTGTTCTTCCTTCATTTCCCATTACACTAGAAGGTAAAACGGTCCAAGTCGAAGTGGAAGTTTTTGACGCTCCCCTTGATTATAATCTTCTACTTGGCCACAGCTGGATCGATTCCATGTGTGCCGTTGTGTTAACACTTTTATGTGTAGCACATTTCCCTCATCAAGGAAAGCTTGTTACCATTGACCAACTTGCCTTCTTCAATTCTGATACTCGTACTGGCAATGTACTGTTTATTGCTAAAACCCCACCGGGTTATGAGAATGTCGGTGTAGGCCTTTTAAAGGATTCCTCATTAATGGGTACTTTCCCCATTCCACCACCCGATGTCCCACGCCCGTCAGTTGCTTCTATCAACATGATCTCCACTGTGCCTCATGAACTTCCTACATCTCATGACCCTTGGATAGTCCCTGATCCAGAAGATCATCTTCGTTTCGGCGATGCAATGCCTCTAAGTCCGGTCAAATCCGCCTACCAGGCCATTCAATCGGCAACACCTTCTACACCCTCTCTTGATGAGTTGTCTCCCGATCCTTTTCGTGTTATTTTTCCTACTGACGAGATGATCATGTCCATCATGGAGGACACCCCTTGGGATGATGGACATCATCGATCCATACTCTTTCTGGAGCAACACACTCTTGAGAACTACCAACGGATTTTGACTCCGTCGACAGTTGTTGTCATCTCGACAGTTCCTGCAACTACACACGATGTGTTTGCTTAAGGGAACTTAAGTAATATCTCACCCATGATTCCCATTGACATATCCATTAAACCTGGGATTGTCAAAAATGTTCATATTGGAGCTTCATGTTCTCCTGATGAAATAGTCACATATACATCTCTATTTCAAGAATTTCATGACATCTTCGCCTGGAGCTATGAAGAGATGCCAGGTATCGACCCTGCAATTTTTGTACATGAGACAAAGACATACCCCGGCGTTAAACTCGTCCGACAACGCTTTCGTCTAGTTCACCCACGTAAAGTGGTTTCTATCAAACTCGATGTCGAGAAACATCTGAAAGCTGACTTTATTTATCCGGTGGCTCTTACTGAATGGGTTTCCAATCCTGTTCTGATTGACAAGAAAGTCGGCAGTATTCGTGTTTGTGTTCATTATAGGGATATTAACAAAGCTTGTCCCAAAGACAACTTTCCTACCCTCTTCATCGATCAGATTGTCGATGACTGTGTCGGAAGTGAAATCTTCTCTCTCATGGATGGTTTCTCCGGCTATAATCAAATTAACATTGTTCCCAAGGATCAACATAAGATTTCTTTTATTTGTCCTTGGGGTACTTTTGCCTATCGAAAACTCCCTTTCGGTCTTAACAATGTGGGCACAACTTTTCAACGTGCTATGTCTTATGATTTTCATGATATTAAGCACATCGTTCAACCCTATTTGGATGATTTACCCGCTCATTCTATGCACAGAGTCGATCACCCTACACACCTCCAAGCCATTTTCGTTCGCTGTCGGTTCTATCGTATACGTTTAAATCCTCATAAATGCATTTTTTGTGTAGAATCCGATCGTCTTCTCGGTTTTATCATTTCGCATCAAGGGATCCGGGTGGATCTTATTAAGGTTGAGGAAATCCTTAATCTCCATCCTCCTTCTACACTGCGCCAATTGCAAAGTCTGGAGGGGAAAGCAAATTTTCTTCATCGTTTTATCCCTAATTACACCGATATCACTCGTGGTTTTACGCGACTACTTTAGAAAGATTCAGAGTTCGTCTGGGATGCCATTGCCAACAATGTTTTTGAAGCTTTGAAGTTTTCCCTCACGCGGGCTCCGCTTCTCTTTCCTCCCGATTACAGTCACAATTATTTCCTTTATCTTGCTTCCTCAGAGTACACTATTGGCATGGTTCTCGTTCAAGAGGATGATGCGCACGACGAACATGTTATTTACTACTTGAGTCGAAGTCTCACACCAACTGAAATCAAGTATCAACATGTCAATAAACTGGCCTTGGCTGTCGTTCAAGTCGTTCAACGCTTCTGGCATTATATCCTCTCACACAAGACTACGGTGATTTCTCATTGCAACCCTATGTAGCATATTTTGACACATCAATTACTAGGGGGAAAATAATCCAAATGGATTGTGATACTCCAGGAGTTTGACTTGGAATTCGATCGCACCAAGTCTAAGAAGTCCTTAGTTTTTGCTGAGTTGATATGCGATTTTCCTCACTCTGCAATAGAAACTATAGCAGTTCATTCATTACCTGATGAATCTCTTTTCCTTATTAGCAATGACGATCTTTGGTATGGGGATATCATTATCTATCTCCAAACCCAGACTTTCTGCCCCACTTTTTCTAGTACTGAATGACGTCGCATATGCTATCAAGCGCGTCAATACATTATCCTCAGAGATACTCTTTACCGTCGGGGAATTGACTCTGTTTTTTTATGTTGTCTCACTTTTGATGAAGCCGAGAAAGCTCTGAATGAATGCCATTCCAAAGCATGTGGTGGTCATATGTCTGGGTATACTACTGCCCAGAAGATCTTATGCGCAGGGTATTTTTGGCCTTCTTTATTTAACGACTACATTACTGTCGTTCAGAAATACCATGCCTGCCAGACCTACAATCAGAAAATTCGGTCACATCCTGCTCCTCTTCACCCTATGGTCTCAGTTGGTCCTTTTGTGAAATGGGGCATCGATTTCATGACATGTCACCCTCACTCGGCCGGGGGGTATGGTTACATCATTGTAGCCATTGATTAATTTATGAAATGGGCCGAGGCGATGCCAACATTCGACAATACTTGAAAGACCGCAACGTTGTTTCTTTTTAACCACGTCATAACTCGTTTTGGTGTTCCCCAAGCTATCGTTATTGATCACGGTAGCCACTTTAGGAATTTTATGATGTCCAAACTTACTGAGAAGTTGGGTCTTCGTCATGATAACTCAACACCCTAGTATCCACAAGCCAACGGCCAAGTCGAAGCGATTAATAAAATTCTCATTACTATGCTTCGACGAATGATAGGGATTCATAAAACAAGTTGGCACACAATGTTGTTTTCGGCATTGTGGGCATACCAGACATCTGTCAAGTCCGCTACTGGGTTTACGCCTTTTCAGTTAGTCTATGGTGTGGAAGCCATTCTTCCTATAGAATGCGAGATACCCTCTCTGAAGCTAGTTGTTGAACTCCTACCCAACACTTCTGCTGAAGAAGAACGTCTATTGTATCTTATGCGATTATATGAAACTCGACGTGATGCCACTCTAGTAATAGAAGCCCAGAAGAAACGTGTCAAGGTCCAATATGACAAGCATGTCAAGCCTCGCATTTTCTCCGAAGGTGATCTTGTTCTTCTCTATGAACAGGATCGAGATGTGTTAGGAGCTTGAAAATTCGAACCTATGTGGCGAGGTCCTTATATTGTTCGCCGAGTTTTGGAAAAAGGAGCATATGAGTTGGTAGATTACGATGGTATCCCTTTGAGTGAACCCAGGAATGGGTTGTACTTGAAGAAGTACTATGCATAAATCATATGTGCACAAGTACTTGTATTTTATTGTATCATACGTTTTGTGTGTTACTATAGTTTTCTTTTGTCGTTCTCTGGTCTCTACCCTTATGTGACATTGTGTTTGATTTTCAGATGTCGGAGTTTTCGCTACCCTATATTGGCTTCACTGATGGCGCCAGCTGTAGTACTCAGAATATTGCTTCCGCTACATGGGCAATCTATGCCCCAACAAACAAACTTGTATCTTTACGAGGTGTGTGCCTCAGTCGTGCGACCAACAACATTGCAGAGTATAACGTCGTTATTGAATTATTGGTTGATGCTATCTCGCTCGGAATTCGTCATTTGGTTGTGCGACTTGACTCACAACTTGTAGTACTACAGTTAAGTAATATCTATTTTATTCGAAGTCCTACTTTGTTACAAATATATTTGTGAATTTGCCTCTTGGAACGTTATTTTGATCACATTGAATATCAACATATTCCTAGATGTCTAAATACATTAACAGATGCATTGGCGAATTATGTATTGGACAGACATTTGAATCATTTATAAATCAAACACATCAAAATTCACACAATATAAAGTAAACTGGTAGAATTTGTATGTATATATAACGATCAAAAGAGTTTTTTACAAAAAGTTTGTCCGAATACCAAAATGTCAAAAATTGAAGCTTATAGCTTCTACAAGGTGATGTCATGGATGACGTTCACGGTAACACATGACTGCTCTAGCAACCCTACGGAGCAGTCGACTCATACCCCTACAATATGACATTGATCGCGTCGTGGAACCTCTTCTAGAGTCATGTCTGGAATGTATGCAGTCAGACCCTCTAGATTTTGTTCCACTATTTGGTAATCCTCTGCATACTGTGGTGTTGCCGCTACCTCTCCTCGCCGCTGGATGGGAGAAGTGCCAAGAGGTCTGTAAGGTCCAACATTTTTGTTATCAACAAACGATTTTGTATTAGTTTTTGGATGAACATATACAACAAAAACATTTGAATATGATAAAAAATAAAAAATAAAAAAAACATTTAAAAAGAGAAAATGCGTGTAGTTCTTACCAGGGTCACCCCACTGAGTATCCTCTGGCAGTGCTAAGTTCGGATCTCCTTGGAAATCTAACCTAGCATAAGCTTAGTCATCAACCATCAACATATGGGTTTGAAGCCAGTCAAAGAAAATATCATCGTACTTAATGATCGGTCCTGCTATGTGTCGGGCCATGAGCCGACACCATCTCAGCATCCTCGGATCCCTAGGACCCGGTATGTTCCACTCAACCTGCAGTCTCAGTACGGGAACCCTCTCAAGGAATAAGGACACCAACAAATATCCATACCCGAATTGCTTCAGGTCACCTCGCCTACATTTAGTCAATTGCTTTTTGATACTGCGAAGCACAGCATCTACCCAGTTGAACACCTGAGGCTTAGTACACTCAATAGCATACTGGAAGTAACTCTGTAATTCCATATGAGGAGAAGAACTCCCAGCCATCCAAGCTATAGTGAATAGGATAGTACGGAGGGTCAAGTCTTGTACCCCCCAGATAACTACTTTTCCTTTCTTTCTCTCAGCCTCAGGAACGCAGTATAAATTGCAGTATTCACTCATCTTTAGCCCACCACCTCTACTACCGGTCAGGCTAACATAGTACCCACACCTAGACAATCCAGTCAAAAAGTAAATGTCCTCAATGTCTAAAGACAGTGTGTGAGCCCCCACATGAAACACCTGTTGATCAGGGTCCCACATACGCACCAGGTACTCTAATAGTCTGACTTGGGCCCTCATGCCCGGGATGCGAATGTACTTCAAGAGCCCACAATCTCTCAAAGCAGCTATGGTAGGTGGATGATTTTTGGCTATTGCATTATCCTCTTCATGTTCCCTTTCGCGCCACTCAAGCACCATGTTGATGGCCAATTATCTGCACAAGGAACACAATAAGAGGATTAATAACTTCTTTCATGCTTTAGATCTTTTTTATTGGGTAAAAATTTAAAATATTTTTGGGCTTTGCGGTTCTCGCAGGTGCCCTGTGTGCACAGTGTGAGAACCTCACAGGTTGCCTTAGGCTCACCTGCGAGAACACATCATTCTCGTAGTCCCCGTATAGCCTGCTTGCGAGAATGGCAGCGTGCATGTAGGGCTTAGAAAATCAACTTAAAACTGCAAATTTAACCAATGAAATCATAAAATTAGACCATGAAATTGCTAAGGACGAAGAGCTTACCTAACTGTCGCAAACGTCTCGCTGAATGGTCTCTCGTAGCTCCCACAATCTAACGCCAAACTTGGAGGGTAAAAGGGGGGTTTTTTGAGCTCAATAGTGGAAATGTAAAAATGGTATGCTAAAAAAAGTATTTACTACTTTTATTTAATTTTACTATATCATTTTGGTTTTTTATGATTATTTATCGATTAAACCCTAATCCCTAATGTCATGTTGAGTGTAACTCTTGCAGGCGTGATGATTTTGATCGGTATATGGACATAGTTTTTCTTTTTCCATCATGTGTTTTTGATTGTTTTTTATGGTTTTTACATAAAACCTCGAGCGTCGTTTTTGTCCGTTCTTGTGCTCGTAAATACATGAGAACATGATCGAGCATACTTTTATCACTTTTTCGGGCTCAACAAGGTTATACGAAAAATAAACCCCATGGATTCCTCTTTAAGATCTTTTCAGACTCTCTAAACATGAAAAGATCGCCGAGCGACCTTGCTATTTTCACACTCAATAAAGTATTTGAAGTAAGCATCTGGCGAGTGATAATTTATCTCTTTTTTGGTCTCGTCTAGACTATTTTATGAAAAAGGAACTGAGAGAGTTCTCTTTTAAGTGTTTTTCCAAACTCTATAATCTTGAAAAACCTTCAATTTTTCTATCTCTGGACTCGTTAAACAAACATTGATAGACCCGTGATGGGACTGAACCACTCCTTATTAGGGTTCGTTAAACATACTCCGAGGGACTCATCCGAAGGATGAGATTACATCAACAAGCATATGTTATCCTCCTCAAGCTTGCGTAAAAATAAAGAGGTACTCGCCAGAAATGGTGGGGGAAAATTTGGGAAAGGGATATGTTTTCAATCTTGTATTAATTGGAAGTAAGTGTTGCTCTTGAACATGACACCCCCTATTCATCATTTGAAGCTGGTTTGGGAAATACATTTGTCTCTCATTCGATTTGCTACAAGGTCATTCCTCGTGTCATCTTTGAGTCAATGCTGCCAAATCATTGGTCGTGTCATTCATATGTTCAAGAGAAGTCCATCTGAAACCTATATCGAGTCGGCCATCTGCAGTTGTCCATTCTTTCCATGTCGGCCTTCCTTGTGTCTGGTCTAATTTGCAAAATGTTGTGTTTCACCTTCAAAATCTGTTACTCGTTTCATGTCATTGATGGGGGATATATAAAGGCCCTCTTGTGACGAGTTTTGTTCCGTCGACTTCAGCTAATTATCCGAAATCAAGACTTAGAAATTCTTTGGTACCTTGGAGCTTGTATGCCTCAATGGCAGGTTTCCTCACTTTTGACAGTGGGTTTACATCATTGACCCCTGATTGAAAGATTCCATCGGATGTTCAACTTCAAATCATTTATTCACACTCAATGGATTGTACTATG
>ML776605.1:508081-547869 GCA_009831015.1 Picea engelmannii
CATCAATGGTGATTTCCCTCGCACTTGTTAATGGTTTCATCAATGACCGGTAATCAAGTGGTTTCTACCATGTTCAACTTCAACACATGTAATCACATGGTTAGATTCGTACTTTGGGCGACGAGATTGAAGACCCTGGATATCATCTTTATGATCCAGGTTGCGATGGAGTATGTATAATTTGTGACACATAGATCTACTATGTATGTCTCGTGGTTATGTCGTCTTAATTTGAATTTTTCGAATAGATCCACAATGTATTCCTAGTGGCTATGCTATATTTTGATGGCTTGGATCCACAGTGTATGATTGGTGGCCATGACCCATGTCTATAATGTCATCAGTCTATGATCTGAGTATGGGAATTCCTACCTCATAATTGGTATATATAATATTCTGCAGATGCTTGGTTGTTTGCAGGTTTTCGATTAGGTGTGCTCCTGGTTCTCGACACACACATGCATCTTACAAAGTCTATTGGTTGTCACTAGTTCCAACCTCATACTTTGGGGGGCATTCTGTTACCCATGATTTTGGTCATCATAATGATGCATTAATGATGGTGTACTCAGGCTCTTCATAAGAACTTTCTCCTGAGAAAAAGTTATTTTCATCTCTTCCAGAAAACTCATTTTTGAAGACTGTTCACAGGCTGCTAGTATATTTTCCTGCGAGAATGCATGATTCTCGTAGGCTGCCTTAAGCCAGGGTGCAAGAAGTTCACACTGTGTTGAACTGCTAGGGTGTGAACTCTTTCTAAAGCAAGGAAAAAGATGGATTCTCGATGCTTCTAGAAGGGAATCTTCTAGAAGGATGAGATGGCATTCGAATGGTTATCCTAGTACTGGATTCCCTGATATTTTGGGATCATTCCTATCCAAATAACTAATTAATTCTCTCCTATATATTGAGTGAATTCTCATGAAAAAGGTTAAGCAAAAAGCACGCAAGATTCATTGGAGAATTGGTGAAAGAATTGTGTGAAGGACTGAAGCTACAACTGCTTGGAAACTCCAACAAGTTTATCCAAATGGGTTGATCTTCTTCATACAAGTGAGCAAGTGTGTGTGAAGGAGCCAAGGGCCATCGAAAGGAAGTTTTTGACATCAAGGATCAGGTTGTAATCTTTACTTTCCATTAATATGATACAGTAATATGTCCCTTTCCCATAAAGCTATTTCCACTTTATTGTATAATTCATTGATCATATACATAGATGGACTGTTGAATAGATTGTGCTATCTTCACTTTGGTTGGTTTGTGTTGTCTTGGTCTTGACTGCACGAGAGCACTGGAGTGAAGTGGGAGCAACAAAGACCATAGGAAGTGATAATAAGGTATGCTACTTGTTCTTGCCTCCTATTTAATTCAATGGTTAGAATCTAGGGAAAGAGTCATGTTCTGTCTTGCTTTGTTCTAGATCTAGGTGGATCTAGGGAGATCAATTTGTGTCCGCACTTACGGATTTATCCAATAACAATAATAGAATTGTTGCCTATTTCAATGAGAAGATGAATGATACCAAGCGAAAATACTCCACATATGATAAAGAGTTTTATTCCATAATTCAAGCCTTGAAGAAATGGAGACATTACCTTGTCCCACAGGAATTTGTCTTTTATATCGATAACCGTGCTTTACAATTCATAACCAGACAAGAAAAATTCAATCAGAGGCATGCAAAATGGGTTGAGTTTATGCATAATTTTACTTTTGTCATAAAACATATTGTTGGGAATGCTAACAAAGTTGTTGATGCATTAAGCAAGAGATGTTTGATTCTGCATGAATTTCGGGTGAAGACCTTGGTGTTTGAACACCTTAATGATATGTATTGTGACGATCCATATTTCAAGGAAACATACAAAGCATGTGCAAATACTATTCTGGGAGACAAGAGCTAGTGGATAGAGTATATGATTCAATAGGGATTGATGTTCAAAGGAAATCAGTGGTGCATACCAAAATGCTCGATGAGGGATAACCTTTTGAAGGAAAAGCATAATGGAGGATTGGTTGGACAATTCGGCCATGATAAAACATTTGCAAAGTTGAGCAGTTTATACTATTGGCCAGGTATGAGAATAGAAGTGATAAATTTTTTGAACAAATGTAGAATCTGCCAACATGAAAAAGGAAAAAGACAGAACACTGGATTGTATCAACCATTTCCAATACCAGAGAGGCCTTAGGATGAAATAAGCATGGATTTTTTGTTGGGACTGCCAAATATGGCACACTTTATCCCATGGTAGAAGACCAGTGATGCAACACATGTTGCAAATCTATTTTTCTAGGCAGTTGTGAGACTTCACGAACTACCGAGAAGCATTGTCTCAGATAGGGACACTAAATTTGTTGCTCACTTTTGGAGAATTTTGTGGAAGAAATTGGGGAAAAATTTGTCCTTCAACTCAACTTACCACCCTTAGACATATGGGAAGATAGAGGTGGTAAACAAAAGTTTGGGAAAATTGTTGAGGAGTCTGGTCATTAAGCATCACAATAAGTTGGATCAGATTCTGCCACAAGCAGAATTTGCATACAATGACTCACCAAACAGGAGCACCGGAAAGAGCCCATTCCAAATATTGTATGGAATGCAACCTAGGGGTGTATATTAGTTTAGAGACTTGAAACAAAGTGAGACCAGGAGCATTGGAGCAGAATATTTTGCTGCATAAATGCATGAGCTCCATAGCCAGATTAGAGGACAGTTGTAGATTTCTAACCAAGAGTACAAGCACAGAGTTGACCAACATCATAGGGAACTTCAATTTTAAGTAGGAGATTAGGTTATGGCACATCTCAGGAAAGAAAGGTTCCGTAGGGGAACATTTAACAAGTTAAATATGAAGAAGATAGGACCATGTAAGATCTTGAGGAAGTTTGATGCAAACACCTATGATATTGAGCTGCCAGATGATGTGGGCATATCACTCATATTCAATGTTTCAGACCTGTACCCTTACAGAAAACATGACATATTGGGATTAGAAGATCAAGAGAAGATTCAGTGGGAGAAACAAATGGCTATAGCAGAAAAAACACAGATGGAGAAGATTGTTGATCAAAGGATTGGAAAAAAGACCAGGAGGAAGACCTATTTTGAATATTTGGTCAAGTGGAAGGGACACCCAATAGAATATTCCAGATGGGAAAATGAAGTTGATATCCAGAAACATGGAAATTCATTGCAAGAGATCATGGAAAGGAGTCCATGAATTTTGGTCAAGGGGAGTATGAAACAGGGGCATCATTACAAAGCACACGGAGTAGAACCAATTAGCGCCTAGGAATATTTTTGGAATCTCAACGCTGGTAGTCATGACGAATATTTCGAAGCACACTTGAACTCATCATTGGGAAATCTTTTGAAGCATGCTTGAACGATCGCGAGTGAAGTGGGAGTTTCCACTCCTTCTGTGGAATATGACTAAAATAAGATAGCTGTTAGGTTAGGTTCTGTAGTAGACACGTAGTCAGGGGGACCCTAAGGACCCTCGGAGTAAATAGAGGTTTTGTACACCGAAATGAGGTGGTTGTAAGTTAGTAGGATATTTTTGAATTTTATTTGTTGTTTTGATTATAGTTGTATCCACGTTTACTTTTGAATGAAGATAACAGAGGAAAATTAACCCAATGCATGGTGCGGACATTTTTTGCAATTCCCTGCTATTTTGTTTTCATGAATGAATGAGTTTAATTATGAGTAGATGGAACTGTGAATGTTAGTAGAAGTTTCAATTGTTTCTCTTCCATCAAAACGGTGCAAGGTGTGAATGTAGAATGCATGGAGTGCATTGACAGGATCTGTTTTGGTTCCGATGCTCATAAGATATAGCACGAAACTTTCCCCTTTGCAAGGAGTGCAAAGTGATTGTTGCAAGGTGTGCAAAGTTGTCCCCAAGAACTCAAACCTTGCGTAAGAGTTTGTTGCAATGTGTGCATCGAGAAAGAGGAGAACGCCAGGAGGGTGGGAAGAATTTATTTTCAAGAAATCCTTCGGACCTGAGTTATCAAAAATCCCTGAAATGCAAGGAGTGTGCGGGAAGTCAAAACCTTCATGAAGGCTAATCTCGGGAGGGATAGCACTTTTCAGATGTGTAGTCAAGGTCCAAGAGATGAACTCATATGATATTCAAAGGTGAAGACCTTTGAAGACCTATAAAATATTCTAAGTCGGAAGAAATCATAAGCTCGGGAGGGGGAGCGACCGTGGAAATTGGATCACAGTGCAAAGGATCAACAATCATTTGATCAGAAAAAGGTGCATGAGATTTAATGCTTCACACACACATGAGAGGCAACTCATCAAGGTTTTATACTTGAGATTTCTCAAGCTCGAAGAGCCATAAAGATGAAGTTAAATGTCAGTTGTTCAAGTATCTGAAGCATACCTGAGCTGTTAGATCATCCGAAGTGAACCTCAGAAGTCATATCGAGGAAGTGAATTTGAGACATTAGATATCATGAGTTCAGAAGGAAGCAAGTTTAAACTTGATATTCCCGAAGCACGAAGAGGGGAGAGCCGAAGAAAATATGGACCGTTAGATCCAGAAGTGTACATGTCAGCGGGTCGTGAGATCTAGAGGAAGGAAAAAGTGAAGGATTGAAACACTCGAAGGCCTAAGAGCCAAAGAGTTGAGAACCATCAATCTGTAAGTGAACACTTTTTAGTAGATCGTGAGCTATGGGAAAACTGTAGTGGAGTTTCAGTTTGAGAACTGAGATCGCCGAATCCTGAAGACCTAAAGACACAAAGTAATATAGACCGACAGATCTAGAGGAGACGTGGAGTGGATCCGTTGACTCTAGGTAAAGTCCCGAATCGATTCGTAGCTATCAGAGTCTAAGAGAGATGTCGCATAAATCTATGTACTCCAGGTAAAGACCCGAAGTAATTCTTGATCCTTAGAACAGGAGGACATGCATCAGTGGATCACAGCCTTCAGATAAAAGCCATTTGGAAAAGGGTGAAGTTTGAGATTTGAGATCTTAGAAGTCTGAAGGCCCGAAGGAGATCTGGGTCATTGATCGAGAGGAGGGACACAGGACCATTGATCCAAGTTGAAAGGTAAAACACCCTAAGTTAAGGTAGGGTCATTGATTTTGAGGAAAGGTGTTTGCAAATCCTCAACTTTGTAAGATTGGAGTATGGAGGAAAGAAAGGTTTGAGATTTGGGAAACCTGAAGTCCGAAGACCTGCAAAGATCACACTCATTGATTTAAGGGGACAGGTGTCAGAAGATCTTCCACTGCGGAAGACTTCCTTGGAAAGGAAACTAAGGTTTGAAATTTGAGAATTATGAAGTCTGGAATTATGAATCGACCACAGTCGTCGATCTAGGAGAAGGAAGGCTAAACCGTTAATCCCAATAAATAGATCTCATTCGTTCATTCAAAATCACCATCAATATCATGATATCGATGGTAATCTTGCATTACAGGGATAGAAAGTGATCAACCTTTACGAGGTTGAGGGTGGGATGCAATCAAGACCATGGTTTTAGGGAAGAGACACATGGAAGCTCAGGGTGAATTGTGGGGCAAAAAGTGGTTTAACACCAAACCAGTCTTGAGTGTGCCCCCAATCGCACATAGGCATGAGGTCATCACCCAGGGCTACATTTGAGAATGGGCCGAGAGAAAAGGCGCTAACGCTAACTCTGATATTTCATAGAACTTGAAAGGGAAGGTCGTGGGTATCATGAATCATGTGCAGGGAGCCGAGAGGACCTGTGTCTAATAAAGAAGGATACCTGCAAGGTTTCCGAGGGTCGTTCAACTCTAGAATCTAATATCTTAATCGAGAGGTCCCACAGCCCTTAGGAGAGAAGTGGGTATGCACCAGAGCCCCTCAACAAAATGATTGAAATCATAGTAATTTGTAATGATAGAGTTAATTCAACTGATATCGTTGTAATATTTTGTCGAATTTTGACCCCATATGTATTAGTATGTTATTTTTGTTTGCTGAAATGTTACATAATTATGCATGGTTGTTCCTTTTATTATTAGTTTTTCATAATTGTTGCATATACATGGCATGGTGATTAATAAATGTTGCATGTTATCCAATTTTAATAGTAATGGCAATGAGATTCCCAGGTGATTCTTGAATTGTCATTATCGCGGGGAAACAATTTCACATGCACAAATGGCAGTAGATGTTGGGCGCGACAAAAGAATGATTCCAAACGTAGTTTGTTTCTATGGGTTGTTTTCATTGTTATAATTGGTATCATAAGAACAATTTTGTAGTCTGAATCAACTTTGGGCTAGGTATGTTACCCTATGGTATTGGAGAAAAACATTTTGGGTTGTTGGTAACGGGGGATGTTACATTGTAGTCTCAGAGCAATTGGTTCAACACCACACTTGTATGAGATAGAGATAAACATGAAGTTGAGGAGGCGGGAATTTTCATGATGGTCACGATGGTTGCATTAATTATTGACACCTAAGCGCATAAAATATTTGTGTGCATTAAGTATTAACAATGAATGAGAAATGTTGGTGCACGGGTCGTGTGCACTAAAATTTAGCAATGCACGGTGTAAAATTGGTAATGCACATGAAATTTTGGTGCGAGGAGTTTGCACACTAAATTGTGGTGTTGCATGATGTAGAGATTTTGGCATGCACACAATATTGGAGCGTAGGGTGTGCATATTTAATATGGGTGATGTGTAGTATTGAATTGTCATTCACCTCGTAATGTTGGTACGTAGTATGTGCGCGTTAAATATTCATGCTAAGCATAAGTAGAATTGTTGGTGTGTAGGGACCATTCATGAGTGGTATGAGTACACTAGATATTGGTGCCTACAGTGGAAGTTGTGCAAACTGGATATTGTTGCATGGTGCAAAATTTGCATGCATTGGATATTGGTGTGTGGTGCATAATTTGCGCTCACACGATATTGGTGTGTGGTGTGGAAATTGTGTGCACTCGATATTTGTGCATGGTGCGGAAGTTTCTTGCATTGGATATTGGTATGTGGTGCAGAAGTTGCACGCATTGGATGTTGGTGCATGGGACCTAATTTGTGTGCAATAGATATTAATATGCGGTATAAAATTTGTGTGCATTGGATATTCGTGTGTGATATAAAAAGTTGTGTGCACTAGATATTCATGCAGAGTGTAAAAGTTGTCTTCACTATTTATGGGTGTGTGGTACATTCACTACATTTTGGCATTGTGTGTGTAGAAATTGTGCGTACTAAATATGGGTGTATAAATTCATAATTGGTTCACACAAAGTCAACTTTTCGGTCTATCATAGCAAAATACTAGTATTTTTCCATGAAAATTTTGTATTTTTGAAGGTCATAATCTTGCAAGGAATTTTCGAGTGCCTAAACAACAATTTTAGGAGTTTTGATTTTTAATAATGTAGATTTCATAGGAACCACATAAAGTCCTTGCAATTTAAATTAAATAACTTAGAGATACTTGTCCAACAAGCTAAAATTTTCGCAAAACATATATTGTATGAGAAAGTTACATATGAAACTACTCAAGGTAAATTTCAATACCATTTTACTTCTAAAGAGTATAACTCCTTGCTAAGAAGTTAGTTTTGGGTACATGAGTAGTCTATGGAAAGATAAAGAACCATAGAATACATCTATGGAGATGTAATTGCAAGTATGGGTACCTGAAAGTGTACAGGATGAGAAGAAATATTCTTGTAGGATTTAGTGAAAAAATGAAAATAATCAAAACTTCAGCAGGTTGTGACTGGCAACCTAGATGCTAGATGAAGAATCAAGGGAATAGATAGAACATCAAAGATGCATAGAGGATGTACATCCATAAATATGAAGTTAGGGGTGTTATCACTCCAAGAAACTCCTTAGGGTTGTAGGCTAAGGATGCTTGGTAACTTAGAAATAATGGTTTTTATGTGTTTGGGACAATAGGGTCTTCAATGATTTGTATAAGAAACAGCTCATCACACATCTAAAGATAAATTTCTTTCAGTAAACAATAACCAGATCCAATAATTGAAATAGAGGATGGAGAATACTATTCTTGATTATTGGATCTGGTTATTGTTTACTGAAAGCACTTTATCTTTAGATGTGTGATGATATGTTTCTTATACAAATCATTGAAGACCCCATTGTCCCAAACACATAAAAACCATTATTTATAAGTTACCAAGCATCCTTAGCCTACAACCCTAAAGAGTTTCTTGGAGTGATAACAAATTGGCGTCGTTGCCGGGGAGATGGAATTCAAGCTCGGCTTTCCTGGGATACGACACAGAGCTAATCTTTGATGATAGACAAAGATTAGACATTTTCAGTTGGTTGTAGTCATCTATCTGGCGACTCCACAAGTTCATCCTGGCTCCTAAGAGGATCAGTACTAGGGCGAATCCTCAAGAATCAGCGATCACACCAGTGTCCAATCCAGAATCAATTCTCAGAAAAGGAAAGACGATTCAAGGTCAAACTTCAAGAGCCGATCCAAAAGGTAATCCTCTTTTAAATTCTGAGAAATCTACTGCAGAAAAAGTTGAGTTCTTTTCAGAAAACACTGATGATAAAAAGGCTGTAAATACTGTAGTAGAACAAACTCTTTTTGATCAACAGAAAAATCCTAGTGATGATAAATTGATAAATTATAATTTGATTGAAAAAACTTTAGAAAGAAGCCACAATTCTTCTTCCCTTGAGTCTTTCCACTCTCAGCAACAAGAATACCACTTGAACATTTATACTAGCCTCCTTGCTGTTGAACACCTCCTCCAAGAATTATCTGCTAAGGGTGAAGAAAATGTAGCTAGGAAGCTTACAAATTTTTACAAGGCCTCTTATCAGACCTCTTTCCCTTTAGAAGATTCACCTCTTTCGCATTCCTCCAGTGTTGAATACTTGAAGAAGAAACTATCAGTTACCCCACCTCTGACAGTCATGGCTGCAGCACCACCTCCTTTGACCAAGATGCAACAAATCCTGGCTGCTAGGTACGCGCCACTCATATTGCCAAACCCAGTAGCAGCCATGCCAACAGGAGATTATCAGAAATATATGCCTAAATTCACAGGTGAAGGCGATGTGTCTGCTGAAGAACATATTGAGGCTTTTTACAGTTATGCAGAGAACCTTAATATTGAACAAGAAGATTTTTGGACATGAGTCTTTGTTCAAAGCCTAGATGGCCATGCTAGGAAATGGTTTAAAGAACTCCCTGCTGGTTCCATTGCCAGAATTGAGCAATTGGATGAGATATTCCTGAAACATTGGGGTGACAGAAGAGATTTTGTCTACTACATCACAGAATTCGGGAACTTGAGGAAACAAAGTAATGAGTCAGTCTCTGATTTCACCAAGAGGTTTAACCGGATGTATGGAAAAATACCAGCTGAGATAAAACCATCAGATGCTTCTGCCAAGATCACATGTTCTGATGCTTTTGATTCAGATTTTTGTTTGTTGTTGAGAGAAAGGAGGTCACCAACATTATCCCTCATGCAAGATGTTTCCCTTGAGGTGGAATCAAACATTCTAGCTTCCCAGAAGCAGAAAGGAGAATCTGATAGGAGAAGATCGAAAAATGAAGCCTCATCTTCATCACATGTTGATCCAAAACTTGATAAAATGGCCAAAATGTTAGAGTCTCTAACCTTTGAGATATCTACACTCAAGATCAAAAATAAACAGCCTATGAAAGGTAGAAGCACTTATGATCCTGCAGGCATAAATCCTAATCTAAATCCCAACAGCTTCAGAAGGAATAATCAGCCAACTCAGATCCTGCAAAGAAAAAGGAATTCTAATGAAGATCAGAGGATAAAAGTCCCTCTTCAGAATGTTGTGATGGACGATGAAAATGGTGAAGATCAAGAAGATGGAGAAGGTGACATTCATTTTGTTGGAGAAGAGACAGGGAAGTCTTATCTAACACAACAAGATTATGATGAATCGTTAATGACTGAACAGACAGAAGATGATCTTCTTGGTGATGGAATTTTCACAGCAGAAGATAAAAATAGATATAACCTCCGATCCAAATCTAACGCTGCTCAACAAGATGCACCAGCCTCTCCTGAAAATCCTACTTCCCCTGTTAAGGAAAAAGATCAAACATCAGAAGATCAACCAGCAAATTCTTCAAAGGTGAAAGCATCAACTCCTCCCAAGAAGACTGTTTCCCCTGTCAAGCATCAAAGTCCAGAAAGTCAGCCTCCTGTCGAACAACAAAAGAATCAGGAAGCCCTTTCAAGTCAGGTAAAGATTTCTGATAAAACTGTTGATAAGGTTCCATATTCTTTTAATTTCGAGGTTGAAATACAAAAAATTAAGATTCCTATTCCTCTAGTTGAGCTGATGAAAAATGAAATGTTCAAAAGGGATATCCTCAAAACTTTAGATCCCCAATCTGTATCCCTTTCTGCTGATATCCTCAACATTTATGATGATAAGCCAACCATCACTCTGGGTCAATTGGTAGAAGACAAAGATGAGAGTTGTCCTCCCTTTTACATCTCTTTGAATATTCATGAGAAAACACTGCATAATTATTTGTTGGACTCCAGTGCTTCGCACAATTTGATGCCAAAGGCTGTCATGGATGAGCTTAGGTTGGAGATCGCCAAGTCTTATCATGACCTTTTCTCCTTTGATTCTCGAAAAGTCAAATTCCTTGGGATGATTAAGGATTTGGCTGTAACTTTGACCAAAGCATCAATGAAGACAATGGTGATGGATATAGTGGTGGCAGACATACCTCCTAAATTTGGATGTCTACTATCAAGATCATGGATGAAGAGACTAGCTGGCACTCTTCAAATGGATATATCCTACGCTACTATCCCTGTTTTCAGAGGGGTTAACAGAAGGCTCTACAGGGAATCTCAGTTGGCATATGTAATCAGTGATGAGAAGAATCCATCCAATCATCCTATCTATTCGGTTGACACAGGTATGGGATCTTGTATTTTGCAAATTGATGATTCACTGCCTGACACATTGCTGCTCATAAAGCCTACATATTAGATCACAGTTTATCCCACAGAAACAACAGAAGATGATCTCTGGACCATGTTCTTTGACGGTGCTTGCACTAAGGAGTCAGTTGGAGCAGGAGTGGTATTCATTTCTCCCTCTAAGAAAACTGCTCATTTGTCCTTTAAACTCGATTTTAAAGTGACTAATAACATTGCTGAGTATGAAGCACTACTTTTGGGGATGAATGGGGAAAAGGAGAAGGGCATTAAAAAATTGCAGGTGTTTGGAGATACAGATTTGATTATTCAGCAGGTGAATAAGTCCTTTCAAGACAAGCATGTCAGGCTGAAGGAATACAGAGATGAAGTGTTGAAGGCAATTCAAAATTTTGTAGATTTTAAAATTGCATTTGTACCTAGAGCAATGAATGAATTGGCTGATTCATTGGCTGTGTCTGCTTGTGCATTCATACCCCCTCTGCCTCATAAATTAACTTATGAAATTCAAGTTAAATATAGGCCCTCTCTCCCTGATAATGTAAAATTTCGGAAGGTTTTTGAGGACGATGTTGAACTCACTAGATTCCTTGCAGTGATAGATGAGTTTGTAGATCTGCAGATCAATCAGGAGAATGAACATGACAATGAAATTGAGCAGCCAAATCTCAAGAGAAAAATCACAGCTCATGAAATAGTTCAGTTGTCCACCAACAGAATTCCTAAAGGTTTGGTCCTGTTGGAAAGGTTGTTCGATAACAACGATGTGGCTATCAAATTGCAAAGTGGGGAGAAATATTCAGATCTTTTGCAGTATAATGTAGCTAGTGAGCAAGATCCTAAACATGTCAACTTGGATTCACATTTGACTGAAAAAAAAGGGCTGATTATGGAGAATTGCTGAAGGAATTTGCAGACATCTTTGCTTGGCAGTATGATGATTTGAAGACCTTTGACACATAGGTGATTCAACATAATATTCCCTTGAATAAAGACACCAAACCATTCAGGAAGAAGCTTAGATCCTTCAACCCTTTGTTGCTGCCCACAATGGAAAGAGAAATTAAGAAACTATTGGACGCCCGCATTATCATTCCTCTCAGGTATTCATAATGGATTGCTAATATTTTTCTGGTTAGGAAGAAGAATGGGGAGATCAGACTCTGCGTCGACTTCAAAAATTTGAACAAGTGCTCTAGGAAAGACAACTACCCTCTGCCTAAAATGGAGCATATTTTGCAGAAGGTGTCAGGATCGAAGGTAATTTCCTTTATTGATGGGTTTTCCAGATACAATCAGATTGTTGTCCATCCGGAAGACAAAGAAAAAACTGCCTTTACCACTCCATGGGGTACGTTTATGTACGAGAAGATTCCCTTTGGATTGATGAATGTAGGAGTGACATTCCAAAGGGCAATGGACATTGCTTTTGTTGGAGAGAAAGATAAATTTGTCTTGATTTATCTTGATGATATCACTGTTTTCTCAAGCAGCCACGAACTTCATTTGCAGCACCTAAGAAGGACATTTCTGAAATGTCGAAGGTATGGAATCTCTCTTAATCTGAAAAAATCAAATTTTTCACTTAAGGAGGGGAAATTACTTGGGCATATTGTTTCAGCTGATGGGGTTAAGATTGACCCAAAGAGGGTAGAAGCAATTAAAAATCTGTCTCTTCCTAGATCAAAGAAAGACATTCAGTCTTTCCTTGGAACTATTAATTTTGTCAGAAGGTTTATAGTGAATTTTGTTGAACTCACAAAGCATATCATTGCTATGTTGAGGAAATACTCTAAGGTAAAATGGACAAAAGAAGCTAGACATTCATTCAATTCCATCAAGGAAGCCATCACAACAGCCCCTGTTTTGATCAACCCCGATTTCTCAAAGGTATTTTACATTTTTTAATTTTCTTCCAGTGATACAATCGTAGCAGTACTCTTGCAAAAGAATGCTGATGATCAGGAGCAGCCGGTTGCGTTCTTTAGTAAGGTCTTGAGGGATGCAGAGGTAAAGTATGAGTTGTTGGAAAAACAAGCATATGCACTTATCAAGTCACTGAAAGCTTTCAGGGTCTATATTCTTCAGGCAAAGGTAATAGCTTTTGTTCCCTCCAGTTCAGTTAAAGATGTTCTTGTCCAACCTGACATTGATGGAAAAAGGAGTAAGTGGATAGCAAGGTTGATTGAATTCGATGTTGAAATCAAACCAAAAAAACTATTGAAAGGCCAGGGCCTTGCCAAACTCCTGGCAGAGGAAAATTGTAGGCTGCTTGACATAAATCTGATGAGTATTGATGCAGAAAATGTTCTGTCTTTAGAGAACAAGGAAGGTGAGGGAATGCAGGTTTCATATCATTTAGTTGATTGCAAATGGTACAGTCATATTATTCAGTTTCTGCAAAATTTAGCAGTCCCATCAGATTTGACAAAGACTCAAAGAAGGGCTTTGAAGCTCAAAGCTATAAATTTTTGCATCAATGATAATTTGTTGTTCTGGAAGAATCCCATTGGTTTATTGTTGAGGTGTTTAAACCAAGAGGAGGCAACTAAAGTCATGTGTGAACTTCATAATAGTGAATGTGGAGGACATCACTATTGGAAAACCACAACACACAAAATCTTAAGATCTGGTTATTATTGGCCATCCTTATTTTCAGATGTATATGAGTTTGTGAAAACATGTGAAAAATGTCAGAGATTTGAAGGTAAAGAACAACTGAAGTCCCTTCCTCTCAAACCTATAGTGGTCACAGGGCCTTTCCAATAGTGGGGCCTAGACTTCATAGGCAAAATTCATCCTCCTTCTAGTGGTCAGCATTGGTGGATCTTGGTTTCCACCGATTACTTTACAAAGTGGATTGAGGCTATTCCCACTCGGAACGCCAATCATACTGTCATCATAAACTTTCTGCAAGAGAACATATTGGCCAGATTTGGCTGTCCCAAGAGATTGGTCACTGATAATGTTGTTGCATTCAAAGATAAACACTTGGTGAAATTGTGTGAAGAGCTGGGAATTCAGCTGGTACATTCTACAGCTTACTATCCGCAAGGGAATGGTTTAGCTGAGTCATCCAACAAGAGTTTAGTCAGAATCATAAAGAAGCTGCTTGAACAAAATTCCAGAGGTTGGGATTCCAAACTGAAGTTTGCCTTGTGGGCTGACAGGGTAACATGTAAGAAATCAATCGGTACATCTCCTTTCAAGTTGGTATATGGTACTGAGGCCATGTTTCCTGTTCAAATTGCATTACCGGTTGCAAAGTTCTTACAAGAAACTGATTCTGAACCAAGTGATTTGACTAAGAGAATTCACAATTTGGTAGAACTACAACAAGATAGAGAGCATCTCTTGGAAAAAACATAATTGCATCAAGAAAGAATCAAGCAAACTTTCGACAAGAAAGTCAAATAAGATGTCTTCAAAACAGGGGATTTGGTCTTAAAGTGGGATGCAGCAAGGCAGGAGAAGGGGAAACACGGAAAATTTGAGGCTCTCTGGACAGGTCCTTTTGTCATAACAGCGGTGTAGCAGAACAATACCTTTGTTCTCCAAACTCTTTCAGGCGAGCCAGTATCAGGTGGCCCTTTCAACGGGCGCTTCCTAAAGATCTATTTCTCATAAGGCTTCCTTTGAAGCTAGGTTTTTCTTGTACATATTTTCTTTTTCAATTTTGTTTTCTTTATTTCTGTCATTCAAATAACTCCATGCCCAATGGTACTAGCAACTATTTTTCAAGTTTCTGTTTCAAATTGTAATAAGGCTACTGAGTCTAGCTAGGTTCTTGGTCACCTCAAAGGGAGATGCCCATCCCAGTTGGAGCCAAATGTTAGCTCCCAAAATGAAACCGTCCTTTTGGTCAAGTTTTGTGGTGGATAACATGGCTATCGGTAGTTTCCTCAATTCATTTTTGAGTTTTTATAGCTACAAAACTTAGGTTTTAGTTTTTGTCTTAGAAAACAATATGACCCATAAAAGTCTTCTTTTCAAAATTTTCATAATTCACTTTCAACAGCTAACGTGTGTCCAAAAGTTGAGTGTTAGCTGGGAAAAGTGGCAAATTTCAGCAGCTAAGGAGTGCTTCTCATACGTCTGTGCACCGTTGAAAGTGGTGAATTTCAAAATATCCAAGAATCAGTATCGCGGGTCGTGCGCTGGTGAAAGTGGAGACTTTCCACAGCTATGGAGCAGTTCTTTCAAGGTCGTGTGCTGGTGAAAGTGTAGACTTTCCACAGCTACGAAGCAGTTCTTTCAAGGTCGTGCGCTGGTGAAAGTGCAGACTTTCCACAGCTACGGAGCAGTTCTTTCAAGGTCGTGTGCTGGTGAAAGTGGTTCCTTTCCACAACTAAGAGGGGTTTTCCACAAGACCTTGCGCTGATGAAAGTGGTAAATATCAACAACTAAGGGGAATTTTCCACGGGTCGTTGGCTGAAGAAAGAGGGAATCACGTGCGTGATATCCACGTCTAAAGGCAAATGATGAGGTGATCATCCCACATCAGGAAAATCCAAATCATGTGCTGATGAAAGTGGGTAATGATGGAAACTCAATTATGCACATCAAAATAGGATTGCAATGCGAATCCGGCTCAGAAATTCACGCTCCACAATCATGGCATCAGGGATGGAAAATTTGAATTCAGTGCTGCAGGTACAGAGGATGTACTATCGGCCTTACAACATCAAATCAAATCATTTTTTCCATATCACATATCATTCATGGAGGTATGTTGAAGTTTCAAATGTTTTAAAATAGAGCCGACTCCCGAAGTGCTTTCAACAGCGTAGAACCTCAGCTCGAACAACAATTGCAGGGATTAATATACATAATTTTTGAAATTTTCGAGCTACAAAATGGCGAGGAGATGCAGTGGTTCTCTACTCAGGAGAGAGTTGGATAGCCTGTCTTTTTTACAGATGCATCCCAAAGTCCAGAGACATTTTTCAAACGCAGGGTGTATTGAATTCATTGAAAGGTTGCAAAATGGTTGCCACTAGTCTACAGCAGAAGCTTTTGCCAAGACTTTCGATGGGAACAAAGCTTGTGTTCGGTCCATGCAAATTAGAGTAGATGAAGTTGTCATTGCTGCAGCAACAAGCCTAGCAAGAATGGGTCAGAGATGGTTTAAAACCATTGCTCCCAAAAATTTGGATTTCAGAGCTTATTTGAAAGAGGGGTATAGGCACAAGGCATGGAAAAAGGTATGTTGGTTTCCTATCTAGAAGAAGAATGGCAGGAGTTGTTCAAAGGCATCCAACTGTACATTACCTCAGAGGGCAGGTATGATAAACTTATGATGTATCACATCAAACTTCTGGACCATTTCACAGGCAAGACTCCCCTTAATTTACCTTTTTTCCTGCATAAAAGTTTAACCAAGGTTTGCAAGAAGATTAGGGCTCAACCCTTGAGCATAAAAAGTACTCTATGCCACTTCGGCCTCATAAAATTAATCATCTTGGAGGAATTGAAACAACAGGGAAGGAGCTGGGATCATTTTCTATTCTGGGAGGGTTTTAAAACACAGACCCAGCCTGCAAATGAACCAGGAAAAGGTTCAAAGAAACAGTCTTCTCCTCAAAGTAGTTCAAGAAAAAGAAGGACCCTACCAGGACCTCCAGAAGACAGAATTTCTGGAGTAAATCCCCGCAGGTCGAAGAAAAGGTTAAACTTTGAGCAGAACACAGAGCATCCTACAGAGAAGAGTACAGAGAAGAGAACCAATGTATTAAACTTACCTTATTCAGATTCAGAATCAAAGCAATAAGATCAATGCCCTGTCACCAAAAGTCCTGAGTAGTCAACTGAGTGTGCACAAAACTATGAGACCTTCACCCAGACAGAGGAAGGAGAAACATCAAAAAGCTCCAAGTCAAATAAATCTCAGAAAATCAAGCATCTGAAAGAGGTCATTGCTCAGCAAGAGGTTTTGGAACGGGTCATCAAAGAAAGGTATAAGAAGTTGTCTGATAACTTCGCCAAAACCAATGCTGCGTCTGAAAGATTGGCTCGGGAAAGTGTTAAAGAGAAGAAGAGAAAGCAAAAACTCACCAAAGATTACAATATTCTGTGGTGGCTTGCCAAACGCCTTAAAAGGCAGATAAGAAGATTGAAACAAAAGCAAAGACAAAAATCTCATCCAGACCTAAAGGTACTTGCTCAAGTCGTTGTTAATATGCAAGGTGAAAAACAGGAGGCACACTGAGTTTTGATGAAATCAAAATTTTGAAGGTGAAAACTCATTTTGAGCACAATCAGGGATTTCACCAGTGCAAAGCGATATTTTATGACCTGTTAGTTGTTGAAAGTGGCGACTTTCAACAACTAACCTGCAGAATATTAATCGAGTTAGCTGTTGAAAGCTGGAAAAGTATTTTTTGAAGCCAAGAACAAAACAAACCATTTTGAACAGGTTATGAAGGAGTTCCAGAGTATCAGTGGACTATCAGATCACATGCAAAGGGCTCAGCATCAGAGGTTCAAGAGAATTTTGGCAACCACATGCAAAAACCATTTCCTCAAAAATCGACCATGAACATTGGGGAGATCCAACTGTCAAGACAGGTGTCCCGCCATTATTCACCACATTGCAGATACCAAGAGCTGAAGGATGCATATGGAAAATTTTGGAGGTTGAAGACAGTTCGAGTTCTAAGTTTAGTTATTAAGACTTTATTTTCAAGTTGTTTAGATAGAATTGAATTGTTTTTATTAAATACAAATCCATGTTTTTAGGATCTGTAAAACTTTTTGTAAGAGGCTATAAATGCCTATTTTTGATATGAAACAAAGGTTCAAACTGGGAGATATTTCATGCAATTGTATAGACTCTTTTTGCAGAAATAAAGTGGAGTTTTCTTTCGTTTGCAATACCAGAATTGTTCATCTTTCATTCTTTGTACTTTAATTTCAGTTTATTTTAGTTCGTAAAGACTGTTACCTCTTTGTTGAACTCATAGGCTTGAAATTAAAGGATTCCTTGTTGTCTTGTATTAGGCCCTACTTTCACTTGTATTGGCAAATCAAGAATAGTATTCTCCATCCTCTATTTCAATTATTGGATCTGGTTATTGTTTACTGAAAGCACTTTATCTTTAGATGTGTGATGAGCTATTTCTTATACAAATCATTGAAGACCCCATTGTCCCAAACACATAAAAACCATTATTTCTAAGTTACCAAGCATCCTTAGCCTACAACCCTAAGGAGTTTCTTGGAGTGATAACACCGCTAAATTCATATTTATGGATGTACATCCTCTATGCATCTTTTATGTTCTATCTATTCCCTTGATTCTTCATCTAGCATCTAGGTTGTCAGTCACAACCTGCTGAAGTTTTGATTATTTTCATTTATTCACTAAATCCTACAAGAATATTTCTTCTCATCCTGTACACTTTCAGGTACCCATACTTGCAATTACATCTCCATAGATGTATTCTATGGTTCTTTATCTTTCCGTAGACTACTCATGTACCCCAAACTAACTTCTTAGCAAGGAGTTATACTCTTTAGAAGTAAAATGGTATTGAAATTTACCTTGAGTAGTTTCATATGTAACTTTCTCATACAATATATGTTTTGCGAAAATTTTAGCTTGTTGGACAAGTATCTCTAAGTTCTTTAATTTAAATTGCAAGGACTCTATGTGGTTCCTATGAAATCTACATTATTAAAAATCAAAACTCCTAAAATTGTTGTTTAGGCACTCAAAAATGCCTTGCAAGATTATGACCTTGAAAAATACAAAATTTTCATGGAAAAATACTAGTTTTTTTCTATGATAGACCGAAAAGTTGACTTTGTGTGAACCAATTATGAATTTATACACCCATATTTAGTACGCACAATTTCTACACACACAATGCCAAAATGTAGTGAATGTACTACACACCCATAATTAGTGAACACAACTTTTACACTCTTCATGAATATCTAGTGCACACAACTTTTTGTATCACACACGAATATCCAATGCACACAAATTTTATACCGCATATTAATATCTATTGCACACAAATTAGGCCCCATGCACCAACATCCAATGCGTGCAACTTCTGCACCACATACCAATATCCAATGCAAGAAACTTCCGCACCATGCACAAATATTGAGCGCACACAATTTCCACACCACACACCAATATCGTGTGAGTGCAAATTATGCACCACACACCAATATCCAATGCATGCAAATTTTGCACCATGCAACAATATCCAGTTTGCACAACTTCCACAGTAGGCACCAATATCTAGTGTACTCATACCACTCACGAATGGTCCCTACACACCAACAATTCTACTTATGCTTAGCATGAATATTTAACATACAGATACTACGTACCAACATTACAAGGTGACTGCCAATTCAATACTACACATCACCCATATTAAATATGCACACCCTACGCTCCAATATTGTGTGCATGCCAAAATCTCCACATCATGCAACACCACAATTTAGTGTGCAAATTCCTCACACCAAAATTTCATGTGCATTACCAATTTTACACTGTGCATTGCTAAATTTTAGTGCACACGACCCGTGCACCAACATTTCTCATTCATTGTTAATACTTAATGCACGCAAATATTTTATGTGCTTAGGTGTCAATAATTAATGCAACCATCGCAACCATCACGAAAATTCCCACCTCATCAACTTCATGTTTATCTCTATCTCATACAAGTGTGGTGTTGAACCAATTGCTCTGAGACTACAATGTAACATCCCCCGTTACCAACAACCCAAAATGTTTTTCTCCAATACCATAGGGTAACATACCTAGCCAAAAGTTGATTCAGACTACAAAATTGTTCTTATGATATGAATTATAACATTGAAAACAACCCATAGAAACAAACTACGTTTGGAATCATTCTTTTGTCGCGCCCAACATCTACTCCCATTTGTGCATGTGAAATTGTTTCCCCGCGAGAATGACAATTCAAGAATCACCTGGGAATCTCTTTGCCATTACTATTAAAATTGGATAACATGGAACATTTATTAATCACCATGCCATGTATATGCAACAATTATGAAAAACTAATAATAAAAGGAACAACCATGCATAATTATGTAACATTTCAGCAAACAAAAATAACATACTAATACATATGGGGTCAAAATTCGACAAAATATTACAACGATATCAGTCGAATTAACTCTATCATTACAAATTACTACGATTTCAATAATTTTGTTGAGGGGCTCTGGTGCATACCCACTTCTCTCCTAAGGGTTGTGGGACCTCTCAGTTAATATATTAGATTCTAGAGTTGAACGACCCTCGGAAACCTTGTTGGTATCCTTCTTTATTAGACACAGGTCCTCTCAGCTCCCTGCACAGGATTCATGATGCCCACGACCTTCCCTTTCAAGTTCTATGAAATATCAGAGTTAGCGTTAGCGCCTTTTCTCTCGACCCATTCTCAAATGTAGCCCTGGGCGATGACCTCACGCCTATGTGCGATTGGGAGCACACTCAAGACTGGTTTGGTGTCAAACCACTTTTTTCCCCACAATTCACCCTGAGCTTCCATGTGTCTCTTCCCTAAAACCATGGTCTTGATTGCATCCCACCCTCAACCTCGTAAAGGTCGATCACTTTCTATCCCTGTAATGCGAGATGACCATCGATCTCACGATATTGATGGTGATTTTGAATGAACGAACGAGATCTATTTATTGGGATTAACGGTTTAGCCTTCCTTCTCCTAGATCGATGACTATGGTCGATTCATAATTCCATAATTCATAATTCCAGAATTCATAATTCTCAAATTTCAAACCTTAGTTTCCTTTCCAGGGAAGTCTTCCACAATGGAAGATCTTCTGACACCTGTCCCCTTAAATCAATGAGTGTGATCTTTGCAGGTCTTCGGACTTTAGGTTTCCCAAATCTCAAACCTTTCTTCCCTCCATACTCCAATCTTCCAAAGTTGACGATTTGCAAACACCTTTCCTCAAAATCAATGACCCTACCTTAACTTAGGGTGTTTTACCTTTCAACTTGGATCAATGGTCCTATGTCCCTCCTCTCGATCAATGACCGAGATATCCTTCGGGTCTTCGGACTTCTAAGATCTCAAATCTCAAACTTCACCCTTTTCCAAATGGCTTTTATCTAAAGGTTGTGATCCACTGATGCATGTCCTCCTATTCTAAGGATCAAGGATTACTTCGTGTATTTACCTGGAGTACATAGATTTATGCGACATCTCTCTTAGACTCTGATAGCTAAGAATCAATTCGGGACTTTACCCAGAGTCAACGGATCCACTCCACGTCTCCTCTAGATCTGTCGGTCTATATTACTTTGTGTCTTCAGGTCTTCAGGATTCGGTGATCTCAGTTCTCAAACTGAAACTCCACTACAGTTTTCCCAGAGCTCACGATCTACTGAAAAGTGTTCACTTACAGATTGATGGTTCTCAAATCTTTGGCTCTTAGGCCTTCGGGTGTTTCAATACTTCACTTTTTCCTTCCTCTAGATCTCATGACCCACTGACACGTACCCTTCTGGATCTAACGGTCCAGATTTTCTTCGGCTCTCCCCTCTTCGTGCTTCGAGAATATCAAGTTTAAACTTGCTTCCTTCTGAACTCATGATATCTGATGGCTCAAATTCACTTCATCGATCTGACTCCTGAGGTTCACTTCGGATGATCTGACAGCTCAGGTATGCTTCAAATGATTGAACGACTGACATTTAACTTCATCTTTTTGGCTCTTCAGGCTTGATAAATCTCAAGTCTCAAACCTTGATGAGTTCCCTCTCATGTGTGTGTGAAGCATTAAAGCTCATGCACATTTTCTTGATTTTGCGCTGTGATCCAATTCCCACGGTCTCTCCCCCTCCCGAGCTTATGATTTCTTCCGACTTAGAATATTTTATAGGTCTTCAAAGGTCTTCACCTTTGAATATCATATGAGTTCGTCTCTTGGACCTTGACTACACATCTGAAAAGTGCTATCCCTCCCGAGATTAGCCTTCATGAATGTTTTGACTTCCCGCACACTCCTTGCATTTCAAGGATTTTTGATAACTCAGGTCCGAAGGATTTCTTGGAAATAAATTCTTCCCGCCCTCCTGGCGTTCTCCTCTTTCTCGATGCACACTTTGCAACAACATCTTACGCAAGGTTTGAGTTCTTGGGGACAACTTTGCACACCTTGCAGCAATCACTTTGCACTCCTTGCAAAGGGGAAAGTTTCGTGCCATATATTATGAGCATCGAAACCAAAACAGATCCCATCAATGCACTCCATGCATTCTACATGCACACCTTGCACCGATTTGATGGAAGAGAAACAATTGAAACTTCTACTAACATTCACAGTTCCATCACTCATAACGAAACTCATTCATTCATGAAAACAAAATAGCAGGGAATTGCAAAAAATGTCCACACCATGCATTGGGTTAATTTTCCTCTGTTATCTTCATTCAAAAGTAAACGTGGATACAACTATAATCAAAACAACAAATAAAATTCAGAAATATCCTACTAACTTACAACCACCTCATTTCGGTGTACAAAACCTCTATTTACTCCGAGGGTCCTTAGGGTCCCCCCCGACTACTTGTCTACTACAGAACCTAACCTAATGGATATCTTATTTTAGTCATATTCCACAGAAGGAGTGGAAACTCCCACTTCACTCGCGATCGTTCAAGCATGCTTCAAAAGATTTCCCAATGCTGAGTTCAAGTGTGCTTCGAAATATTCGTCGTGACTACCAGCGTTGAGATTCCAAAAATATTCCTAGGTGTTGATTGGTTCTGCTCCGTGTGCTTTGTAATGATGCCCCTGCTTCATAGTCCCCTTGACCAAAATTCATGGACTCCTTTCCATGATCTCCTGCAACGAATTTCCATGCTTCTGGATATCAACTTCATTTTCCCATCTGGAATATTCTATTGGGTGTCCCTTCCACTTGACCAAATATTCAAAATAGGTCTTCCTCCTGTTCTTTTTTCCAATCCTTTGATCAACAATCTTCTCCATCTGTGGTTTTTCTGCTATAGCCATTTGTTTCTCCCACTGAATCTTCTCTTGATCTTCTAATCCCAATATGTCATGTTTTCTGTAAGGCTACAGGTCTAAAGCATTGAATATGGGTGATATGCCCACATCATCTGGCAGCTCAATATCATAGGCGTTTGCATCAAACTTCCTCAAGATCTTACATGGTCCTATCTTCTTCATATTTAACTTGTTAAATGTTCCCCTACGGAACCTTTCTTTCCTGAGATGTGCCATAACCTAATATCCTACTTAAAATTGAAGTTCCCTATGATGTGCCATAACCTTTCTTTCCTGAGTATATGAAATACACGGATAAATGAACAATATCAAGCCCCTTACCTTTGATGGTGAGCAAAAGAAGGATGAGGATGCATAGACTTGATTTTTAGGGATGAGGAAATATTTTTAGTTGCATAATTACTCCTCGTAGGAAGAAGGAAGAATTGAAATTTATCAACTAAAGGGGAAATAATCAATGTGGTGGGACTATATTGTGAAATTATAACACATTAATGAGAATAAACGCATTGGAGGCAGTTCAAAAAAATTTTGAAAAAAAAAACTTTACCAAGCGCTATTATGATAGGAAGATGAAGGAGTTCTTTGAACTCAAGCTTGGGAGTATGACGATGGATGAGTATGGGAGGATATTATTAGATTTGTTGAATGTATGTTGATTTCATCAAGGATGAATAGGTCAATATTCAAAGGTTCCTAAGTGATTTTCCATCAATATTTAGTGAAATGATACAATATGATGATCCCAAGACATTGGATGAAGCAATAAGGAGATCCAAATTCCTCTACGACCAACATAAAGGAAAACTAGATTTCCAAAAGGATCGATAAGATAAAAATAAAAGTAATATGGAGTAGAGGAATAAGGGGAACAATCCACCATTATTCAAGAATAATTCTCAAGGGAATCTAACTCAAAATGGACCTAGAATGTCAGAAACATTGGGGAAAAGGCCAAGACAACAACTCATCAAATGTTTGGGTTGTGATGGAGATCACATGTAAAAAAAATTCCCTCATAGAGGTGAAAAAGTGGGGAATATTCACAATGTATAAAGGATGATACAATTGAGGACACGAGAAGAAGCATACCAAGGATCTATGTAGCCCTAGACAACAAGCAAGATAAATTTCAATCTCATATGATTGAAGTGGATAGTAACGTCAATGATCAACTTATTGCTATTTTGATCAATTCATGATTTAGTCATAGTTATATATATCTTTAGTTGTTGTAAATATTTCATTTTCAAAGAAACAATGTTGGGAAATCTTTGTTGGTTCAGTTAGGTATAGGAGCTAAGAGAAGAATTAATGAGATAGTTAAGAAATGTCCAATGGACATGAATGGATGGAGCACAAAGGAAGATTTGAATATCATATTGTTGGGTTCATATGATTTCCTAACTGGTATGGATTGGTTGGACAAGCAGTATGTAATCCTAGATTTTTATAACAAGACACTTACTTGCTTGGATGAGGAAGGGAACTTGAGAACAATTCAATTTATTCCAAGGGTTGTAAATATTAGAGAATCTTTAGCTTTGTAGCTGAAAAGAATCTTCATAAAAGGATGCCAAATATTTGCAGTGCATATGGAAGAGACACCTAAAGATAAAGTTCCAAGGATTGAAGAATATATAGTCCTAAAATAATTTAGGTATGTATTTAGAGAAATATTGGGGTTTCCACTAAAGAGATATATTGACTTCTCTATTAATTTTATGCTTGGAGCAACCCAAATGTCCAAGACTCCTTATAGGATGAGTACACCATAGCTAAAGGAATTGTTAATGCAACTTGAATAGATTTTGTAGAAGGGGTATATACGCCCAAGTGTGTGACCTTGCAGTTTCCCAATGATATTTTTGAAGAACAAGGATGGAAGTTTCAGGTTGTGTATTGATTTCAGACGGTTGAACAATGTGACTATGAATAACAAGTATCTTTTCCCAATGACAGATTCTATTTTTGATAAGTTGAAATATGAGAAGATATTCTCCAAAATTGACCTCAGGTTGGGCTACCATCAAGTGAGGATTAAAGAAGAGGATATCAACAAGACAACATCTAGAACAAGGTATGGCCATTATGAGTTCACAGTGGTGCCATTTGGGTTGTCAAATGCACCAACTATCTTCATGTGTTCAATGAATGGAATTTTTGGAAATTACTTGGATAAGTTTTTCATTGTCTTCTTGGATGACATACTTATCTACTCTAAGTCTGAAAAAAGAGAATGAACAACAATTAAGGATGGTGCTACAAGTCTTGAGGGAGCATCAATTGTATGAAAAATTATGCAAGTACTCATTTTATCATAGGGAGATTCATTATTTGGGATATATTATTTTAGAGGAAGGGATAGCAGTGGACCCAGAAAAGATGAAATCCATTGAAGGATGAAAAACACCAAACAATATCTTAGAGGTGAGGTCATTAATGGGACTTGCAGGTTACTATAGAATATTTATCTAAGGCTTCTCAAGAATCGAAAACCTAATCACTTCTTTGAAAAAGACGGGTGTGAATTTCGAGTGGACTATTTAATATGAAGAAATATTTCAACACTTGAAGAATTTGTTGACAAGTGTGCGAACCTTGAAGGTTGTTGACCCAAATGAAGATTTCATTATGTACACTTATGCATGCAAGGAAGGGCTTGGAGGAGTCCTTATCCAAAATGGGCATGTGATATGCTATGATTTAAGGAAGTTCAAGGAACATTAAAAGCACTATGACACTCATGATTTAGAATTGGAAGCCATAAATCATGTGTTAAATATGTGGACGAATTATCTTATGGGAAAAAAAATTCAATGGAGAATAGACTGTAGTGGTCTGAAATATTTGTTTGGACAACGAACCTTGAATGTTAGGAAAATCGGATGGCTGGAATTTCTTAGTGAGTATGACATTCATATAAAGCATATCAAAGGAAATGAGAACAAGGGGATGATTCACTCAATAGGAGCATGCATGATATTCAAGCTACAACCATTAACATGTCCAAATCTAATTTAAAGGACAAAATTTTGGAAGCTGGAAAATTAGATCAACACTATGTGCAAACAACACAAAAAGTACAAGGGTAGTGTTTATGAGCCTAATTTTTAGGATTTGAAAAATATGGTGCTAAGAGAGATGCATAATGTACCTTATGCTAGGGACCCATGGTACCGGAAAACAATTGTTATTTTTAGGAGCCAATATTTTTGGCCATGTATGAAGAAAGAGGTGGTTAAGTATATTGTTAGATGTTTAGAATGTTAAAAGGTTAAAGCTGAGAAGAGACATCCAACTAGTTTTTTATAACCATTGTCCATTCTATAATGGAGATGGGAAGTGGTGATGATTGATTTCATCACCAAGCTTCCTATAAAAACAAAGAAGCACAATTCCATCATGGTGGTGGTGGATAAGATTACTAAAGATTCTCATTTATTCGGGTAAACATAACTCATAAGGCTACTAACATTGCCGACATTTATATGAGAGAAATTTCCAGACCACATGGGATTCCTAAGGAAATTGTTTTTGACAAAGATATCAAGTTCACATCCAACTTTTGGAAGGGATTATTCAAAGGATTTGGGACAAATTTGAGTTTTAGCACAACTTATCACCCATAATTAGATGGGAAAACAAAAAGAGTTAACTAGGTGATTGAGTATATACTAAGAATGTTCGTGATGGATAAACCATCAAAATGGGAAGATTATTTACATTTAGTTGAGTTTTCTTACAATAATGGGTATCAGGAATATTTAAAGATGCATATATTTGAAGCATTATATTGTCGAAAGTGAAACACACGAGTGATATGGGACAACCTAGCAAATAGAGCAATTATTAGGCCATAATTTCTTAGAGAAATGGAAGAACATATTGTGAAAACAAATCATAATATAAAGGATTCTCAATACAATAAAAAAAGTTATCTAGACAAAGGAAGAACACATAGCGAGTTTAAATTGGGTGAGATTGTCTTCTTAAAAGTGAAGTATAATAAGTCTTCACTAAAATTGGGGAGATATCCAAAGATAGAAACAAGATATTGTGGAACATTTGAGATCCTGGAAAGTATTGGTCTTGTTGCATACATGATTTCACTGTTTTCATCCATGTGCATACATAATATGTTTCATGTGTATTTTCTTAAAAAGTATGTTCCTGATGCTAATCATCTAATTGATTGGAATGTGATCCAGGTGGAGCAAGAAGGATACTTTCGAGTTGAACTAGTGTGGATATTGGACCAGAAAGTTAGGCTACTTCATAATCGAGCAATAGGACTAGTAAAGGTCCAATGGATCTATTACGGTCCCATGGATACAACCTAGGAACATGAGGATGCAATACGGGAAGAGTACCTACATATTTTTGAAGATTTTTTAATGTACATGTGTATATAATACACTAAGGAAAGTGAATAAATAAGGGGGAGGGGAATGTAATACCCCTAATAAGAAACCCAAGTTTTAAATGTACATATCTTTATAGGATGGAGATCCAAGATGTTTTGGTCCAAAGTCGCTTTGTATATATACACATTTTGAGGCCAGAGTGCTTGTGTGATTTAGGCCAAGAAGATTAAACAAATGTAATATGTAATCAATTTTTCTTTTATTAATAAAACACATGATGACAATAGACCAACTTAGTTGAAAGAGTATGGGGGGATAGGACTCCACAAAAGGTAAAGTGGGACTAAGGGAAAGGGGGTAATTTATGAGGGATTAAGCCAAGGAATAAAATAATATTATTCCTAAGTCATAAGCTTTAAATTATAATTTTATCATAGATTCCTAAGGGAGAGGAACAAATTATAGAGAGGATTCAAATCCATTTCCTAGAGTGACAAGTGTCAATATAGGAACATGAAATATAATGTGGGGAACTTAGTATAATTTTCATTATTCATCATTCTTCCAATATTTCACTCATCTTGGCATCCATCATCTGTAACTTGGTTGGAGAGTTGATCCATATTTAGGAGCCGAATGAACTGATTAAAAGACTAAATACAATAAACACAGAGATATGAAGAATAACAAAAATATCGAGTGAACAATATCTTCTATTAAATAATGAAATAGGCTAAAATTGTAAAACTGCAGAATTGGAAACTTGCTCGATATGTGGTAGCTATTTCTGAGAAGAAATGTGGATGCTACGTACATCTGTATTAGAAGAATGGATTACAATGAGGCTCCATAGGTCATTTTTATACTACTCATGAATTCAAAAACCCTAGACATCCAAAAACCTAACCTTAAAAGGTGAAACACCAAAAGTCATGTGGGCCCTATAGGTAAGTTGGTGTAATTTGGTACCTCAACTTCCTAGGTCCGTAACTTTTGCATACAACCTCTGTTTTATGTGCTTGATAACCCATTGGAAAGGTATTTCAAAGAGATACACATTCCACTATCAAAATCTGACTCTGTTTTCATTTTGAACACGGTGATGCAAAAAAAGAATATTTAGGGCCCCAAAACGAACTCATAAGTACAACAAGACGTGCTGACAAGAGAAAATACAAAATAAGCCAGTTGATTAGGTGAGAGGCCATTCGCATCCACCTAGAGGATGTGTGGGGCTTCAAAAATCTCCAGAAGTGTAGAACCCACAATTACAAAGTAGTACAGAAGAACATGTTGAACAAAAATGGACACGAGGAGCCAATTGGAATAGGTGGGTGGCTACCAATATCCACCTAGATCAATCCCCCCCCCTTAGGAAGAAATGATATCCATTTCATTGAGTTTCCCCATTAGGTGAGGAAACTTCTGCTGGATTTGGCCCCGGGTGAGCCACTTGCCTTTGTGTAGGATTTTCCCTTCCTTGCCAACCCAATAAAGATGGATCCACTGTTGGCAACTGCCCTTGACCTGTGTGTCCATGATTTGATCAGCGGATGCTTATTCCATGTAGTCAGGGTTGAGATATGTTGGTGTCAGTTGTTCGGTGATCTCAAAAGTGTCCAATAATGGTGGAAAATATGGCCAAAGGAGGTCCACATTGAATATTGGATGCAGACCAAGGAAGGGTGGAGTGTTGAGCTCAGAAACATTGCTACCCACAACCTTGGTGATAGTGTAATGTCCATAACGAAATGGGAGAAGATTTTGATGGGGCCCGATGAGACGCTCCTTCTGTAGATGTAACTAGACTTTGTCGCCATCCTGAAATTGGTATGGTACCCTGTGTTGATCATGGCGCTTGTTGTACTTAGAATTGGATTTCTGCAAAATCTCTTGGACTTGTTGGCATATGTCTTGAATCCGCTGAATGAATTTGATGGCTTTGTCGATATGATACTAATCAGGGGAATATTTTGTCTAGGTGGTGGCAAGAGAGAGTGAAACATCAATGGGTCCCAATGGTTGGAATCCTAGACCCACCTGAAATGGGCTATGGACAGTGGAACTATGGAAAGCCCTATTGTAACTGTGTTGGACATAGGGGAGACTCTTTTCCCATGTACATTGATGCTTAGAATTGTACAGGCGTAGGATGTGCACAATGATTTGATTGATGATCTCTGTTTGGCCATAGGTTTGGGGGTGGAAAATAGTTGATTTTGTAATCTTGGTGTCCAACAGAGACCAAAGACTCGACCAAAAGGTGCTAAGGAACTTGCTTTCTCGATCGGAGATCATGGTCTATGGTATCCCAAAGTGGACGCACACTCGTTCGAAGAAGATATTGGCAGTATCTTCCAATGTGACATTCTTCTTACAAGTTGTGAGTATGACCATCTTCAAAAAATGATCAATGACTACAAACACACAGACATTTCCTTTCTTGGTGGATGACAAGCCAGACATATAATCCATTGAGATGGATTCCCAAGTATTCTAGGAAATAGTAAGAGGGGTGTATAAGCCTTGCTTCTTGATGGTTGGCTTGGAAATGGCACAGGAAGTTCAATATCTGATATACTTGTTGATATAATGTCGAAGTTTTGGTCAATAAAAAAGGTTATGAAGAACGACCATAGTTTTCGCTATGCTGAAATTTCCTGCCACCCGACTCTAGTGGGTTGCCAAAATCATCTTTGCAGGCTCACTTGTAGGAACACATAGATGGCCTAGGTTGCATAAGACCCCATCCTGAATGTGAAAATAAGTGATAGTTGCGCCTGAACCCAAGAGATGATATGTGGTGGCGAAGTCTGGATCTTGTTGATAAAGTTGGGGCCACTCAGAGCCTTCATGTGCACAAGAATGGAGCACAGTGGTTAGTGCAGCCACAGGGGGCCGACTGAGGAAGTCAATGACATGATTAGAGATACATGTCTTATACTTGATGTTGAGATGAAACTGGTGGAGGTAGGTGTATCAATTTTGATGGTGATCATTTTGTAATTTCCCCTTTTTCTATATGAAATGAAAAAGCTTGTGATCAGTGTGTATGATCATCTCTTTCCCTAGAATATAATGTTTCCATTAGAGACAATCTTGTACAATGGAATACATTTCCTTTTCATATTTGGGGTATTTCCTACCATTATCGGAGAGTGTTTCAATATGGTATGCCACTAGATGCCCATGATGAGTGAGAAATGTGCCCACTGGATAGTCATATGCATCAGTCTCAATATTGAATGGTTGTTGCAGATCGGGCAAAAAGAGTATCGGAGTTGAGCACAAGAGATGGTTTAGATCATCAAATTCTCATTAATTATCCTTCCCCCACATGAAATTGGCCCTACCACTATCATTGGTCACTTGGCTAGGGGCCCATGCAATATGGGAGAATCCCAACATGAACCATTAGTAGAATTTGGCTAGCCCCAAAAAGTTTTGAAGCTCGATTAGTGTATTCAAGGCTGGCCAATCACGGATGAATTGGGTCTTATCTCGATAAACATGTACCCTATGCTCATCAACAATGTATCCGAAGTATTGGACCCTCCTCATGCCAAAAGAGCATTTTTCCAAGTTGGCATACAACTTGTGATGTCGCGGAGTGTTCAAAACCTGTTGAATATGTTGCATGTGCTCTTCCCACGTTCTTCTGAAGATGAGGATGTCATCCAAATATACCACCTCAAAGGAGTTGGTGAAGGGTTTCAATACATCATCCATAAACCTCATGAAAGTGGTTGGTGCATTTGTTAAGCCAAAGGGCATGACTAGCCATTCATAGAGACCCTCTTTAGACTTAAATGTTGTCTTCCATACATCAGTTGGTTCGATGGGAACCTGGTGGTAGCCATAGTTTAGGTATATATTTTTGAATAATGTTTCCCCCTTGAGTTGGTCAAGAAGTTCATAAATCCTAGGAATGGGGTGGCAGTTCTTGAATGTGATTTTGTTTAAGGCTATGTAATCAATGTAGAGTCTCCAAGTCCCATCCTTTTTTAGCACCAGTATAATCGGGCTTCCACAAGGGGAGGATATGGGCATGATATGCCCCTTTTGAAGAAGATCTCAGATTTGATGTTTGATTTCATCATTCTCCATCAATGAGCACCGATAGACTGGTTCATTAGGTAGAGGTGCACCGAGGGTCAGATCAATTGGATGCTTGGCTTGGAAGTGTGTTGGTACCCCTATAGGTGAGGAGAATATGTCTCTGTATTCTTCCATGATCTCCTTCACTTTCTTTTTCTACAAAGAGAGGTGTTGTGTATAGGCCACGGATGTGGCAGTGACCTTCTGCTTATTGTGAGCATGAATCACAAAGAAGACAAACTGCTTGGTCTTTGAAATGACCTTACTTCATTTCTTAGTAGATATTAAAGAAATAGCAGTAGGTGATGCTACCTCTGGGACCCTACACAACTGTCTACGCAAAATAATTATAACACTACAGGGTCTAGAATCATACACAACATGACTCTTCCAAAAATATGGTTGTCCTAAAAGAACATCACAAAATTCAAGGGGAGAAATATCACACAGTACCTCATCTTTGAAAGGATTTATGTCCTATGGAATACGACATTGTTGGCTGACATGAAGATCTCTTCCTTAGTGAAGCGAGCCGATGATGTAGGGTTGCGAGTGTGGTTTCATTGACAGGTCCAGTCACTTGATGACCTCTACTGAAATCATTTTATTCAGACTACTGATGTAGACAATGAAATGAATTAGAGCCCCCTTGACCCACATCTATGAGTGAAAGAGGCGTTCCCCTTTCTTTGGTTCTTTTGGTTCGCTCAACCGGACGTTTGTGGTAGAGATAGTGGTAGTGGGTTCAACATTGATAATCATCTTCCCTCCTTTAGCATTTGACTCACAATCTGAATTAGCCTCTGACTTAGAAGCCTTAAGCTTGGCCATGAGGGACAATTTGGAGTGACATTCTTCGGTGTTGTGCCAAGGAATTTTATGGTACTCACACCATTTTCTCGTGTCCTTCTTCGTCTTCTCATTTCCCTTCTTATGTTGCAGCTTGGATTGGTTTTCCTTAGGGCGACCATCTTGACTTGGTTCCTTGTTGTGTGGTTTGGGGATGCCTTTTCCCTACTTCGACTGTGAGGGGTTTGTAGATCCAAACTCTCGTCATTTCTTCTTAAATTTCTTCTCAATCTTGAAAATGTATCTATATACCGTGCCCAAATAGGTGATGTCCAGGAACTCCATTTTTGTTTGAATATATCTATGGAAAAAACCATGATATTTGATCACTGGATGGAACTCAGAGTCTTTGATACCCAATTTGGTGCGTAGGGTATGGAAAATATTGGTGAAATTTGGTATTGTCTAGTCCCTTTCTTGGCGTAGGGTGGTCCATCTAGTGTACTGGTCCTCCTAGCTTCCAACAAGGTCGTATTTTTATTTAATGGTGTCCCATAATGAATCCCATGTAGGGGCCACCAAAAACATTGTAGATTCCTCCACAACCCTTTTCTTAGAGTAAGTATCCCACCATTTTTTAACATGGGGAACGACCTTGAGGAGTGAAAAAGTGATCTTTTCCCTATCAGAAAAATTGTCGACTGAAAAATATCATTCGAGTAGATTCAACAAGTTATCTATAGTATCTGCATCTATCGGTCCTTCAAATAATGAAATATAAAAATTTACATGTACTTTGAAGGGAGTTGTATGGTCACTTGATGAAAATGCTTCTCCTGTGGGTAGTCGTCGAAGGATCTATGCGAAGTTGTCCATTATTTCATTCCTTTATCGAGTGAGGGCTTCCTCGGGAAACATTTTAATAGGATCTCTTGCTCCATCATCTTCCTTTTCATCCCCCATAGGTTGTTTTCGGGCTCAACGTGAATGACCTAGTAATGGCTCGATTGGTTCGTTTCCCAACTTCTTGTACCCAGATCTTGTCGAGGACATGCACGAAGAAAAATAAATGAAGAGAAGACCACTCTGATACCACTAATATGGATTTAGGAGAGGAATGAACTAATTAAAAGACTGAGTACAATAAACACATAGATATGAAGAATAACATAAATATCCAGTGAACAATAGCTTCTATTAAATAATGAAATAGGTTGAAACTGTAAAACTACATAACTAGAAACTTGCTCGAATGGTATTAGCTATCTCTGAGGAGAGATGTGGCTGCTATGTGCATCTTTCTAAAAAGAATGTATTACAATGAGGCTCCATAGGCCTTTTTTATACTACTCATGAATGCCAAAACCCTATACATCCAAAAACCTAACCCTAGAAGGTGAAACGCCAAAAGTCATGTGGGCCCTATAGGTAAGTTGGTGTAGTTTGGTACCTCAACTTCCTAGGGCTATAACTTTTACATACGACCTTACTTTTAGGCACGTGATAGCTAGTTGGAAAGATATTTTAGAGAAATACACATTACGCCATCAATATCTAACTCCATCTAAAGTTTGAATGTGAAGAGACAAAAAATAAACATTAAGGCCCCAAAATGGCCCTGGAAGTAAAACAAGATGTGTTGACATGGAAACATACAAAATAAGAGAGTTGGATTAGGAGAGAGGCTAGTAGTATCCACCTAGAGGATGTGTGGGGCTTCAGACAACCACAAAAGTGTACAACCCACAATTACAAAGTAGTACAGAAGAACGTGCTGAACAAAAACAGACATCTGGAGCCAGTTGGAATAGGTGGGTGGCCACCAATATCCACCTAGATCAAGAGTGTAAGAAGAAGTTGGAGTTGAATATTACCCAATAAATCCTTATCTTTTGGGGTTGAATAAGCATTCTTTTATTCCTATGGAGCATTCTCTATGGGTGAGAGAGTTGTTGGGAATAATTTTCTGTATGTGTGGGCTAGTGGGCGTTGTAACTCCTTGAGAAACCTTATGCTCCAACTGCTACAAAGCTCTAAAACTTCATGTTCATCTTGTTTATAAATCCCTAGAAGGGAAGTGGGGCATCTTGAAGGACCGTTGAGAAGAGAAGGGGGTAAATTTCCTTAGGTAGGACAAGATGTTGGGAACGAGAGGCTATGAGTTGAGAATTGTTGCTAGAGTTGCCACCTGAGACTCTGTTGTTTTATGTTTTGGGTCAGACCTTAGTTTGGCATAGAGTCCTTTTCCCTGGTCGATTCATAGCCCCGACCTGGGGGCGACCTATTGTTGAGAGTATATGAATAGAAAATTCTAAGGCTAGGAGGAATTTCTGAGGTCTACACGTAGTTGTTGAATTATAGAAAAAATGAGTGTTCTTCTATGTGTGTTTAGATATTGTTAATCTTCTTTATGTTTGCTGAAATGTTACATAATTATGCATGGTTTTGCATGTTATTGTTATTTCTACATAACTATTGCATATGCATGGCATGGTGATTAATAAATTTTTCATGTTAGTCAATTTTAATAGTAATGGGAATGGGATTACGAGGTGAGGCTTGAATCGTCGCGCACATAGGGAAACAATTATGTGTGTGGAAATGGGAGTAGACATTGTGTGCGACACAAGAATAGTTGCACATGTAGTTTGTTTCTACAAGTTATTTTCATTGTTATAATTGGTATCAGATGAACACATTTTTTTTAATGCGACTCAACTTGGGGATGCTTACGTTACCCTGTGCTATTGGAGAATTATTTTTTAGTTTGTTGGTAATGACAGACGTTACACGAACTCTCAGGATTCACAATTTTGAACAAGTTTTATCAACATTCCAATGCATCTAGGCATACAAGCATCAATTCATGGCTAGGATACACCAATAATTCCTAAATCGATTCAACCATGGCTTCTTACATTCAACAATTTGTTTTCCTTTCCCATGCAAGAACAAAAATGAGAAAGAAGAGTGAATCAAAGAGGAATAACTCCCCAAAATGATTTTAGCGAGAATGGATGGCCAACCCCAAAGACAATCAAGAATTTTTTTTAAATATCAATATTGTTTCCTTCCCCGAAGAATCTCACATAACCCCCTCTTTCTCTTTAAAATTCCAAGGTGGTTAAAATAAAAGTAATTTAAAAAATGTAAAGGCTTATCCTCTCATCTTCCCCCTCTCTTGTGAAATCATAGCCCCCTATAAGTCTTGTCCTTTATTTCTTGCAATCAATGATGTATTTCATTATTTTAAATGTTCAAAGTATTACATTTCCTAGGAACTCTGACCCCTTTCAAATAAACAAAATACATTATTAATCTAGAGACTCAAAAACAGGGTATCACAAGGGCACATTTCTTTTCCTATTCTTCTCCCCTTATAGGAAGGATTTGGGGGCCTCCAATGTTGAGAAGAGATAAAGAGGCATTTCTTGTGAGATTAAGTTTAACATAACAAGACAACTTGGAATATTGAAGGAGTGAAAATTCTAGTTTGCTAGATTCCTTTCCATCTTGATTAGTAGATCTTCCCATGTAAAATTTCTTAAATCATTTTATGTCAGTGGGGAACCAAGGTACTTGGATGGAAAAACATTGTGTTGAAATCCTAACATTATAGAAATATTGATTTTAATGGGAATGTGAATGTTAAAGAAAATCATCTATGACTTACCTTTGTTGATGGTTGTTCCTGAGGATTCTATAAATTCCTCTAGCACCTGCTTGATTTCCAACACTTCCTGAATAGTTGGGTTTTCCATTAGCATTGTGTCATTGAAAAATTGTTGATGAGAAAAAAATAAATCATCTTTGTGAAGGTAAATTCCTTTGATATTATTTTGAGAGACTTTGGCATTGAGATACCTACCTAATCATTGCACCATGAGAATAAAGAGGAAGGGGGAAAGAAGATCACCTTGCCAGCTTCCATGAGAGGGAGAGAAAGACAAAGAAGGGGAACCATTGACCAAAATTGAAAAGAAAAAAGTGGAGGTAAGGGACATAATCTAGTTAACCCAGGGAGAAGAGAATCAAAAGGCAAGGAGAGTGTGATGTATGTATTGCCAACTTAATTTATGAAAAGATTTGGACATGTCCAACTTGATTAACATGCCCACCATTTCGTTGGTTTAAAAGGAGTGGATCATTTGATGTGCTAGGATGACACCATATAGGATTTGGCATCCTTCCATATAATCTATTTATTCCTAGGAAATGAGGTGTGGGGGGATAAGATTGACTTTGTATACAATTAATTTTGTAATTATTTTATATACTACATTGTAGAGGGAAATTGGTATAACTTTTCTAGGATCATCTTATTTTCTTCTTTTGCGATAACATATAGGAAGGTTTCATTCAGGTTAGGTAGGAATTGGGATAATCAACAAGAATATTATACCAGATCCAACATATTGTACTTGATGATGGGCCAACAAGCTTCAAAGAAGTCAATTATGAAACCATCTGACCCTAGATATTTCCCTTTGGGAATTTAAAATACTACTTGATCTATCTCTTTAATGGTAGTCGTTCTTTACAAATAATCATTTTGTTCTTGGGACACCAAACTTGGAATGTTACTTCCTATTTTATTGATTGATTATCTTCGATCTAGTTGTGTTTCTGTGCATAGGTTTGTGAAGTAGCTAACCAATTCCTTCTATATCTCTACATGCTATGTTAGTTGATGTCCTTGATATTTTTTTATGGAGGCTATGTAGTTGTATTGTCATTTGTGGATGGTGGATCCGAGGAATAATTTTGTGTTACAGTCTCCTTTTTTGATCCAATGCACATGATATTTTTGTTTCCATATAATGTCTTCCTATTTGTCTCAGATATCTATTTGAGTTTGTAAATAAATTTCCTTTGTGGATAGGTGTTCACTGCATCATTTTTAGATGATTTGTTGTTGAAGTTGCTCCATTTTTTTTTCTAGTTTATTTTTTTGTTTAATTATGTTTCCAAAGATCTTGTTGTTCCATTTATTGATTTTTTGTTTAATGTATTTCAAGCGTTATTGGAAATAGTACAATGGAATTCCCTGGAAGTGTTGCATTTCATGCCACCAGTTCTCAATGATTTCCAGGAAGGTGGGGTGTTCTATCAAAGAGATTCAAATATGAAGGGTCTAGTGGGGTGATTAAATCCAGTACATGGGAGATTAGAGGAGTCAATATAGAGGTCGATTAAAGGTAGAGAGTCTGAGATAAGAAACCAATCTATCCTTGAGAAAACTTGGATGAGGATATATCAATTAATTTGATAGTGTTGATGATTTCCTTAATATTAAGAGAGGCTTGATCTAATGGATGAATGCCTCCTCTTTTTTTGAAGGGAATTAATGATGTTGAAATCCCCTCCTATGATCTACATATTATCCCGAATCATAGTTTTTAGGTTTTGAATAGATTTGAGAAAAAGGTCTTTTGTGGGGACAAAGGGTGGGTCATAAACATTGGTGATGAAAACTCGGGAAGTCGTTCCAATGATTCGAAAGTGGAAATATAGTGTTCTTGAGGAGGAAAAGAAGGAGTTCAAAGTGATTTCAGTAGGGTTCCACATGATGGTGATTCTTACTATTCCACCTTGAGCATCAGTGGCTATGAATTAGGATTGTTTCAAAAATTTAGAAGAAAGAGTGTCCAAGAGGTTACTTGGGAATTTGGTTTCATGTAAAAAGATCACAGTGGGATTTTTCTTTCCAATGTGTTTCTTCATCGTTCAATGTTTCTTTTAACTATTTAGACCTCTAGTATTCTAGGTTAGTATCTTAATGAAACAATGGGGGTTGAGGGGAAACATGTCAATCATACAGGTAATCCTTCCTGAGTTAACTAGAAGCTCACCTAGTCCTTGGAGGAATTGTTTGTTACTTATTCTACCTTCTTTATTTTCCTCCTTAGGTAGTTTGGTTGCATATTTAGAATAATTAGCTTTAACTCCAAGAACTAAAGAGGAGGAAGAGGGATTACCTTTTTGTTGTGTAGAGTGCCAATATTTTCTTCTCATGAAGGATTCTCGAACCATTTCAATATGTTGTTCCAAGATGGATTTGGGGTCTTATTTCCTCCAGGTCACCGCCAAATATTGTAGGTCAAGTTTTGTCATCTCCATTTCCTTTTCATCCTCTGATTCACCTTTTTCCTCTCCTTCCTTTATCATTTCAATTTATGGATATTTGTTCTCCTTATCTTTCTTCCCCATGATTTTCTTGTGTTTCGTTTGTTCTTCTTGTACTGCATCTGTTCTTTGGGATGCCTCTGGGAGTTGTTCATATTCTATGATTGGATTTTTATCCTTTTTAGGTTCCTCTTGTGTAGTCTGGAGGGTTTAGAACTCATTTTTGGTAGGGATGTTTATCTGGTTGGGAAGGGTAGTCGATTTTCATGCATTACACATTATGGAATGAACTTCTTCAAATCCCTCTCTGTCTTTTGCTCGATTGTTCTTCACACTATATTGTTGTTTGTTTAGAGGTAAATCCCTGAATAAATGACCATGCTCATGACATTTTTTGTGGTGAAATGGAATTTGCCCATGATCTAAGGGTTGTATCCATTCTAAGTCTTGATAACGCAAGGGGATGGACATTGGGAGTTCTTGAGAGACATTTAGATAAACACATATCCATGCATAATAGGTAGATCAACCTTTTTTATAACTTCTATAATTTAAAAAAGGATCCAAAGGCATTTTTGATGGCTTCTAGAATTTCCTTCTCCCAAAATTATTGCGGTAGAGAATAGAGCCAGATCCAAACTAGGGAGACAACAAGGTATTCATTTTATAGGTTGAACTTTTATGACTAAAGCCGCAAGTATAGTCCTTCCAAATTGAGGAAGCATGCCTCATTTTCAAATACTCTATGCTTATTGTGCAAGATGGAAAATATTGCAGTGAAAAATCCATTAGGTACTAGTTTGAGCTTGATCTCCCCTTTTGGCTTCCAATGGGTCTGAATCCACGATTCTAGGGCCTTCTCTGATGACCATATGCCCATAAAATTGTCAATGATAGTGTGATATTGCATGTATTGGAAATATTTAGTTGTTCGGTTGGATGTGATATCATATTGTGGAACTCCATCCATCTTCAGGATACATCTCCTTAATCCCTTCTTTTTATTGGTTTCTTGGTTCAGGGATAGGCCCGTAGATTTGGTTTCTGCCTTGGGTCTTTTCCTACTCTTACCACTCCCTATGTTTCCCTGGACATGTTTTTCATTCAAATTCCTTTATAATTATGATTGTCCACCTCGCAATTGTTTCCAGTTAGAGCCTCACTATAGGAGAGAGCAAAGAGTCCTCCTCCAACTGCTTCCATGATGAAAGTTGCAGATATGACATAATTTCTGAAAGAAAACCTACCTCGTAGATTGTTTTAGTACCACTAATTTTTTTTCTTTTAAAAATAATAATAATAATAATAATAATAATAATAATAATAATAATTATTATTATTATTATTATTATTATTATTATTATTATTATTATTATTATTATTATTATT
>ML776605.1:554621-600230 GCA_009831015.1 Picea engelmannii
AACCAAAGGAGAGAATGAAAAAATAAACTTGATAAAATCTACATGGATAAACTAATGCATCATAGTAGTGATATAGAGAGATGTGAAAACACACTAATAGACACATGAGTGAACTTCCACCCAGTCCTAGTTAATTGGCCATGTAGTCATCAGTTAACTGGATAATCACAAGTGAAGTGAGGAGAATCTCATGAATGCACATGTGTGGAAACTTCTTAGTGATGATACCAAGGCAAGTGTACCCTCTTGTTGATGATCACAAGGTGAGTATCAAACACTTGGTGATAATATTGAGGTTTCAATGAAAGACTCTACTCCACTAGTCTAACTGAAGTGCAATTGAGTAATGAATGAAGAGGGTGTGGTTCCCTCATCTATGGAATAATATTTTCATTAGGGTAGAATATCTTTGACCAAGGGTGCCCTAGACATAAAATAATCAACCTAGGAAAGAAAACATTAGTTTGGTGTGTAATATATCCAACAAGAAGCCCGCACGGGTGTAGATGGATTGGAAAGTGTCGTGTAAATGGAAGGAAATTTGTAAAGAGGTCTCATGTTCGATTCTCACCCAGATTTATTTGTGTGCCATTCTTGCGGGCTGGGTGGTTGCACCTGGGGTTATAGTGGTAGCCGACGATTATCGACCCCGTGTCATGTGAGTATGAGAATCGCCCGTTGTCGATTCCACTAGTACCAATATATATATATATATATATATATATATATATATATATATATATATATATATATATATATATATATATATATATATATATATATATCCAACAAGAATAATATTTAAAAAATTGGTGTAAAAGAAAATATATCCATTTTAGCATACCAAGCTTGAGGATATTTCTTTAGACAAAAGAAAAAATTCTTAGGGTGTCATACAAGGTTGGATTCATTATAAAAATATCCAAGATCTTGTTCCATGTATATTTTCTCTTCTACATTCCCATGCAATAGGTGTATATAACATTTGTCCGATGGACCTCAAATCTATGTGAGGCAGCAAGGAATAGAACATGTTGGATGAAATTCATTTTGTCTACAGGGGAAATGTTTTATTGTAGTTAACTCCTTCAACTTGAGTTAATCCTTTAGAAACTAACTTGTCTGTATGTCTTTCAACACATCCACATGATGCATACTTTTTTCTATACACCCATTTACATATAAAAAAAATCTTCCATTTAGAAGTGGTACAAGATCCCAAGTACCATTCTCCGTTAAGAAATGATATTATCCATTTATTGTTTTCTCTCAATATGGATGAAAAAATATTTTTCAAATGCATATGGACCATGGATCTTTGAAATTTGAGCTAAGGAGAATAAATGGAACTATGAATGTGTGTGAGATCGATATGAAGGATCACTGGAAAGATCACTATTTTCTTATGTGTGTGACATTGATCTAAAGGATAAATCACAAGATCACTATTTTATTCTCCTGTTGAATGAACCAATATGGGAAGTCGTGCTTATGGTGTAGGTTCATGTTCAATGGCCTCATCTGGACGAAGGTGAGTAGGGGGAGGTGTATTTTCATCCCTGATATCATCTTTTGAATAAGAAACCATAATAGGACCAAAATATGGCACAAATGTAGAAGATGTCTCATAGGCAAAAGATGGAACAAACACTAAATTAGGCTCACAAGGTAAGATATTTTCATCAAAATTAACATATCTCCTAATAATTATTTCATTGGGATGGGGTGTAATAAGTTTATAACATTTGACATATTCATAATATTGAACAAAAATACACTGATCAATTTTAGTCTATAATGATTTTTGTTTCTCATCAGGAATGTGCATCCATGCTTCACTACCATACACATAGAAGTGGGTTACATTCGATTTAATTTTAATCTATGATTATGATGATGTTATGTTTTTTAAATCCTTTTTGGTAGTGTTATTTACTATTAATTTATCACAATTAATGGTGTCCAACCAATAATGAAAACTTAAAATCTTAAACAGAGTCATATAATTTTTCGTTTCCTTTAATGTGATATTATTTCTATGAACAATATTATTTTGTTGTAGTGTATATGGAAAAATATGTTGCATTTGAATTCCCTGTGTAGTGCAGTAAGTTGCGAGTATTTTGTTAACATATTCACTTCCATTATTTTCTCTTAAGCTTTGAATTTGATGTCCAAATTATGTTTCACAAGGGCCTTGTAGGCCAAAACAATGTCCAAAACTACACTCTCAAGTTTTAAAAAATAAACCGAAGAGATTTTGGAGAAGTCATAAATTAAATTTAAAATTTACCCCAAAGAAAAAAGGAGAAGGAAGTGTTCCACATAAATCAATATAAACAAGCTTCCCAGGGGCCGAGGCATTCTAAAATGCACATTTGTAAAAACTGTCCCAATGACATTTCCTGATAATACCGATGGTGAAAATATCATCTCTAGAAGGAATGAGAGGAAGATCAATCACCATATTTTTATTACATAGTGGATGAAATGAGTGATAGTTTAGATGCCCAAACCATTCATGTAAAAAATTTCTCAATTCATCGCTATGACCAATAAAAATTGATGGAAAATTTGGTGATCCTAACTTTTCAAATTTATGCACCTTGGTAATATCATTAATAATTCTAGTAGCTAGAGAAACCTCATAATATTTTCAATCCTTGATTACAACTTGGTGCGTTGAAAACTCTATTTTTTCTATCTCTACCTGAATGAATGATATGATATATTCATAGAATGTTACATTAAATACTTAGAAAACATAATACATCATTGAAATGGCTATTGCAGACTCTACAACTCTAAGAGTTTGGTCTTCACAAATAAATATTTGTTTGGTGTTACATTTATTAAGAGAAGAAAAAATATTATTATTATTATCCATATGATAAGATGCTCCATAATCAATAATCCACTCATTCGAAGAAGAAATAGATGTTTCATTAAAGGAGAAACCATAAGAATAAAGTGCATGTCTGATAAGGAGAGTTATACGAAGAAGATATAAGGTACCATATGTATTATAATAAGCGAAAACATAAATATTGCATCATATACCAATGGAACAACAAAATAGAAAGAATAAAAACACCAACAATGATACCATTATTGATACCATTATTGATAGCAAGTGAAGTTCACTTTCCCCTTCAAGGGGGGAACCTCCACCAAAGTAGAGCTCTATTACAATAATTCTTAAGAAAAAAATTTCTCATGCATTCTACTCCTATTTATACTAACTCTATATTCTAAAGAACATTCTAGAGGAAGATATTTCTAGAAGTGGAAGATTCTATTAAGTCTTTTTACATTAGACTTGTTCACATTATTAAATAGGCATTATTAACTAATGTTGACCTTTATTACATGGAAAATGTATTAATCTACCTATGTGAGGGGTTAGGGAGGTTGGGTCCCTAACCAAAGAATCAAGATTGATGTTTCTCTTATTCATTATTTCTTATAAGGACTCAATCCTTTTAAAAAAAATAGACTATATATGACAATATCACCCACAAAACTTGCAATGCTTGTTAGTCTTCTTACTTTTTGATTTTGGTTATTTGTCACCGTTTGGAGTAGAAGTTGTATGAGAGGGTTTGGGACCCTTGTTTTTCTTGTTGTTTCAATGATGTTACTTCTTTGGATGCTTGATTTTCAAATTTTTTTGGGCCACAAAGGCTGTGTTATATGTACTTGTATTGTTGATCACTCCAAGATGAAAGAGCATATATTGCTCTCTAATTAAAGAATAAAAAAAAAATCAATAGTGGGATCTTGATAAGAGTCCACTAAAGATTCTCTTGTACCATAAAAGGTAGATACAAATACAAAATATGAACTACCAAGATTACCGGGAATAACATATACACATCGGTCATATTTCATATTTATTTTACATTCTTTAATTAAAATTCTAAGTTTTTTAAACTTAGATAAATAATATTCAATGCAAGGGAAACAAGTGGGATTTGAATTCATTAACTGATTTTAAATATGGTAGGATCAAATCACATTGTGTTTACCAAATATGTCTTCTATATTATCCCAAGCTTTTGCTAGTTCATTAATTTCTTGACGGTGATACCATAAATCAAGAGATATGGACATTCCGATTAATCCACCTTCTTCATAATTTTTACTATTTCATTTGGATTTGTTTTTGGCATAAGTGGAGGCTTGTTATTTTACCAAGGTATTATGGTATATTTATTTACTTCTTAGTACATTCTTCATATGGGATTTCCATGAGAAGTATTTTCTATTTGTAATAAAAATATCATTTGGATTAGACATATTAAGATATGTAGGTAATATGGGGTGGTAGGTGCGGGGGTGGAGTCTTATTTATCCCAAAGTAAATATCATAGCCTCTTATGATTGGGGACTTGGGATGGTATCAATCAATGTTGTAAAATATTGTTCTTTATATGAAGGAGTGTGCATAGAAAAAGAGAGAAATGTCTCCAAAACTGTTGTATTTGGGGACTCTATGAGGTTTGTTTGTGCGATAAATAAGAAAACCTAGTATGGAAGAAACATTTCGAATGAAATTATTTCTCGCACTCTATATATCATTGAAGGTTTTTTTGAGCTCAAAATATTACATGTCATGATGGAACTCAATGCCCTTGCAAATCAATTGGAAAAGTTGGGAATACGTTTGGATTGAGGTGTTATAAGTTTAAATGGGTTAAGGGGGGGTTTTCCCATAACATATATGATCCTGCCTCTTTTTTCATGAGGAAATATGGTGATGGATCGTCTCTTCGATTATTGTGTAAATATCCTTGCACAATTTATCATTTTTTTCAAAGGGATGAGCATTCAATTTGATCTTTGTCTTTTCATCCTTTTATGTGTCCTATTCTCTCTCGTTAAGGCTCGTTAGTCTCTGATTATTTGGAGGGTACATAACCATGTTTGTTTGTTTGTTTACATGGCTTAGTTTCAATCATTGACAGGTGGTCATTCAATGGGTTCAAACCTTTATTGGTTGCTAGCTCTGAGGGCCCTGATTTTATCTGCAGAAGGAGGAATCCATTTGATATTGGCCTTATTCAGTTCTCTTTCGAGGATTCTCCTAGTTTGTCTTCCTTTTTCTTCTTGTTATGGTATTGTCTATTTCCGTTTCCGAGTGGTTTCTTTTCACCATGCAATTTTTCCTCTATTTTATATTACTGGAATTGGGATTGGTTACCCTGGGGGTGGGGGATTGTTGACTTATTTATTCAGTGGAAAGAGATGGACCCTTCTTGGAATGAATTTAAAAAAATTATCTAGCAACATGAGGAGACTTCTCAATCCAATTTCTCTATGCTCCAACAAATTTTAGAAAAATTAGGGGATTTTGAACTTTCTTTGGTCTCCTTGATAGAGAGGATGGATGAATTGGATCCTGAAATACAACACTTGAATTTTGTTTCTTACCCACATCATTCATCCTATGCATCAATCAATCATGGAACAACTTATCTTGATGAAGGAAACATAGTCAATGGAAATGAAGAACATTGCAGAACACCTATGGACATTGAGGAAGGACTTCTCCAGCAAACCAAGGATCTAGAAATTGAGGAATCTACTTCATCTCATCAGTAAATGTTTTTTACATTTATTTTTTTATTAGGGGAGTTTGCTAAATATGTAATTAGCTTGTATGAAGAGGACATAAATCTAGAGAGAGCTCCAAATTTTTTCAACCTTAGCATTTGAATTATGTACATTACCTAAACCATTTTTGAAGAATTTGTATGATTGTTGTTTGCTCCAACACAACTTCTTTTAATGCGTATACAATTTATTTTATTTCGTTTTTAAATAAAATATGTATATAAACTAGATTAAAATATTAAACTAATTATCTAGATGGAAATCCCTTGAAAAAATAGGCAATTTAAAAAGAAAATGATATTGAAAGTGAACTTCAGATGTGAACGTTATGTCGTTTTCAAAAATACATAAATGGTAATGAAAGTATGACATGGAAAGTAATTGTTGGATCATATGGTGATGGATGTAAGATGAGGTGGTTTGTTAAAATAAATATCCCTTCCTCATCTAACTTTGCCAATAAACTGACTTTTACAAATAAGTTACTTATCAAGTGGCTTGGTTTTATAGAGTAAGTGAGAATCATTTTTACAAAGAAATTACTCTATAAATTAAAGTTGCATACAAAAAGTAACTAAAAAAGAGAATCTTGAAGTTATTTTATAGTGATTCACTTTTATAATTAAGTGAAACGTGCTTTGCATTGAAGTTATGAGATAACGCAAGGTTGCATGAAATGTTTCAAAAATTAACTTATAGAAAGAGTGACTTGAACTCAATACCTTTTATTAAATAAAACAACATTAAACCAAGTGAGATAATTTAAAATATATATAAAATTTAATGAAGGAGGGGGGAAATTTGTTTTTTCTCTTTTCCTCGAAAGTGCATTCTTAGCCCAAAAACCTTTGCTTTTCCTGCAAAAAAAAATCAACATGGCCACCCAAAAAAAGAAACAAAATTTTGAAAAAAAAAAAATTAATCTCAACTATAATGGGGTTAGATCTTGTTGGATACCTAATCCTATTGATTATGGTATTTTATAAAGATTATTGTAAATATTATTTAGGATAAACATGGATATGTGTACGTGAATAGGAAGATTCATTGAAACCTCTTGGAAGATGAAACCAAACATCATCCCAAATTGAATTTATGAATGTATCATGTTAATGAAAATAATTCAAGTGTGAAGTTACTCATTCTTTTCCCATATCTAGCCTAGTAATGGTATGAAAGAATGTTTTAACTCCATGATTATCTCCCCTCCTATACTGAAACACCACTCATATTCCCCTAGGTCTATCACTCTTAATATGAAGCATTATTGTTCTTTCCTCGTCACTTTATACATTATTATTCCATATACACCTTCATATTTGTCATTTAAAGGTGTGGAGGAAACCATTGGCTCTATCTACATTCTAATTTAGTTTGGATCCATTTTGATTCTCTTTCATACATGAAATTTCAGATATCTATCCACTCCCCCTCATCTCCCATATACATTTCGACATGGGTCTCTTCCCTCTCTCCTTGCTATTCAAATTCCTTCATCTATTGAATGCTTGGAGGTCTAGAGATCACAATCCTTGTGAGAAATTTTAATGGATTTCATATATTTTATGTCATTCGGATATGGAAAAGGTTGACAGTTTTGAAGGAAACATATATTCCACTAAAACTCTTGTCGTTGGGCATCTAGACATCAGGTTGAATTCAATGATTGAGGCCATATATCTCATAGCAAGTGTTTCTGACATGGATACTAGATTGGACAATGTGGAATGAGAAATGTGGAATGAGATGAACTTCCTCATTTTCACTAGTAACAAATGAAAAGAAACTCTAAAACAAAGAAAAAAAATTGTAAAATAATGGTGGATGTAGGAGATCAGATGAATAAGGTGTTTGCAAAGATGAATCCTACAATACCATGACTCCTCTTACTATGATATTTAAAGAGTTCAGCTGATCTATGAATACTCTCATTTTCATTTAAGTGTCTTAGTCCATATGGGAAAGGATTCAAATTGGTCATGACATTTCCAAGACTAATAGAATTCCAGCAGTAACCATTACATTATGTTTGATACCACCTGATAGACCATTTTGGATTCTTAGATTCTTAACAAGGAAGAAGACACCACGTGGAAGAGATTGCGAAATTTGGAAAAAAAAATGTATATCTTCTAGTGTATGTAGATGATCTATTGATAATAGTGAACAATGAAATATATATTGCTTCCATAAATAAAGAGTTGAAGAAATGTTTTGAGATGATAGATTTGGGATGTCTTCACTACTATTTGGGAATTGAAGTGACTCAAAATCCAAAGTACATATTCATATCCCAAAATAATTGCATTGTATAATTGTTGAACAAGTTGGGATGGCTAAGTGTAACACTCTTTCTACTCCAATGGAACAAAATTTGAAGCTCGGATTGACATAATAGAATGAATTTGAGGAGGTAACCAAGTACAAACAGATTATGGGAAGTCTTATCTACCTTACCACCACCAAACTAGATATTTCATTTGTTTTTGGGATTTTTTTTAGGATGATGAAAAAACATTGTGAAGGACATTGGTCTACTAAAAAACGTGTTGTAAAATAATTGAAAGGAATTAAAGACTTTGGACTCAAGTATTGTATGTTGGATGAATTCAACTTGATTGGATAGTCGGTTTCATGATATTATGGGGATAATTATGAAATAGTTTTTACGGTCACCTTAAATTATATAAGAGACTATGTGTACACTAAAATGCAACACACTAGAATTGTTTTATAAAAAAAAAAATCCTCTGGGGGTTTCAAAACATATTTTCTAGTGCCCTTGCTTTGCAAAAATGTAATTTAGGTGTGTTTTTTTATTTCACTGAAGATCTTATGAGGATGATGATTATGGTGATGTAGGGGGAATAAAATTAAATGTATATATATGTGATGGAATAATGGTTGATGAGCGATGTATGAGAGAGAGTTTCATATAGAACTAGCAGATATAGTGGTTGGTGACCCATGTACTTTGATGGATGGTAATATTTTCATATGGACTTCAACAAACAATGTCTATTATAGGTATGAGATGAATAAGATCAAGGAAGAAGAAGGACGAAGAACAAATATCATAGAAGATAAAATATGGAAAGAGGACCAGAGAAGACCGATTATGATCATGGCCTAATGGGATCACAAGGATTGGTTAATGGAGGAGTATGATGAAATTAATTCTACTCATGATCATAAATAATTAATAAATTAAATGGCGGATTTGTAATTAGGTAGACTAATTATATAATTCTACATGAGTGTGAGAGATGAGGGGGAATGAGAGGAGTTAGGGATGGAGATCTCTTAAGAGATTCATGGATATGAGTTGAGAGATTCATGGAGATATTGTGGAGGAAGTTGTGGAGATTTTTATGGATATGGTTTGAACTAACCATCTAATTATGAAATAGTTTTTATGTTCACATTACATTATATAAGGGACCATTTGTACACTAAAATGTAACACATTGGAATGTTTTTATAATAAAATTTCTCCTTCGGGGGTTGAGAGCATATTTCCTAGTACCCTTGCTTTGAAAAATGTAATGTATGGATGTTTTTTTCTTCTACTATGAATCTGAAATTATCAAGTGGTATCAAATCATAAGAATTTACTTGAGCAACATCTAATGTGGGATCTATGTTGTTGGTTTTTGTTGATCAAAATTTTTGATCACCTAGATTTTCCACTCTTTTGAGTAATAATCAAAAAATTATTAGAACGAGGAATTTGTGTATGCTCATGATTTCATGTTGTAGCCATCAGTCTCATCTTCATCATGCATTTTATGGAATCAAAGTTCAAGTTAATATTCCCAAGATACTTATAATTGTGTCCAACTGCCTAACAAAGAGATTGCAACAACACATTCAAAGAATGAAATTTTTTCTAAGTGTTGTGTCTATCTTCCCCTCCCCTCTTCTTCCTTGTGCAACTCTTAGTCCTTTTTCATCTTACATTTTCCCCTTCTTTCACCTCCTCCAACACTTTCCATCTCCTCTTCATCTTCATACTTAGTCATCTTTCCCATTCATTTTTTCATTTCTCACAAACTCGTTATCTCATTATTCTCCATCCATATCCACACTTAACGATTTTTACAAATTCCCCTATTATCCCTTCTCTTCTTGTTTCATACTCAATATTTTTTCTCTTTCCACTCTACTCTCATTATTCACTACTCTCCTTACTCTACTCTCCATAGTTAGACATTGTTCCCATCTTCCACACAATTTCCATACTTAATGTATTCGATACATAGCCATTTCTATAATTATCCATTTTCCATTTTCATTTCCACTTTCATTTCATAATTTTCCATTTCCATTTCTTATTTTGTTTTCTCTTTTTCCATTTTCCATTTCCATTATTTAATATTCTTTTTCCATTTCAATATTCTTTTTCCATTTTCATTTTTTATTTCCTTTCTTATTTCCCTTTTTCCTTTATTCTTTTATTTTTATTTTCCATATTCACATAATGATCCTTCCTTTTATTTAATATTATTTCTCTTATCTTTTTTTTTTTTCTTTTATTTATGTGAACACCTCCATGTGACACATGGAAGGTGACTAAATGGTGATTGTATGTGATGTGTGCATTCACAGGTTGACCAATGTGTAGTGATTGGATGTGTTGTGCTAGGAATTCACATGTTGACTCAACAATAACATGACAGTGACAGGGAAACAAAAATATTACAAAGTCATGAAATTTTCTAAGGCATGAAAGCTAATCTAAGACCTCCACAAGCTCATTTATTTCACATGAATGATATGTGAGGCACATTCATTACAAATATTATATGTTTAACCCACCACAATGCACGTGGGAATAAAAAAGGAGAAATTAGATAGAGGGATGAGAGTGATTCATGAACTAGATCAACGACTACTGAGCACTGATCTTCCAAATGTGATAACTCATGATTGAAACATTTTATTGGGAAAAGGGATACCTCGCTGGAAAGGTAATTTGACAAGGAATATAATGGTACAAATTTGAATGGTTGAAATTTTCCATAAGGTTTTGAAAAATTAAAATATGAGTCATCTCACTTTTCATGACTTATTTGGAAATCGGTTTGGATTCTCGACTTCCCGAGGTTATAAGTTGAGATACATACCTACAAAATTCACACAAGAGAAAAATAAAACACATTCCACTTTGTTTAAGAGAGTCATCTTCAGGTTTTGAAAATAAAAGTTTATTAAATAACTTTTATAAAAGGATAAATTGGGTCCTACTTGGAAGAAAATTTTCCAATAACCTAACATAATTAATTATAATTTAATAAAGAATTAATTAAAAGTATTTATTCCCTATTCCAAAAAGATGATGCACGTGAGAAGAAACCCTAACTACTTCAAAGAAGCATTGAGAGCATATTTAAAAGAAAGTTCCATCAAGGAGGGGTTCATTTTTGGTTGAGATAATCAATATAGCATTGTTCATCCTTTAGTACATATCCAAATATATCATCAGAAAATACAAATCTCCATTTCTCAAAAGATAAAAGATTATTTTACAGCCATATATGTGACTAAAAAATGTAATCCATTATTGTTTAATTATTGTTTAATTATGTCATGAAGGTTTAGTCTTTGCATTTGAAAAACTTAATATCTAAGCACTAGTCATTTGGTTTACTAAAATGTTTTGTAATGAGAAGTAGTTTTATATGTTAAACTCCATAGAGAACTATTTTGGGGGCATGAATTTAAGAAATTTTTAGACTTTGTGATTTATGAGTATGGGATTTTTGAAGTATGCCCATCAAATTATTTTCAATTATGAATGTCATACTCATTTAAAGTTCTCTAAAGTGATCAACACCATTTCATTTGTCATCTGGTGAGAAAATATGGATGCATATTCTAATTGTATTCATTTTAGAATGATTTTATAATGAAGCTACCCACATATTTATTTTGATATAAAATCATTTCATTAAATTTTTATTGTAAAGAATTTGTTTAGTCCATTTCCTATAAAATGTTGCGCTCAAGGAGAAATCTCTTTATCAAGAACCATTTTATATATAAACTAAGTCGATAAAGATTTTGGGGTTTCTTATTTAGAAATCCTCCATTTGGTATTCCAGTCCAAAAACATCAAGCTACATATTTTAGATTATAACATAAGAGTACCACATGTCCAAGGTTTAGGATCGTCTGTGTGAAGTTCGTTAGGTACTATTGTCAAGAAGAAAATGTGTTTCCACCATGTAGTATGTCTTGTTCTTCTCAATGGAGTCAATTTCTTGGTTCATGGCTTGAACCCAATGTGGCTCCTTAGCGGCTTCATTAAAAGATGTAGGTTGACATGACATTAAAGAAAAAAGGTTGTGTTGTTCAAAGTCATCCAACTGCTGATGGATTTCTCTCAAACTTCGAGTTCTTTGATTTTGAATTTTAGAGGATGAATCTCTGCTTGAAGTTGAGTTATCCTGAGAATTTTCAGATCATCCTTGTACTTGCATTATTGGAAGAACAGGTAGAGGTATTTGTTGTCCTGAATTTTCTATGTTTTCAGAACTCGGCAGCAATGGATTTTGACTGTCCAATTGTTGATTTTCTGATTCATTCCATAATTGATTTTCCAGAAATTTTACATCTCTGTTGAGAATTAGTTTCTTGGAGATTGGATTGTAAAGCTTGTAAGATTTAGATGTTTGATTATATCTAGTAAAGATACATTTCTCACTTCTATCATCCAATTTTTCCTTAATTTAGAAGGTATGTGAGCGTATGCTATGCATCTGAATGTCCTTAGATGTGCAACATTTAGCTTTGTCCCACTCCATGCTTCTTGAGGGACTTTCATCTTTAGACTTGTGGTTGGAGATCTATTCAAGAGATAAACTGAGCATGTTACTGCTTCAGCCCAAAAAATATTTGACAAACTTTTCTCTTTGAGAAGTGTTTTTGCCATATTCATTATTGTCTATTTTTTCCTTTCAGCCACTCCATTCTGTTGTGGAGTATACCTGGCTGTTGTTTGCATGATAATGCCTTGGGATTTGCAAAAAATTGCAAATTCATTGGAGTTGTATTCTCCTCCTCCATCGGACCTGAGAACTTTTATATATTTGCCACTTTGTTTTTCAGTTTCTTCTTTGAATTCCTTGAATTTTGCAAAAGTTTCAGACTTGTGTCTGAGAAAATAGATCCAAATTTTCCTGCTAAAATCATCAATAAATGTTAGAAAGTAAAAGCTACCACCTATTGACTCCGTTTGCATTGGTCCACATAGGTCAGTGTGAACTAGTTCGAGATGTTGTTTGGCTTGATTGGATGACTGTGGAAAACTAGTTCTCTTATGTTTTCCAAGTATGCAGGACTCACATGGGGAAATTTGTTCTTTGAAGATGGGAAGACCTTTGACCATGGAGTGCTTCTGAAGAAGACTGAGACTCTTAAAGGGTATATGTCCAAATCTTGTATGCCAAACCATTGTTTCATTCAGGGTGGATGCACTTTGTGCATATGGTTGAATCAGATTTGCAATTCAGAGTGTAAGGGGAAACATCCTATTCTGAGTCATGTGGATTTCAGAAATCATTTTTTTGCTGGGGTTTTGTCATATATATTGCAAGATGCTCCCTCAAAGAGTACCTTATAGCCATGTCCAATGAGCTATCCTACACTTAGTAGATTATGTTTCAGATCTTGAACATGATAGACATTGTTTATGTCTTTCTTTTCATTTTGTTTAGTAAGAATAGGTACAGTTCCTTTGCCTTGAATTTTGACTAAGGAATCATTTCCAAGTGTAATATCAGATGAGATTGAAGAATCAATGCATGAAAGTAAATCTTTGTTACCTTTCATGTGATTGTTGCATCCATTGTCTAGCAACTAGAGATATTTAGGTTGTTCTTCAAACTTGTGACATGAGAGAAACATATCTTTTGAGGTTTCTCCCGTATGATTTGACACATGTGATCTGCCTGAAAGATGATCTGCTTGCTTCTTCTAGTATTCAGATTCGTAGTGCCCATATTTTTTGCAGTAATAGCATTGTATGCTTGATTTGTCATTTGATCTTCTCCCTCTGCCTCTTTGAGGCTGGAAATTCTGATTCTGGTGTTGTTGTCTGTGACCTTGGAAATTTTGATGCTGGCTCTGTTGTCTGTTACGTCCATTCAAGTGTTGGTCAATTGTAGTACTCCCTCGTCCTTGGCGACCTCTGCCTCTTCCTCTACCTCTCCCTCTGTTGAAGGAGAATTGAGTTTTGAAGGCATTGGCGAGTGACTCATCTGTGAGATGCAGTCTGGTCTCATGTGTCACCAGGGAACCAGTCAATTCATCTGTTGAAAAATGTGACAGATCCTTGGATTCAAGGATTGCTATAACAACCATTTCAAATTTCTTTGGTAAACCTCTGAGGACATTCTCAACAATGCATTGATCAGTGATGGCTTCAACAGTCAATCTGATCTGGTTCACGATTCCCATGACTCTGGTCATAAGATGATCTACATTTTTAGACTTTGTCATTCTTAAAGTCTCGAATTGTGTCCTCAAGGTCTGCAGTTTGACTATTTTGACCCTGTCATTGCCTTGGTAGGCTGATTTAAGGATGTCCTAGGCCTGTTTTGAAGTACTAGCGCCTGTGATTTTTGAGAAAATCGAGTCATCCACTAAATTTTGAATCCAAAATTTGGCTTTATTCTCTCTGCTCCTCTGTGTTTCCTGACAGTTCTCTGTTGGTTTTTCATGGCAGAAAGGTCTGCTGGATCTGGTTCCACATATCCAAGATCCATTGGATCCCATCACTCTTGTGCTTGCAAGAAAGATTTCATTCGAAGAGACCAAAACTCATAATTCTTTCCAAGAAGAATCAGACCTTGAGTTGGTCCTAAATTGCTAGACGTGGCCATCTTTAAGGAATTTGACAAAATAGAAAAAAAATTGTTGGAAAAATTTTGTGTTTACCTGTTTCTTGCGTTTAAACCATGTCTGCTAAATTCTTGCAGTGACTTTGGAAGTTTGCGATTCCAGATTTCATGAGTTTTGACTTCGCGATTCTGAATTCGAACTCCATTATACGAGTCCTCCGAACTCTTGTCTCTCCAACTTCTGGTCGTCGAAACGCTGAAGAGAGCTTAACGGCCTTGGATTGGCCCTTAGTCTCCGTTCAATGTGACCACATGCCTAAATGTTAAAGTGCTACTGGCCTTTCATGATTTGGAGAATAGCGATGCCTTTGCTGGTTCTCTGTCCCTCAATTTTCCGAAATCCGAAGTATCTTGGCGCTTATTCAAACACCTTTTCAAGATTTCGCATTTCAGGACTTTCAATGTTGAGTTGCCTGACTTCTTGTCTCCTGGATGGCCAAAATGTCGAATCCCAAAATATCTTGGTGCCTTTTCTTCTTGAACGTCTTTTCACGATTTCATGTTTCGGGACTTCGCGATGCGAAGTGGCCCGGTTCTCTATCTGCAGGATCCCTGGTATGCCGAAATGCTGAAAATATCCCTCCTCTTATTCTTCCAAACGCTTTTCGGGGTTTCGTGATTCGGGGCTTCCTATTTCCCGATGTCAAGAGTCCTTGACCCTTCGTCCTTCCGATCTCCGAAATGTCGATTTTTCGAAATGGATTTAATAGTAATTAGCCCCAAGGCTATACCTTCGGTCCATGTGACCACTTCCCATATGACCGCAGTCCTATATAGGGGTTTTACGACACAAAGCGCCCGACCTCTTGTCCTATAGACTCCTGAAATCCTGATTCCCGAAAAGTCGATATGTCTATGCCCCGACTTCTTCCTTCTTTCGCTATTTCGGAGTTTCCAATTCCGAAATGCTTGGCTCTCTTGGTCTTCAGGATTCCTGAAATTTCGAATTCCGGTATCCCAAAATTTCTTTACGTGGTCTTCTCCTTTCGTGCTTTCAGGTCTTCAAATGCCGAAATGCCTAGCCTTGTCTTCGGAACTCCTGGTATGAGAAGTGTTGAAATTTGCCTTTGGACAATCAACGGTCTAGATCCTCTTACGATCTGACGGTCCAGATCCTTTCGGGATTTTGCGAACTGGTATTTTGCGACACTTGACCTCTCATCATGCTATTCTCCAAACCGTGAACTCCGAAATGCCGAAATTTGATGGTGTAAGGATCTGTTGCCACTTGTCCTCTGAGATGGATGGCTCACGATCATTTTGGGATTTCATGGGTTGTGAAGTCAAAAGACTCCACTTACTTCTGCTGAGAGGAGGTTTAAGCCTCGCACACCTTTCCTGGATCCGTCGGCTTATGGACCTTGGTGCTAGATTGGATTGTTCAGATCTTTCTTCCTTTGCTTTGATTCAGCGGCTCTCAGGCCACTGCGCTCCAGATCTAACGGTCTGGATTCCTTTGGGATTTCGTAGACCGGGACTTTGCGAGGCAGCGTCTCCATGACCCCTTGCTGCTCCAAGTCCCGAATTCCGAAATGCCAAAATTCTGAAATACACTTTCTCACGAATATGACGGCTATCGGTCCTCTGCGCAAAATCCAAAGGCTGTAATTATTTCGCCTTTTCTGCGCTATCCTCATCCTTTCTGAACTGGATTTTCGCCTCCGATCTATTCTTAGAATGGATCTTACGACTGCGATTGCACATTCTTGGTTGTTTTCGCGAGTTCTTTGTTGTTCTTGCAAAGAGTTTCTCCTGAGGAAAGAAATTCGTGAAGCTTTCACAAAATGAAAAAAATTCATGAATTCTTTGAATGTTTTTGCCCTCAGTAACTATCTTTCACGAAATTTGAACGAATTTCCTTGAGTTCTTCAAACGTTTCTACCTTCTGAAGCAATCTTTCATGAATCTTTGACGATTCTGTAAATTGTTCACGAATATTTACTCTTTCTCCTTCTGCAGTCTCTGCTTCCTCGATCTTTTGAGCATAGAGCGCTCTGCTTCCTCGTGTGAGCTTCCTACGACGATCTTTTGAGTGTATCGCAGACAGCTCTCCAAGCCTTGTGAAAAAACTGTGTCCCGTGCTCTGGATGTCGATTTAAGCTATGCGCTGTGAGGATCGTGTTGCTCTCCAACCTGTGTGAAGAGGCTTACTGCTGAAGCTCTGATACCATGATAAATTGTGAAGCAAGAAATGCAGAGAGAAAGAATAGAATAGAAATAGTATTCAGTATATTGAGAATGTAAAGAGAAAGTACAATGAGAAGAGTTAATGAAGAAGTACTGTGCAAAAAGAAAATAGTTGAGCTAAATAGGCTCAAGCAAATCAAGAAAAGAAAGTACAACTGGCCAGGACAGCTGGCAGTGTACAGTCAGACTGTTGAGGTTACATTATATTTAACAATTTTTTCCTTACGTGAGGAGTGATAGAGTGCAAGAAGTAAGACACATGCAAATAGAGTTATGATGGTTCAAATTCAATGCCAATGATTTTTACAGGAATCGTACTATTGTTAAGAAGAAAAGAAATGTTCCCTACAATGTTTAGGTGCAGAAGAACATGATACAATTGTTGTTGCTTCATTGTCGTCATTGGTTTTAAGTGGCAATGAAGATAGTTAAGAGAGAGGGACGAAAGAGGTTGTTGGTACACTCATTGAGCCGAGTAAGGTCGTTAGAGAGTTCAGGTCTATCACATAAATTATGTGAACTAAAGGAAGGGGTGTACAAAGAAAACTTTTGGTGTTGTGGGAATGGATTGAATGGAGCGTGGGGAAGAGTTCAAATATAGAGATTGTCACTTACACCGAACGATATGTTGCAAGCTTTACATACCGTGTATTTTTTTAAAATCTGGTGAGCATAATATTCTTCTACTGTTTTATTTCCCTGAAAAGTTTGTCATAATTACGTGAGAATTCATATTCATAGCATATGTTAACTTTCATTTGAGTATATTTCGACATTTTCACATTATATTTTATGTTATATGTTATGTCATTTAACTAACATCGGTGAAAAATATAAAGTGCATGTAATAATGGGCGTAATAGAGCAAGAAGGTTTCGCACTGTAGTGTTGAGTTATTTTGTTTGATTATCAATGAAGATTCCCAAGGAAGCATTGTAAACTAATGTGATTTGGGGGTTTGACGATGGATCTACCTTATGGGTGCACTCAAACGCTAGGAAAACTGAATGGCACTGCAATTGGGCGTATGGGTGCACTGTAAGCATTGTATGGCACTGCAATTGGGCGTATGGGTGCACTCATACGCTAGGAAAACTGAATGCCTCTTTTATAAATAGCTTCATATGCTAAGGGAAACAAGATGGAGGAGAATGTATTATAAATTTGAATGATTCAAGTTTGGGAATTATAATATGCCATGACGTCTGGCCTAGTCCATGAATGGATTAAATGGGAAAAAATATCTAAATTGGTGATGGAAATCGTTGACACTCTAGAAGTTGATTTAAAAGATGTGAATGAGACTTGATTCCGTTGAAAGGAGTGGATAACATGACATGACATGGCTACTTCTACTTGAAAGTACAAGTTGTTTTTAGAGGCTTATTTATGTTTATGGAAAGTGTCTTTAATATGTCTTAGGAGAGAAAAAGAGGGTTAAAGGGAAATGTTGAGAGAATGTTCCATATTAATGGCATAGTACTAAAATTAATGGCATGAGTAACGTTTTAATGTATGTGTTTTCAAAAATTTAGGTTTTTCATTCACAAGTGCTGAATGGTCTTTGCATATATGCTAGTTGAACCTTAAGGAAGAAAAATAATGATTTTATGTCCTTAATTAAAAGGAAGTCATTGGGTATTTACATGGTCATATTTTTGAAAATATATGTGAATACTCTATGATGTAATGAAGTGAAACTAATCCAGTCACCATGTAAAAGTCTTATGTCAAAGTTATAAAATTTTCAAATGAGTCCAAAGGTTTTATAAAAGTGTCAAATAATCTGAAAGGTTCATGCATGTAAGTTAAGTGATGAAATGTTGAAAGTCTCTTAAAACAATGTTATGATTATTTGTCATGGTCATGTGGACACAATCCAAAGTAATCTTTAGTCGAAGTTTAAGAAATGTTTATGGTGAATTGTTGGGGTTCCATCTTTGCTGGTAGTACACCTTACAAATTATGTCAAGTCATTATATGAAAGTTGTTGATGTAAAGAGTTGGGAGTTTAGATTCAAATTAAAATTAAGTGGAGTTAAAGTCAGATCAAATATGCAGACAATTCAAGTTGTAAGTCAAAAGTTAAGTCATGACATTAAAGATTTAATTAAGTTTTTCAATCTAGTGTCATAGATGTTTTTTTGGATGAGACTTCACTCCAAAAAGAAACATATTTTGTAAGAATTTATTGTAGGTGAATGAAAGAAGATGACAATGGAAAGAAGAATACTTTGTAAAAGAAGTAGAAAAATGAAGAATGATGAAAAAGCATATGAATCCATGATAGAATAAGATGATAATAGAAAGAACATTAATGAAGAAAGAATATGTTGACTGCATGACAAAAGAACATGAAAAAATAAGGACTCTGATACATAAACAAAAGAAGAGAAAGATGAAGCAAGGAAAGAAGAAAGAAAGACAATGAAGAAAGAAAAGGAATGAGGCAACATAACCAAGAAGTAAGGAAGTAAAGTAGGGTAGATAATAAATACCATGTGTTCAAATTGAGATGCATTTGCGATGAATCCATGAAAATCAAATCCCTAAGGAATGGTCCTTGAATAATTTATTGATGATGGTATTGGTCCTATATTTGTATCAAGGATATATTTTCCTAAGTTGAAATGAAATTGTATGTACCTGATGTAAGACTGATAAGGCATGTATTCCCCATAATTTTTTAAGCTTGTGGTATTTTAAAACCGACTTTATAATGGCTTGTGGTTAGATGAAACTAGTGATGTAATAAAATTCATGAGAGAGAATTTTCTCAACCATGGGAAGAACCGCCAATTTGAGGAAATCCACACCTAGTAGAAACATTTATTTGAGGTAGTCAAAGAGATTTAAAGTCATGTAAAAATGGGTTGTGTAGTTGATCATGAGACAAAGATTGAAATTCATGAAAAAGGGGATCGTGTGGTATGAAATAGGATTTTTCGAGATGTGAGGGAACTCATGGATAGGACTCCATGAAGAATCTTTTGTTCCTTGGGATTTTGATGCAGGAGCATCGAGAGCATGGCTACGAATATGTCAAAAAAATGATGGCGATGAGAATGATGGTGATGTAGGGGGAATAAAGGTAAAGGTATGCAGATATGTGATGGAAGAATGGTTGATGATTCATGTACAAGAAAACGTTTCCTAGAGAACTAGCGGATATACCAACTCACGACACATGTACTACGGTGGATGGTAATATTTTCAAATCGACCTAAAAAAATATTAGCTTTTGTAGGTACTATATGAAGAAGATCAAGTATGAATAAATAATAACACCAAATATCGTAGAAGATAGAATATGGAAATGGGACCTGAGAATACCGAAGATGATGATGGCCTCATGGGATCAAAGGTATTGGTTAATGGGGGAGTATGATGAAATAAATCCTACTTGTGATAATAAATAATTAATAAATTAAATGATGGATTTGTAATGAAGTTGAATGATTATATAATTCTACATGAGTGTGAGAGATGAGGGGAAATAAAAGGAGTTAGGGATGTAGATATCTTGAGAGATTCCTGGAGATGAGTTGATAGATTCATGGAGATATTGTGGAGGAAGTTGTGGAGATAGGTACGGAGATGGGTTTAACTAACCATCTAATTATGCAATAGTTTTGATGGACACCTTAGATTATATAAGGGACCACTTGTATACTAAAATGTAACACAATGGAATGGTTTTATAATAAAGTTTCCCCTTCTCGTGTTTGAGAGAATATTTTCCGGTTCGCTTACTTTGAAAAAACGTAATGTAGGTGTGTGTTTTCATTCTGCTATGGTTTTGATATTATAATTTATTCTAACCTTGGCAAGCTACAATGTATTATATCACTATTGTATGAGTACCGTGAAAACCACATTGCACACTCATTGGTGCTATATGTCTTCCTAATGTATATTGTAACATAGATCGACATTGTATTTTCTCATGTCTATGACCTCTTTTATGACATGGATTCACTATTTTTTTTTTGGCCATGGTCTTGCATATCATTTCATAGATATGCAATTTATTGTGTTGGAGGCCATTCTTTTTCCAAAATTCAAGCATGGGTATGCCTACTATTGACGATTAAAAATGTCAACTTAGTTTCGCCCACAAAGTGTTGCTAAAGCCTATTATTATAAAACTAAATAATACTAGTAGGTGGGAACCCTTGAACTATTGAAGATCAGATCTGCTCATTTTTATGTTGTGATGATGTGAGACATGGTTTACACGGTTGATGAGATATTGTTGTCGTTGGTATGAGTTGAGATTTTGAAATGTTGATTCTTCATGTTACTACAGCCTATGCTATTCATTAATGTCATTTGTTCTTATCGCACATGCACAACAAACACGTTAGTGAAATTACATGAAAGACAGTTTTCGAGAAAGGACAAAATACTATTAGTGCAAAGAAAATGAATCCAATGTTGCGTTTTTACTATACTACATGCGAACAATGGGAAAGAAATAAGAAACAATTGCAAAAGGGAAGAATTTGAAGTTATCCTATTCACTATATTACATGCGTGAAAGACCTAAAAATTATCCTAGCTAACAAGTAAATGGTTGTGCAATGATTAATTGGGTTATGTGGTCGATATATATATATATATATATATATGGTGTATTTGTATAGATTGAATGTTGGTGGCACATTTGACCAAGTAATGAACATTGATGGTTATGAGATTTTGTTTGAGTTATATGATGTGAAATGGGATATGGTGATCGCACTACTGGATTTTAATGTGGTGATGGTTTCGATACATTTTGATTAATAGTGTTAATGGAGAATTTGTTGGCATGTACTATTGAGTTAATGAGATATGGGTGGAGGCAACATTCATTTATTGCATGTCGCATTTACTCTTCTCGTTGGCCACCACCCTAGTCGGGCTATTGTTTGGTCTTGCTGCTATGGTTATGATCCGAAATTTTAACAGGGAGGAACCACTCTGCTAGCTCTTGTTTTAAGGAATTCATGATTTTTCTCTGGTTATGAAATGATTACTAGCTCAGCTGTATGGGTTTAAATTTTCCTAAGTGTTGCAACTATGTGAAATTTGGGTTCTGGAAATGAAGAGTGAATGATTCTTTCTGTAACAATTTTGAGTTCGTTGAGGTCATTTGTCTTCCTAGGTGATGGCTCCTTGTTATCATTGTTGTTTGGTTGGAGGATTTTTGTTTCGTATTGGGTGGATAGCTATCTTCATGCACTTTCACTAAATCTAGTCTTGGGCTTTCATGTGTTTAATGGTCGGAGGTTTTCTTGGTCACTATGTTTTGTTCACTTCGGCATTGGTTGATTGCACCACCAGGGGTCACAAAATGAGGTTCATGTTCTTCCTCCATCCTATCTTCACCGTTCTGAAGTGATTGTTGACCGAAGATCATGAGGATTATACCCTACGTGCATTAAATAATCTTTGGTAGGCCAAACTAGAGCCCTACCTTTTAGTTATGGCCCTTGTCATGGATTTGTGCCCAACCACAAATGAGTTGTGGTTCGTCCTGTATACACCGTGGCCTTGGAGGTTTTTCCATTACAAAGAGTGGCCCTACTCTCCCCGTGTTGTCTACATAACAACCTAAGCCCTCCACTCTGGAAATTGTTTAAGAAGACCAACCTAGCCTATCATTTACAACTCGGTGTTTTATTGGATGGTTGTATAATTGTAGACGATTTTGAGAACAGGATCTCCCATTTGGTCGTATGAGAGTCGTGTTGGTTGGTATGTAGTCACTAGCTCAGTTATAATAGTGGTAAACCGTACATTACCAGTTACACTTTCAAAGCACACAAGTACTCTCCTTATGTCGATATCTCAGTGTTGTTAATGGAAAGGGCCTCTGCCCCGATTTGATTGTATGTGTGGGTATGTGCCATTGCTACAGCTTGTTAGGTTGTTGATTTTTTAAGACAATGATGAGTTGTTCGGTAGATACACAGTTACTAGCTTTTTTCACTGATGATTATTTGAATGTTTAGCTAGTATTGGTGAAAAAGATTGATGTTTCTCATGTCGTGTTGTGTGTGTGCAAAATATATAATGGTTGTGGTAATTGTGGGTTTCTCTTGGGGATAAATGATTATTGAACCAGATGATTTTGGGAACTATATCCTTATGATTGCTTGATTGTTTAAGCCTGAAATTGCACAACATAGTTAATCACAGTTGGGCTAAATTGAAGTAATATTGTGTTGGGTTGATGACCCAACAACGAATTGAGCTAGAAAAAAAGACCCTTGAAGTGTCAAAATCACAAGGTCACAGAGGAAATCTGACGTGGCTCAAGAGACAACTAAGGGAAGCGCAGGATACAAGTGTGCAGCGGTGCAAAACACAGAGGATGTTAGAAGAAAGAAATGTGAAGCATTTTAGAGAATGTGAAGCGGCTGGGGAGAAATTTCATGCAGAAGAAACATGATTAAATGAGTTCATTCTTTTATTCTAAAACGTGGTGCGGATTTTGAAATTTTTGCAGAAGGTATCCCCCTTAGACGGTTTTTTCATTTTGGTAATGACTGCGATAGTCAATAGTCACTCGCCACGTACGCACCCCAACTAATTAGAATGCAGAAAAATTCAAAGACTTTACGGTGGGTGGTAGGAGTCTGGCAGAGTAATTGATCATTTGGATACCCTGTCAAAGGAAGGCATCGACACATCATTCTCCCCATTACGATACCTTGTTGATAACCGAACCCCCATGGAAAAGACAAGTGGTTATGATGCGACCAAATACAATTGTTTTCTATTCCTAGAAAGGCATCATATCAAAGGTCATTTAACAGAGAACATGAAGTTTCCTAAATACTAGGGACAATATCTAGAGAGAAGGGAAACCCAAGCGGTGCCCTAGGCTATATATTTTTTCCTTTCGATGTAATCCAGGTTGGCTAGAAAACTAGTGTAGACAGTGACTATTGAATGTAGTTTGAGCTCGATCAAAATTTAATGCAAAAGTCCTGAAGCTTTGATGAAAAGATTCTAATTGTAGAAGTTGTATGTATTGTTTTCTTTCTTTTTGTACGTACTTCGTATATTCTTTATTCATATCTATCTCTGTCTAAATTGGAATGTAATTTCTAACCTAGGATTTGCTACGCAACTCCCTAGGGTTCGCGCCATTTAGACAAACCATATTTCCTCTAAGTTAACTTTGAGTTCATCCTCAGCGGTGCTCTGAGTTGCTTTATGTGTTTTTCCCCCCGCCACACACAATGATTTTAAACTGAAAATTATTGCTTACTTAGCCTTTATCCTCTCAAGTCTAGTCACCAAGTCATTTGTTTCTATATTTTTATTAACTTGAATCCATAGCCCGAGATCTTACTCTCTTTCACCAATAGAACCAGAACTTATTATTCAAAGGTGTTAAATCTAGCCAACATCTTAAATCCATATCCTGTACCGAGATAAAATCTCCCGAGAGAGCCCTCTCCAAGTCCGAAAGGCTAGTTTCGAGTGTCAAAGTTGGTTTGTAGGTTGCCTCTATCATTCGTTTCTCATTCAAATGAAGTTTATGGAGAGCTAACATTCTGGTGTTGTTGTTGGTGACGGAATTGAATAAATTTTCCCTAGGAGAACAACTAACATTATAGTTTTGACCCTAGAGGGTAACAGAGGGAAAAACATCTATATTGGCTGAAACCTTTACCCTGGCGACTCCAGTAAAAAATACCAGTAGCACAAAGTAGAGTGATTTAGGAACCCTTGCTCTGAAGATGATCTATACTGGAGCAGATCCTGACCCAAACCCTATAGAGCCTATGTGCGATCCAAAGAAATTTCTGCGCAGGACTAGGGAGGGAGTGCCAAACCCATTCTATTTCCTAGACAGAGTCCTTTCCTTACCAAAAGACAGCACGCAAAGCATTGATGACCTTGAGTTTGACACCCTGTTTGAGAAAACCATGTTCAGGTCTAATTTGAAAACCAATTTGGACGATATAGTCTTTGAACATAAGAGGTTTCAAGATATGATACCTAAGAACATCCCCCAAATCCCTAACCCTCCTAGATCCATGGCCATTATATTTTATCCCGTCCTTCTTCTAGCACAACTGCATGATTTTCCCCAAAATTACATCCATAGGATCAAGATCTATGATGCTGAAGAGAACATTTCAGCCCAAAAGAATCTAGATTGGTTCAATGATTTCGTCAACCTAGAAGAGGTAGACTATGCAGACGCAAAAATGAGGTTGTTCATGTAAATTCTTTAGGGGGAGCTGAGGACGTGTTTCAAATTCCTCCTAGTAGCAATCAATCAAGACTTCACCGCATTCGAAATGTCTTTCATTACTAGATGGGGAGACAAGAAGAACCCCTTACAGTTGTTGACGTAGTACAATAATATGAAGAGGGTGTCGGAGGAGACAATGCAAGAATTATCATCTGGTTTCATGAGGGTTTGTAACTCAATTCTCATAGAAGTCCAACCACCCCCCGGGGCTGCGTAGCTGCGATACGTTGTTTCCTTCGACAATGATTTCTCCTTGCTGTTGAGAGAAATAAGATCAACAAATCTAGATGCCATGATGAGTGATGCAATCGAAGTTGAGGTAAACCTAATGGTGTCAGGGAAGATCAAATAGAGATTCAATAGAGGCGATAAGAAACCCCAAGGGGATGCAAAACCATCGACATCTTGGTCCTCAGATGACAAATTCGACTTGATGATGAAAACGATGAAGAAACTAATGGAAATAATTTCCATGGGAAATAGAACTGCTTCCCGAGAACAACATGACCCCCAACCCAGAAATCAGAACCTCAGAAGGGGTTAGTTCCCTCACATCAGACAGAGACAGCTGAGAGACTAGGGCGACCAACAAACAAGACCTTCGTTCCAAGATAATTACACAGATGAGGATTTTGATCAGATGTTACAATACCAAATGCATTGTTGCAATGACAAGGAGACGCATGTGTTTTTGATGAAATGGGAACATGATCAATACATGAGCGAAAATGACAATCTTATGCTCGAGACAAATGACACATTCTCTTGGGAAACAAAATAATTTAGGAAAGTTTATCACAATTATATCATGCAATTTCATAAACAATACAACCTCAGGAGAAATAATGCACCTACCAAAGCTCAACAAACAAATCCCATATGGAATCCTTCAATGGATGCCCCTTCCACAAGGTGTCCAAATCCATACAACCCGACCAAGGATGCAGCCGAAAAGGAAAATTCGAAGGAGGATGCCCCAAATAAAGTGCCAGAGATAAGTCGAGAAACATATGTCAAAGAGGTAGAAAAGGTCTCTCCCCCCTTTAACTTTGAAAATGAAATGGCCAAGATCAAAATATCTGTCTCATTCAACGAACTTATCAAAAAGGGTGAGTATCGGGAGCACATTATTAAAATTATAAAAATGGGATAAACCCCAGACACTTTGAACTTCCACGATGATCACCCTGCTATTTTATTTGGTCTACGTGTAAAGCAGTGATGATTTTAGGGGCTAAATTTCACTTATGGGCTAATTTTCCATGGTTTTTCCCAAAAAATGATTCTCTATTCTAAAAATGATTCGACCAAATTCTATAGGATAAAATCATTTTACCTTAAAAATCGCCAAAAAATTATACAAATTATATAAAATACTTAGAAATTTGAATATTTTTACAAAATATCACCAAACATTTATATTTGTCATATGAAGGATTAGTAAGATTCACAAAGGTTTCTACATTTTAAAATAAATTTTCATCCTTAAAATAATCCCTAGCATAGAGGAGACAGGTGATACTAAGATGTTCCCCCATTCTATGTCAGTATCAAGGTCCATGACATGACCCTGCATAACTCCATGTTGAATTTAGGTACGTCACACAACCTCATGCCAAAGGTGATCATGGACGAGTTGGGTTTGGACATCACCCAGCCCTATAAGGACCTTTTTTCTTTCGATTTGAAGAAAGTCAAATGTTTGGGTCTCATCAAAGACTTGTTCATGTCGCTGGCCCAAATTCCTTCAAATAACATGGTCATGGATGTGGTCATGGCCAATATACCCCCTAATTTCAGCATGTTGTTATCCAGGTCATGGGCTACGAAATTAGAGGGAACTCTCCAAATGGACATGGCATACACTACCATTCCTTTTTTTGTCCAGGAGAGATAGTTATAAAGAGAAGTACTACTGAAGTACATGGTAAGTAGTAAGATGTAGGTGAATAACCATCCTATCTACTCCATTGACACTGAGGTGGGATCCTCCATATTCTTCAATGACCTGAGCTTTGAAGAGAAAGAGTCGACAACTGTCATGATCGCCGCCAATATAGCCGTGTGACAAGTGGTAGAGTGTGTTGATTCAAGGAATCATGTGGAGGATGAGATGTGGAACATGAGTTTTGATGACGCTGTTAGCAAAGAAGGGGCAGGGGACAGTGTATGGATAAGTTCTTCTAAGTTTTGAACAAAGATCTCCTCATACAAGCTCTCTTTCGACTGTAAAAATAACATGGTTGAGTATGAGGCACTAATTTTGGGCCTAAAGGTTTTGAAATAATTGGGCGCAAAGAAGATAGTAGTGCATGGGGACTCTGAGGTGGTTATAAACCAAGTGAAAGGAATATATCAATCCAAACACCCCGGGCTAAGAGAATATAGAAACCTAGTGCTAGACCTCCTCGAATAATTCTCAGAGTATAATCTATCAGCAATCCTGAGGGGAGAAAATAAAATCATCGATGCATTGGCCACCTCGGCCTCGATTTTTAAAATTCCCATATTTCCCAACAGAAAATAGGATATCGAATTCAAACATAGGCCGACAATGCCTGATAATATCAAATGTTGGCAGGTGTTTGAGGATGAAAAACATGTGGAGATATTTCTCCAAATGACCGACGAGTTCGCTAACATAAACATTGATGACGAGTGTTGTTGTGACAAATATGGGAGCGCAGATGCACGCAGTGATGAAAACCCTTTCCAAAACCATATAGCGGGAAGGGACATAGTATAATTGAAAAATAACATCATTCCAAAGGGGCTAGTTCTGTTGGAAAATCTATTTGACGAAAACGATGTGGATAGAAATCCAAATATCACTAAAAATGATGAGGATGTCAAATATTGCAACATCGAGAGTCAAGAGAACCCAAAAATAATCAAATTGTCGAAAATTCTCAGTCTAGAGGTCAAACAAGATTACATCAAGCTCATGAAGGATTTCCCCGATGTTTTCTCTTGGAGTTATGATGACTTAAAGGTTTACGACACCAAAGTGATTTAACACGTCATCCCTCTCAAGGAAGACTAGAGGCCCTTCAAAAAAGATCTGAGATGGATAAATCCCCTTGTGTTTCCACTGATAAAAAAAGAGGTAAAGAAACTCTTGGAAGCTAAAATTATCATTTCTTTAAGGTTTTCGAAGTGGGCGGCCAACTTGGTGCCTGTAAGAAAAAAGAGTGGTGAAATAAGATTGTGTGGATTTTCGGAACTTGAACAAAGTGTCCCTCAAGGACCACTACCCTCTCCCTAAAATGGAATATATTATGAAAAAGTTGGTGGGGTCCTAGAATATGTCCATGCTAGATGGTTTTTCAGGTTACAATCAGATTCTGGTACACCCATATGACAGGGAAAAGATGACTTTTACGACACCATGGGGGACGTTCATGTATGCCAAGATGCCTTTCAGCCTGATGAACATTGGAGATACCTTCCAAAGGGTGATGGACATAACATTTTATTACAAAAAGGGCAAGTTTATTCTGATCTATTTCGATGACATCACAGTATACTCTGACTCCGATGAACAACACCTCGGGCATCTAAAGAAATTCTTCCAGAAATGCAGGAAATTTGACATATCATTGAATCCAGAAAAGTCACATTTTGGGATGCAAGAAGGGAATTTGTTGGGACACATCATCTTGAAATAGGGTATTAAGATAGACCAAACAGGGTTGAAGGAATCCAAAAAATCGGCACTCTTCACAGTAAGAAGGAGGTGCAATCCTTCCTCGGAAAAGTAAATTTCTTGAGAAGATTCATCTCGAACCTAGCCAAAATTATAAAAGATATCACCTGCATGCTCAGAAATGGGAATGAGATTAAGGGGAATCAGGAAGATAGGAAATCATTTGAAGATATGAAGGTAGCATTGACTAAACCTCCCATCCTGGCCAGCCTAGACTTCCCCAAAGACTTCATATTTCTTTCATTCACCTTGAAGCATACGATTGTTGGTGTGTTGTTACAGAAGGACGACCAGACATTTGATAAGCCTATAGCCTAGTTCAGCAGGATGCTGAGGGACTCTCCACTAAGGTGTGAAATTATGGAGAAACAAGCATACACCTTAGTAAAATCCCTAAAGGATTTCAGAATGTCCATATTACATGCCCACATTATTGCTTACGTTCCTAACAACTCAGTCAAGGATATCCTGACTTAGCTTGACCCCAAGGGAAGAAGAGGTAAGTGGATAGTGACCATGTTGGAATACAACCTCAAAATCAAGCCAACACAACTGATTAAGGGTCAGTGCCTTGGAAAGCTGATGGTACAGTCGGACTACGATGTTTTGGGAATAAAATTCATCATCGATCTGTCAGAGAATCCTCAGGAAGAAACCACTGCACAGGTGTCTAAAAGGTTAGTTTATTCACTGTGGTATACATACATCATCTATGTGTTGAGGAATCTACAAGCCCCTCCTGGTTTAATTAAGACCAAGTCCAGATTCTTAAAACTCAAAGCTGTTAAGTTCTGCATCTTGGATAACTTACTTTACTCAAAAGATACCAGAGGGATATTGCTGAGTTGTTTGTTGGAAGATGATGTGAAACGAGCTATCGAATAATTCCACAAAGGCGACTGTGGAGGAAATCGCTACTGGAAAAACACCGGGCATAAAATCCTAAGAGCATGTTACTATTATTCCAGCATCTTTATAGATGTATATAGAGAAGCTTCAAGTTTCCACGAATGCCAGATTTTCAGTGGAAGGAGAAAAATGCAACTACCGTTGAAACCCATCTCAGTCGAAGCGCCTTTCATGCAATGGGGCTTGGAATTTATAGTGGATATCCATCCACCATCCTTAGCATAGCAAACATGGATACTCATGCCCACATATTACTTCACGAAATGGATAGAAGTGATTCCAACGAAGCAAGCTATTGACGTAGTCATCATCAAATTTATGGACACAAACATCCTAGAGAGATTTAGATGTACTATCAATATCATAACATATAACACAACCATATTCAAGTCCAAGAAGATGGAGAAGTTTTGTCAGGATTACAATATAATCCTGTTACATTCTACAATGTATTACCCACAGGGAAATGGGTTAGCAAAATCGTCAAATAAAAGTTTGACCAGGATCATCAAAAGAATCCTACAAGACAAAAAGAAGGCCTGGCATAAAAATCTTATTTGTGCACTATGGGAAGACATGGTCATTACAAAGAATTCCATATTGACCTCTCCTTTCAAGATCGTATACGACGCAGATGCGGTTTTCCCCACCTCACTGGGGTTTCCCATCAGGAAGTTGTTGTAGGAACTAGAAGTCGAGCCAAATGACACACAGAGGAGAATAAATTAGTTTATTCACATACATCATATGAGGGATCAGGTGTATAATCGATCACAAATCCACCAGGAGAGGATGAAGAAAAAATTCGACAAGCACTCTAAAAAACAAGGAATTTTAGTTTGGGTATCTATTGCTGAAATGGGACACGAGGAATGAAGATAAAGGAAAGAACGAAAAATTTGATCATCTTTGGACAGGTCCATTCAAAATCATTGCATATCGCTGGGATAACGATTATTTTTTAGAAGAACTAAATTAAGAGTGCGTTGGTTGGGGGCCTATAAACTGCAGGTTCCTCAAACACTATCTGGTGCAATAAAGTTCGTTTAACTCACATGTCATTGTAAATAGTCATTTCATTTTTGTTTCGAGTCAGTGTGTCGATAGAAAATTGAATCCCAAAGTGAAGGCATGGTCAAAACAGTGTCAATAAGTTTTAGGTTGCAATTTTTTTTTCCATTGTTTCGATGTCTGAGAGTCAAATAAGGCCCAATGGTCAGGCACTTTGTTTGTTGTTCTTTTCTACCTCGTTGGGAGGATAGAATCCCCATTGGAGCCAACTGTTAGTGTCTTCATTTTTATTTTCTAGAGTCAGTCTTAGTCGAGTTATGGTCTGTGTGTGTTACATGGGAAAAACTCTCTATAGCCAAGGGTAAACCACAACAGATAGGTATGACTGTAGAAATCAACTCAATTCCAACATATGCTATACAAAATAATATGCAAGATAAGAAAGAGGCCTACCTCGATCGAACGTTCGATGATGTTCCATCGTTGAGAACTTTGACACAAATCTTTGTACCTACAACAAGTTCTTAACAAACAAGCAGAGCAAGTATATAGTGATAATGTAAAAGGGGTTAGCACATCAGATAGCATAATCCATTAATAAAGATTACAAACATGCCCATGGATAATAATCATATATTTTTACGATACCAATAGGATGAGAAAAGAGTATTTCTATTAATAAATGATCAGTAGAAGAAAAAAAATTACAAACTTCTATGTCGGCACAGTTTGAAACCAAAAAACCAAGTTCCTTCCAACTGGATCTCCACCACTTCAATCCTCCACCAAAGGAAAACTCATAGGAAAGAGACAATGAGGTTCTCTCAACAATAGGGAAAGAGCTTGGGGGCTTAACACTGTGTTTAGACTTGAGGGACAAAGGGATGCAGACTCAATATGAAGTAATTTCTCCAGAGAAACTTTGCTCTCAAATTTGAATGCCTTCTCTTATTTTCCATAGCTCAGAATTGTGCTTTTATAATCTTCAAAATGCAATTGAAGGGTCGAGTCGGAACATTTCTAGTATGTGTAAGGCCAAGGATTAGAGATCTCCTGTCGTGACATGGAAACTCGACTCCATTTTTGTATTTTCCAACACAAATCCCTATGTACACAGACTGTAGTGGAGAAGCCTGTGTATACGCATGATGTATAGTAGATTGGGTGCGTATATGTGGAAAAATATGTATTTTTGGCTCTAGATTCATCCTAAAGGGATGACAAGTCTGCATAGGGAAATGGAAAAATGCCCTCTGTGAAATATAGAAATGGTCAGGAAAATCTTGCTATAACAAATGCCCCCTAATGTGTGAGATTAGAGGAGTATTTGTGATGGCCGAAATACATTATAAATAACCCAGGAGTGGAGTGGTAGAGAACTAGTTGGACGAGCTCAATTTCTCATTACATTCTGTACTGACTTTGCATACATGGCTGCAAATAATACAATGCAGATCCATGTGGAAAATATACCAAATAAGTGTCTGTGGCCATGAATAGGGAAATACAAATGTAGTTACATGCCAAAAGTTATCATAGTCATGAACAAGGCCCAGTGAAACCAGTCTCAAAACCAATCTGAAGATATCTGTATAACATGTAGTATAATCTTGATCTCCCATGATCACTGAAGTCATGTAGGTACTGGTCCAATGAAAAGGAAGCAACAACTGAGGAACGTTGTGGCCACATAGTGACGTCTTCAAGTATTCTACACTATTTGCCAAGTGTGCAAGTCTACATCATGTGAATAAAGAAGTTGAGGTTGAGCACATTGAGACATCGTTTGATTACCGTTCATTGAGATATACCATTAACAAATGACAGACAACCTACCAATAATGAAAGTAGGTATCAAGGCATTGAGCACATTCCTACAAGTGTGAATAAAGGAGTCATGGTTTCGATCCCCAGTGGAGTCGCCAATTCTGTTATGAGGGAAAAACTCTCTATGGCCAAGGGTAAACCACAACAAACATGTATGACTGCAGAAATCGACTCAATTCCAACATATGCTATACAAACTAATGTGCAAGATAAGAAAGAGGCCTACCTCGATCCAACGTTCGATGATGTTCCACCATTGATTACTTTGACCTAAATATTTGTACCTGCAACAAGTTCTTAACAAAGAAGCAGAGAAAGTATATAGTGATAATGTAAAAGGGGTTAGCACATCAGATAGCATAATCCATTAATAAACATTACAAACATGACCATGGATAATAATAATGTATTTTCACGATACCAATAGGATGGGAAAAGAGTATTTCTATTAATAAATGATTAGCAGAGGCGAAAAAATTACAGAGTTCCGTGTCGGCACAGTTCAAAACCATAAAACCAAGTTCCTTCCAACTGAGTCTCCACCACTTCAATCCTCCACAAAAGGCGAGCTCATATGAAAGAGACAATGAGGTTCTCTCAACAATAGGGAAAGAGCTTAGGGGTTGAACATTGTGTTAACACTTGAGGGACAAAGGGATGCAAACTCAATATGAAGTAGTTTCTCTAGAGTAAATTTTCTCTCAAATTTGAATGCTTTCTCTTATTTTCCATAGCTCGGAATTATTCTTTTATAGTCTTCAAAATGCAACTGAAGCCTCGAGTTGAAATTTTTCCAGTATGTGGAAGCCCAAGGGTCAGAGATCTCCTATCATGACATGGAAACCCAACTCCATTTTTGTATTTTCTGGCACAAATCCTGATGTACATGGGATATAGTGGAGAATCCTATGTATACGCATGATGTACAGTAGATAGGGCGCGTATATGTGGAAAAATATGTATTTTTGTCTCTGTATTCATCAAAAAGGGATGACAAGTATGCATAGGGAAATGGAAAAAGGCCCTATGTGCAAGATAACAATGGTGAGGCAAATCTTGCTATAACAATGTGTCAAATAATGTGAGGTCAGGTACCAAACAACAAAGGGGTTGAAGTCAGCAAGTGGTAGTGTTGGCCCTTGGAGTCGAGAAGGGATGTCAGAGTCAAAAAATGTGTGAATAGTATGTGTTTGTTCCCAAAGAGTCGGGTCCTATCAGAAAAGGAATTTTGTTTTACGTGTCTCGAGTCAAGGCAAGTTGTTTAACAGAAGTCACCTTGGCAAGTGCAGTGAAAATCATCAACTCATTATCAAGGCTGGAAGAATTAAAAATTGTGGCACTCTTATCATGTATTCCCTGCAGCCCTTATTAGTTGTACTTTACATGCCCTGAAGTGTACTTGTTGTGCGGATGTGCTATGGAAAATATTCAGTTTTCTTAGAAACGTCTAGTCACCATGAATTCAATGTCCCCTGACATGATTCCACCTCCTACCCACTCTGTTATAAATTTTGGATGTTCTGCACGCATTCTATTCACCAGTCAAGTTGAGGCATTGTTTGTAGTGTTTCTCACAATCCCAAGTTGATCAATAGTACTGCCTTGGGCCCGTTCTAAGTCCACCACGCGTAGAAAAAATACATGTTGCACCATGGAAACCTCCCAAGACATAAGGAAGGGAAAACAAAGTGGCAGAAGTGTTGGGCCTGAAATTTAAAACTTGACATTGATCAACAAAGATCTAGAGGTCAGAGCATCCTTTGAATAGTTCAGGTGCATGGTATTTTGCAGAAAAATTCAAGGATTCAAGATGAGACTAGCTGAGCAGTTTGCACTCAGTTTAGACAGATTCCATGCAATGATATTGGGTGTCACTTTTTAGGTAACTGTGGAAACTCTGTCGGTCGCAACAAAGATCCCTCTACATGGAGAAATGTGGTTTAAAGGAATTCCCTTAGATGCGTGGTGCTATGAAGACTTCATCAAGCAGGATTGTTTCGGTGGGAATGTTGAGACAGGAGTTCCAAGTAAATATTTCTAGGAACCTTTTTGAAAACTACTTGGAGTAATTAGAAAATATTTCACCTGTGAAGGGAGGCTCGACAGAATACATTTTCATCACATCAAACCATTGATGCACTTCATAGGAAGGAGACATTTAAATATACCCTTTTTCTTACACCAGAACCTCCGAGAGATGGTGGACAGTGCCCAGGCTGAAACCGATTAATCAAAAAGGAATCTCTCTCATGTATCATTGATTAAATTGTTGGTAGTTGAGGAATTAAGATGATTGGGAAGAAACTCATATTTTTTATTTCTCACAGTGGGCATCCCCAAGGATCCAAAAGGAGATTTCCCTCTACCCATGGAAAGTGTAATATCCCATCGCACGGAGGCTAGAGTGGAAGAGGCTCACAGGAAGGAAAGATGTTGGAAGCCCTGTCCCCCCAATAACAAATACCCCAAAGAAGGGGTAGACCAAAGAAGAACAAGGAAGTTGGGAAACCCTAGTCCCAAGGGAACCGTGTGCAAAGTTGGCTTCTGAAGAATTACTTATGCATGTTATTAAGTTGGAACTCGTTGAAGTTACAAGTCAATAAAGATGGAGAAAAATGAGGAGGACTGAGGCCGAAGGAATAGAGGTTCAAGAGCCGTCTTAGAAGATTAAGTAAGAACAACTCACTATCTTCGAGATTTACCAGGAAAACAGAGAACTAAAACAACAATTAGCAATGGAGACCCTTAACATTTCAGCATCACAAGGCCATGAAGGAAATCTGACGTGGATCAAGAGACATCTCAGTGAAGCACAATATACAATCATGCATTTGTGCGAAACACAGAGGATGTCGAAAGAAAGAAATGTGAATCATTTCAGAGAATGCCAAGCGGTTGGGGAGAAAGTTCACGCAGCTCTTGCCAGAGCATAGAAGAAACAAGAATAAATGAGTTCATTCTTGTATTCTCAAACATGGAACAAATTTTGACAGTCTTGGATAAGATGTCCCCCTTGGACAATTTTTTCATTTTGGTAACGACTGCAATAGTCAATAGTCACTCGCCACGTACGCACCCCAAGGAATTAGCAAGCAGCAGAAGTCAAGGCTGTTACGGTGGGTGTCAGGAGTCTGGCAGAGTACTTGATCATTGGGATACCCTGTCAAAGGAAGGCATCGACACATCATTCTCCCCATGACGGGACGTTGCTGATAACCAAAACCCCATGGAAAAGACAAGTGGTTATGATGCAACTAAATACTGATTCTTTCTATCATGGAAAGGCGTCATACGAAAGGTCATTTAATAGAGAAAATGTAGTTTCCTAAATACTAGGGATAGTAGCTAGAGAGCAAGGAAGCCCAAGCGACACCATAGCCTATATATTTTTTCCTTTTGATGTAAGCCAGGTTGGTTGGAAAACTAGTGTAGACAGTGACTATTGAATGTAGTTTGAGCTCGATTGAAATTTAATGCAAAAGTTCTGAAGATTTGATGAAAGGATTCTAATTGTAGTAGTTGGATGTATTGTTTCCTTTCTTTGCGTGCATACTTCCTGTATTCTTTATTCATATCTATCTCTATCTAAATCAGAACATAATTTCAAACCTAGGATTCGCTACACAGTGCCCTAGGATTCATTCCATTTAGACAAACCGTATTTCCTCTAATTTAACTCTGAATTCATCCTCAGTAGTGCTCTGAGTTTCTTTATTTGTTTTTCCCCTTGCCATACACAACAATTTTAAACCAATATTTTTTTTCTTACTTGGGATTTATTCTCTCAAGTCCAGTCACCAAGTCATTTGTTTCCATCATTTTCTTAAATCGACTCCATAGCCTAAGGTCTTAATGTATTTCACAAATAGAACCAAAAATTATTATTCAAAGGTGTTAAATCTAGCCGAAATCTTAAAGCCATATCATGTACCGAGACAACGTCTCCCGAGAGAGCCATATCTAGGTCTGAAAGGATAGTTTTGGGTCTCAAAGTTGGTTTTTAGGTTGCCTCTATCATTCGTTTCTTAGCTGAATGAAGTTTAGGGAGAGCTGACAACTTACACTTCTAAGACAAAAACACATAAGTATGTTTTTTTTACATCACTTCCTAGAGAAACATGAGAGAGTAGACATTGTTTCCACACACACCAAAATTGTATTGGGAGTTCTATTCAACCAATAATTGTACACATATAAATACATCAACCTTTTATTTAGTACATACATACTATGTTATTGCACTAAAAACTTGTTGAGAGAATATGTCAAGAACACACCAAAATAGCAGCCAAATAGTTGGAGAGAATATCTAATTTCCAAATACATCTAAGAACCTATTAAAAATTAGAAATAAAATATTCATGTAAATACAAATTATACATTACAATGACCAATACGATACCAACCACAACCTTCTCATATGATCAAGTATCATACATTAATCAATTGAGGAAAGTAGGATTTAAATTATTTCAACACTCCCTCATAACAAGTATGTGTCTTAGAAACTGTCATGTAAGGTATTCATAATCATATTTTATTAGTCTTATGTGATGCAAGAGAATCGCTCCACCTCAACAACCTACCAGCATTCCATCACATCAATGTGCATTTTAGAGAGGGAGAGGCACCGACCCTCCCATTTTTAAATTCAAAATATGTTCCTATATAGTTTTTTTTTGTAAGGATGTAAGAACCAAACCATACCTTTGTATAGGTAGTGGATAGGGTCGCCTTAATGGTTGATTGTAAACATGCCTAGATCTTAGTTAGGTCCAGATTATCATTCATTTTATTGAGACATAGGGTTATGGTTTCTTAACTGAGATAGTGATGGCACTAAGGCAGTCAGGAGGAGAAGCTCATAGAGCCCTCTTTTGTAAAGATATATTGGCATGAAGATATTAGAGGAAGAACTCAGGAGAGAGTTAGGTTAGGAGGTAGAATAGTTCTGGGAGAGAGCTTGAGAGAGCTGGGACTCTGTCACAGTCTATTTTTTGTAAACATCTGTATAGACACAGAAAGATAATAGAAAAACATTTTTTCCTACACATGGTGTGTTTATTTATTTGGGTTCATTTTTATGCTTGTATATGTCATTCATGTTTTGAATGTGTGAACTGGTGAAGCATTGAATAAGTTTCAATAGTTTCTCTTATGTGAGTTTCGAGTGCAAGGAATGCATGTTGTCCGCAAGGAGTGCGTTGACAGAGGTGAGTTAACCTCAGGGAAGCTCAGGAGAGATACCATTGAGCCTTCATCAGACAAAAGGGAAAGTAGTTTAGAAAGCCACGCAATGTGTGTGTAGGCCGAGTTGGATATCAGACTCATTCAACCAGAGAGGGGTTAGAAGGACTCTATTGCAAAGAGTGCACAAATTTAATGATTTTCGAAGTATCAAGGAACCATTGTGAAGAACAACAAGGAGTGTGGGAAGAATTCATTTTGAAGAAAAACTTCAATCTAAGTTTATCGATATCCCAGGAATGCAAGGAGTGTGTGTGAAACCAAAATCCTCAAAATAAACTAAGCTCAGAAGGGATAATACTTTTATAAAAAAAAGACGAGATCCAAGAGACCAGACTCGAAGGAGGAACAAAGGTCGAGGCATTTGAACACTTAGAAAATATTCTAAGTCAAAAGAAGTCAAAAGATTAGGTGGAGGAGCGACATCAGCCATCAGATTGGTTGTGGGAAGAGATATGGGTCGTCTAATCTATGTCCAGATATCAGAGGAGAGCGCAGAGGAGAAGAAAAAATCCTAGTCATTGGATCTGAGCTCAGAGGATCGATAGTTGTATGATCCAAGGTAAATTGCATGAGAATTAACCCTTTTTGTGCACAGGAGAGTGGAATTTCCAAAGTCCTGAAGTCCCAAATTGATTAGGGACCATCCATTGTCTAGTGGTACAGGTGGAGAAATATATGCAACTTCGGAGTGGAAAAACTTCGAAAATTTGTGAACGAGGAGAGAGCAGAATCATCGAAGACCCGAAGTGGGTCTTGGCCGTTGATCGCCAAGGAGATACATTTCAGTAGATCGAACTCTCTGGGTGAAAGTACTTTATGAGGAACGAGTGCATAGGAGTTGAAACTCTTGAAGCCCGAAGAGCCGAAACAGATAGCAGTCATCAGATCAATGGGAAGACACGCATCAAAAGACTGTGTGTTTTGGGTGAAAGCACTCTAGGAGAAATGAGTGCATAGGAGTTTGAAACTCCTGAAGCCTGAAGAGATTAAGAGCCAAAGGGCCTAATTCCCTAAGCAGACGGGGTCATTGATTTGTTTGGACACATGTCGTCGGATTGTGAACTTCATAGAATTGTCACTCCGGGGTTTGTGTGGATTTGTGTTTCGAAATTTCCCAAAGTGTTGAATCCTAAAACATTTAGGGTCATTGACCCCAAGGGAAAAACGTGGATCGTTGATCTATGAAGGGACACATGGAGGATGGAGATTCAATTCATTGGATAGCCTTTAGATCAGGGAGGACAAGTATCAGAAGATCCAACACTCCGGAAGGATTCACTCTGGATATTTGTGTTTGTGAAGATTTCAGAACAGCCAGAGCACGGAGTTCCGAAGTCCATTAGAACCATCCATCAAGGTAGGATGCATGGCAAACAATTTTCCACTCCAGGAGAAATCACTCTGGAAGAAAGAGAAGGTATTGAACAAGAACTCCTGAAGGACGGAGAGCTGAAGTTCATATAAGTCATATGTTTGTGAGGGACAGGTGCTAGCATATCTTTCACTTTGAAAGATTGGCATGTGGAGGAAAGAAACGATTTGAGAATTGGGATTATTGAAGGATGATATCATGGAGGAGATCATGGTCATAGATTAAGGGAGACAGGTGGAAGCATATCCAAAATTTCAAGGATTTGGACTTCGAAAGATTCTGGGGGAAGCCGAAAATTTGATAATTGAAACTCCCGAAGGAGGAAAGGAGAAATCGATCATAGTCATTGATTTGAAAGGGGTCAGATCTGATCAGTAGGTTTGAAAAGGGACATATATAAGTCATCAGTTCATAAGCATATTTAAGATCATGATATTGATGGTCACCTCACATGCAGGGACATAAGGTTCTTTAGTTTTAAAAAGTTGAGGGCGGGCCACAATCGATACCATGGTATTGGTAAAGGAACACGTGGTGGATTGTGGTAAAATGCGGGGTGAAAATTAGTTTGGTTTCAAACCACCCTTGGCCGCACTCGCAATCATGTGTTTACGTGAGGTCATCACCCAAGGTCATTTCAAGGAGGTTCTTATCAGAAAAGGATCTAGTGCCCAAACTATGAGATTTCATAAGCGTGAAGGGGAAGGTCGTGGGTGTCGTAAGACCTGTGCTAGAAAGACAAAAGGGCCTATGTTTAGATACAGAACGAGACCATCAAGGTTTCAGAGATTCGTTTGAATCAAGAATCATATATCCTTGACCGAGAGGTCGTGTATTTCTACGGGGGATTAGGGGGATGCATCATAATGCATCAAATTATCCATCATGAATTGAAGAAAATCGTGATCATCAAATTCTATATCTTTTCCATTGTGGCACTCACATATCATACCTTGATCATGTAGACGTAATCAAAATATCAACATCAATCCATCGAAATACAAGGGTAACTAACCGCTACAACCATTGATATGTTACAATATCCTTCAAGTACATGGTTCATTCACATTCATAATGAACCGCCCTTTAAGTGTACAAAAAATGTATAGTTTCTAGGCCCACCACACCTCCTAGAGTCTACAACCAACATACTAAAGTTATAATAATCCATTTATTCAAAACATTAAGGACACATGGTAAAGGGATATGCATTTCTATCAAGGGATTATAGTGATATTCCATTTACATGTTACATACATAGATATATGTATATACTATAAACATATTTCATCTCACGAAGATACCAGAAATAATATTTTTTAACATCACCTATATAACATACAATACTTCTCCTAAGTACCAAATCTAGGCAATATACAACTTCAAAATTTTCAAGGACAAACACATTTTAACACACCCAACCCTCAAGTAGACATTTAAGGTATGAGGTATTAAATTTTGAATTTTCCTTAATCATTTCAGAATCCCGATTTAAGTGCACCAATGTCTTTTTCTCATTGAAATCTTTCCAATGACTATACATTTATCCAAAACTGAGTTCTAGATCAAAATTTATGGCCCTCTAAAGTTTTAAGTTTTCCATTGGCCAAAGGCCTCTCACTTCCATGTGGCATCCTGACCTCATGACCAATCATTTTGCAACACATCACCATCGGGTGTCGGTTTATCAGATCTCTTCTAGCATAACATAAGTATCGTGAATTCCTGGTGCCAACACTGTCGTAATTACAAGGTATTTAATTAGGTTAATCCCGATATTAGTGAACCTGAGTTTTGGATATGATATCCACAACTGTGGTCTCCTACCCATGGATCTGTTGGCTAATATTTATGGCACAAGTAAACAACCTCCTCTACCTTTACTTGACCCATGTTTTCATCGGGGGTTCCACCTAGTAGGTTCCCAACATGACACTTGCCCACCGGGTAGTGGTCCAATGAACCCTTTAGTGTCTCTAGGAACCAAACAATTCCCTGGTAGCCCAGGGTGTTGACAATTAAAATTGTCAACGAAGTTTTTCCTGCAAAATGTTTCTAAAGCCTATTATTATAAAAACTAAATAATACTAGTAGGTGGGGCCCCCTTGAACTACTGAAGATCCGATCTATTCATTTTTTATGCTATGATGATGTGCGACACAGATTACATGGTCGATGAAATCTTGTTGTTATTGGTTATGATTTGAGCTTATGAAGTGTTGATTCCTTATGTTACTACAACATATGCTATTCATTAATGTCATTTATATATGTTCTTATCTCACCTTCACAACAAACATGTTAGTGAAATTACATGAAGGACAATTTTGAGAGAGGCTAAACAATAACAAATGCAAAGAAAGGGACCTAATTCTGCAATACTACATGCAAACAATTGGAATGAAATGAGAAACAATTGCAAAGGGGAAGAATTTAAAGCTATCCTATTTATAATACGTGCATGAGAAGACTTAGTGATTATTGTTAAACCCTAACTAGCAAGTAAATGGATATGATTGGGTTATATGGTTAATACGCATATGGTATGAAATGTTGATGGCGCATTTGGAAAGGTGAAAGTGTTATTGGTTATGCGAATGGTTGAATTATATGGGACTTGAATTATGTTATGGAATAAGTCATGCTATTGGTTTTTAATGTGGTGATGGTTTTGATACATGGTTTGATTAATGGTTGATGAAGAATGTGCTGGCATGTACTAATGAATTAATGCATTGTGGGTGGAGGTGATGTGCATTTACTGCACCTCACCTTTACTCTTCCTATTATATGCCACCCTAGTCGGGCTATTGTTCAATTCTTGCTGCTATGGTTATGCTCTGAATTTTTAGCAAGGAGGAACTGCTCGGTCATCTCTCGTTTTAAGGAAGTCAATTACAGGTATGTCCTTTTTTTGGCCATTCGTGACTCTGCTCTAGTTATGAAATGATTACTGGCTCAAGTTTATTGGTTTTTGTTTTCCTAACTGTTGCAACTGTGTGAAATTTGGTTCTTGGAATGAAGAGTGGATGGTTCTTCCTGTAATGATTTTGAATTCGTAGAAGTTGTTGGTCTTCCTGGGTGATAGCTCTCTGTTATCATTGCTAGTTTAGTTGGAGGGATTTTGTTTAGTCTTGGGTGGATAGATATCTTCACACACTATCATTAAATCCAGTCTTTGTCTTTCATGGGTTTAATGGTTGAAGGCTTTCTGCATCACTGTGTTTTGTTCACTTCGGCATTGGTCAATTTCACCACTAAGGGTCACGAAATGGGTTGTCCTGTTCTCACTCGAACCTATCTTCACCTCCATGTTGTGGTTGTTTAATCGAAGAGAACGAGGGTTATACCCTGCGTGCATTAGATAACCCTTGTCAGGCTGAACTAGAGCCCTAACTTTTCGATTAGGACCCCTGTCATGGATTTGTACCCGTCCACGAATGAGTCATCGTTCTTCCTATATGCACCATGTTTTCACCATTACAAGAGTGGCTCTTCTCTCCCTATTTTGACTACCGGACAAACCTTATCCCTCCATTCTAAATATTTATGAGAAGACCAACCTAGCCTGTCGGTTTTACGACTTGGTTATGGTTGATTGGTGGTATATTTGTCGACTTTTGGGCACAAGCTTGACTAGTTCCTTATGTGACAGTTGTATTGGCTGGTATATAGTCACTGAATCTGTTATAAAAGTGGTTAACCCTACATTTCCAATTTCACTTTAAAAGCACACAGTCACTGCCCTCATGTTAATAACTTGGTATTGTTAATGGAGAAGACCTCTACCCCGATTCGATTAGATGCATGGGTATGCGTAGTTGCCACATCTTGTTAGGTTGATTGATTTTTTACGACAATCTCGAAATGATGGTTGATACACAATCACTGGTATTTTCACTAATGATTATTTGGATGATTAGTTGGCATTGGTACAAATGCTTGATGTTTCTCACGCAGGCCGTGTTGTGTGTATGGTGTTTCTGCAAAAAGAAATAATGGGCATGGTAACTCTGGTTTTCTTTGGGGCCAAATGACTATTGAACCAGATGACTATAGATAATATATCCACTTCATCCTTATGTTTGTTTGATTGTATAATACTGAGTTTGCATAGCATAGTCGGTTACGGTGTGACTAAATCGAAACAACATTGTAGTAAATCGATGGCTCAACATGGTGGGTTGAGTTATTACTGTGACTGTGTGTTTGTTGTGTTAAGTGGAAATGTTGCATCGTGGTCTTTTGTTGGCTGCGCACCATGAATAACATAGATGGTTTGGGTTTTCACACTTAGGTATACCCACGGGGTTTTAAGAATTTTTTGTTGTAGCCCAATCATTTGTGGAGACAAGATTATTGTTGATACCTCGTCAGTTGGATAGGTGGCCCAAATTTTTATCGTCACATTAGATTGGGATTGCACAGTGATGGTTTTACACTTGCATGATTGAATTATTCAACGCATATCTTGTGTTGGGGTGGTGGTTGTTGTCTATTTAATTGTCAATTCGGGTTTTGGCAATTTGTTCTCGATTATTGGGTGACTTCCTATATTTATTTAACAAATGTCATTGCATTCAAAATGACAAACCCGATGGTGGTGATACTTTGACTTCATTGTTATTTTTGGAAATATGAATTGGAGTATATTTTTTGATTGAAGTAATGTATGGGCAGTGGTTGATTTCAATGGTTTATAAATTGGAAATGGGTATTTTTCAAAAATTGTTATAAAATGCAAAGAATGTAAATGAAAGGAACATAACCCCTTAGAAATTGTGTGGAATACATATTGTCTAGTGGTTTCACTGTGTTGGATATTTGATTATGAATAGAGAACTAGTTAAATGCATAGAAATTGTTATTTGGTCAAAATGATTGACGGTTGATGCATCTCTTTTCGCAGAATGTTATGTGGATCACTTAATTAATTTCATGAACAACAATCATCTTTCTTCCCTTCCATGATTTCATTTTCCACTAAGTACAAATCCCATCACCTTCCCATTTCATAATTTCACTCCCTGTTCTAAGATAGATTACAGTCAAGAGAATTCTGGTGCTAAGGAAGTTGAAGGTGGCAGTATCTTATCTGGATTACAGTGATGTTTTATTGGTTTTGTTTTTAGTTGATTGTTATTTTTCATTGATCAGTGACCATGTATTTTCCCCCATCATTATATCATATTTTTCGCTCAATACAAACCCCTCACATATCCCAGAACCCTTTTTCACCCCCTTCTCATTGATTAATAATAAGACAATTTGGATGGATTGGATTGCATGAGTTCGATACATTGTTGAGCCAAATCTATTTCATATTTTTAAGAGTTGTCATGTAAGGTTATTTAAAATACTATTTTCTAATTGATCACGCATGTAGGATGAGTTTTTTTAGTCAAGGTAACCATGGCCAAGGAAACAGAGGTCAAGGTAATTGGAACCGAGGCCCAAGAAGGCCTAGGTTCTCCATGCATGTTGAAATTGATTCACAAGAGCTTGGCCAATTGTTTCATGCCAGATTATTCAATTGGATTGGGCAGGGATTAGTCCAACTTAGGCTTGAAAGGCCTCCTTTCCAAGCTCCGCAAGCCCCTGGTATCCCTGTATCTCCACATGTCTCGTTACAACCTGAGATCCCTGAAAATGATGGATGGTAGGAGATTGTCCACTCGATAGTCTCCCAACATCATGGCTGGCCCAACTTATCCTTTCCTTCTCCTCCACCTTTCAACCCCATTGCCCAAGTTGTCCCTGACCACTTGTCAGTGCAGTCTTCACATGCTAGCAAGATATTGAAAAGTGAGGCCCACCATGCCCTTGATAAAGGAAAATCCATTATTTCCCCTTCCTCACCCTCCAATGGCTCTGACAAATCCATGTCTTCCCAAATGGATTTGAGGGACAATTGTTCCCATGTGATCAGCAAGATTAGGCATAAAGGCTCTGCACAACCAAAGGAAAATTCAGGAAAATCAAGAGGTGACAGAAGCAATCAAGGAAAGGTTGCATCGTGGTGTCGACGCCCTCAACCCGCGGGTCGGAAGGTCCATGTCAACACAGGATATTTCCCTTACCACTAGCCCGAAGAACTCTAAACGACTCTTATATTTCCTTATCAGGAAATCCGCACCCACAACAATCCTCGTGGGATCCCCTTTTTGCACTTAGGAGATTGGATTTTGCACCCTCGCGAATCCTGTGGTCGAGCGTTGGTCTCTCGATTCCCCGAATCCTGAAATAGTCAATGCTGACCTTTCCCTTTTGCCTTCGGGATTTTCCCTATCATGATTTCAGTGATTGCAATGTCGAGGAACTTGTCTCTCCGACTCCCGAATCCCGATTTGCCAAAACTCCGATACACGCGCGAGTTTGACTTTTCAACGCCCCGTCACCTCATCGAGATTTCAGACTTTGCAATATCACGAATCCTAATTGTTCGTGCTCTTTTCGTCAATGAGTGAGCAAAAAGCGAGCACTTACATGCCTAGTTGGGCTCTTCTAGTCATGACAGCTGCAATGCAAAAGGTTAGAAAGAAAATAGTAAAGGTATGAACAAGAATTA
>ML776605.1:620256-704712 GCA_009831015.1 Picea engelmannii
TCTTTTTAGCCAACTTTGTATAGTTTTGGCCCTTTTGATGTGCTGTGGAGTTAATCCTTGTGCCATGGATGATTGTTTTTCTGTGTTGATGATGTTGAGTTCTTGTCGCCCTGTGCGGACGAAATTTCAGTGATAACACTAATGCAGATTTTTCAGGACTTTACTCCACGAATCTCTGAAACGGCGTGCCACCTGTCCACCTTACTGACTCCTATGTGGCCCCACAAGATCCCCTTAGCTTTCAGGATATCGCATATCGGAATATCGCGATTCTCGTTGCAATGTTTACGGAATTTCAACCCACAAAACCTCGATATGGAATTCTCGGGTAAATCTGATGGCCCTTGTGGCTCAGATATACGGTGCTACTCCTCTTGAGCTTAGAACCCTTTGATGCCTTCATCATAACTTCCCTGCTCCTCTGTGAGATTTGACGGCTCCCAGGACTTCGTGAATCCTTCTCAGAGAATACCGACCATCCATTCCTCCTGATGACTTTTGAAAAATGAACTAAGTATTCCTCCATGAAAACTTGTTCACCCGCACGCCACTTGCAATGCCTGCCAAACACTCCTCGGCACAAGCTTCCTGTGCTTCTCTTTGGCGATTACTCGAAGCTCTTATACCTCCTAAGATTTTCCATGCCTCTGCGTATTTTTAGAAAAAACCTCTTGCTCGAACCCCTTGTGGCAACCTTCAGACACTTCCAAGTGTTGAATTTCCTTCGACTCTGCGCACACCTGCAACAACAGTCTCTCACTACTTCATTCAGGTCCACAACCCTGAGACTTTACTCAGCCTACGCACTCCTTGTATGGCTCTTGTGTCTGTCTACACTTCTGAATGAATGAGAACAAAAGCTATCTCTATCTGAACCCTTTGTCAATGCACTCCTTGCGGACAATTCGATTGCACTCCTTGCAGGAATCCTTGTTCAGATAGAGAAACAATTGAAACTCATTCCTACTTCCTTTCAGACTTCAAACTCAAAACATGAAATCATATACACAGCATATAAAGAAAATTTATAACAACAAGCAAAGATTCATGAGCATATCATTCAACTTCAATACACAAAGAACAAACACGAAACCATGAATTTGAATCAAACTCTTCTATTAATCCAAATATATGTACATGGGTGTTCTTACACATCTCTCTTCATGCTCTTCTATGCTCTCCTCAACAATGTTGTTTCTTCCCAATAATGTTACAATACACAATGAGGGTGTTTATATCATGTTTCCCTCTTGCGCTCTAAAACTGTCAAATCTACACATTCAATTCTACCTACTTGCATTAACTACTAAAAATGCCTTCTGACTACTAAGGACGAGAGAAAATTGCTCAAGGTATGATTACATTATACAAGTGAACTTCTTCTTAATGACTTCATTTAAGATTGCGCAAGAATATTCAAGATGACTTCAAAATTTGTGCTAGCGCTTGTCTAGCTGTCCTTCGCTTCCGCGCTGGCTCGCTTGATGTTGGCGATGCTCCTGCATCATACTCCCTCGCTTGGAAAATTTCATGGGCTCCTATCCATGAGCTTACGCACAGTCTGTCCATGCTTCTGTATCTCTGCCTCGCTCTCCCAGCTGGCATCTTGAACTGGATGGTTCTTCCATTTGACCAGATACTCGAAGTATTACTTTCGCCTAGTCCTCTTGCTCACTCTTTTGTCCAGTATGCACTCCATCTGTGGATTATCAGCAACTGGCATCTGCTTTGTCCATTGGATTATTGGCTGCTCATATCCAATCCCTGCTTCCTTAGACTTATATGGGTACAAATCTGATATGTTGAATATCGGAGAAATTCTGATTCCATCGGGTAATTCAATCTCGTAAGCATTTGCCCCAAATTTCTTCAATACCCTACACGACCCGATTTTCTTCATCTTTAGCTTATTATATGTTCCTCTCGGAAACCTTTCTTTCCTTAAATGTGCCAGAATCAAGTCACCAACTTCAAAATGAAGTTTTCTTCTATGATGATCTTCTCTGCGCTTATATTCCTAACTTGAATTCAATCGCTTCTTCACCTGGCTATGAAGTTCCTTCATCACCTCTACGAAGTCTTCTACACTAGCGCTCCTAGTCACAGTCTATTCTGAATCTCTCAGCTCAAAAATTCCTCTTGGCTCCATGCCATAGACAACCTGAAATGGACTCTACCTGGTGCTCCTGTTAACTGAGTCGTTATAAGAAAATTCTACCTGTGGTAATATGTTGTCCCATTGGTTGTGGTGTTCTATCACCAAGCTTCTTAGCAAGTCTCCCAGACTTTTGTTTACCACCTCTGTCTGTCCATCCGTCGAAGGATGATAAGATGAACTAAATGGCAAGTTAGTTCCCAGCTTCTTCCATAAGGTCCTCAAAAAATTCCCTATGAATTTTGTATCATGATCCAAAACTATACTCCTGGGTACGCCATGAAGTCGAATGACTTCTTTGAAAAACAAATTCACAACGTGAGGTGCGTCACTGGTCTTCTGAAATGGAATGAAGTGTTCCATCTTGGAAAATCTATCCACCACCACAAAGATCGAATCACAACCTCTTTTTGTTCTTGGCAACCCCAATACAAAATCCATGCTAATTGCATCCCATGGCCTCTCTGGTATGGGCAATGGTTGATACAACCCTACATTCTGTTTCCTTCCCTTCGAATGCTAGAAAATTCTGCATCTGTCTACGAATCTCTTGACATATTCTCACATTCCCAGCCAAAAATATGACTCATTCAATTTTGCAAAAGTCTTGTCATGACCAAAGTGCCCTGCCAATCCTCCACTGTGTTTCTCCTTCAGCAGATTCTCCCTCATGGAGCATTTCAGAATACACAGTTGATTACCTCTAAACAGTAATCCTTCCTGGATCATGTATTCTATCCATTGGCCCCTCTCCCTGAGAATTGGATTCTCAGCTGCTTCATACGCCTCTTTAAAATCCTGATCATCAGCGTACATGTCCCTGAGATCATCAACACCCAATGTTTTGACTTTGAACTCCTGCAACAACAAACACTTCCTGCTCAAAGAATCAACCACTTTGTTAGCAGTACCAGAAATGTGTTTAATCACAAAAGTGAAATTCTGCATATACTCAACCCATTTGACATGTTTCTGATTCAACTTTTCATGTTGAGTCACAAACTGCAATGCATGACTGTCACTGTATAAGACAAACTCTTTGGGAATCAAGTAGTGTCTCCATTTCTTCAATGCCTGAACAATAGCATGGAACTCCTTATCATAAGTGGAGTATTTCACTTTCGCTTCATTCAGCTTCTCGCTGAAGTATTCTATCAGCTTGTCTTCCTGACTCAAGACTGCCCCTATTGCAAATCCACTTGCATCGCATTTCACCTGAAATGTCTTCTGGAAATCCGACAACACCAAAACTGGTCATTCCATGATCTTCCTCTTCAATAGATTGAAAATCCTTTCAACCTCTTCTGTCCAGTGAAAATAATTGTGTCTTTTCTTCACTGTGTCCATCATCACTACACTAATTCCACTGAAATTCTTGATGAACTTCCGGTAGAAACTAGCCAATCCATGAAAACTTCTCACCTCAAAAACATTCTTTGGTGATGGCCAATTCTTGATTACTTCCACCTTATCCGGATCCATCCTCAACTCATTTGCATAAATAACAAACCCCAAATAAATGAGCTCTGTCTTCATGAATGAGGACTTCTTCATGTTTATCAACAACTTCTCCTCCTGCAATTTCTACATCACTGTAGCCAATTGCTTCAGATGTTCTGCCACTGTTTTACTGAAAATTAGTATGTCATCCAAATACACAATGACAAATTTTCTGATGAACTCCCTCAGGACTTCGTTCATCAACCTCATGAAGGTACTCGATGCATTTGTTAAGCCAAATGGCATAACAAGCCATTCATACAACCCTTCATTGGTTTTGAATGTTGTCTTCCATTAATCACCCTCTCTCATGCGGATCTGGTGATAACCGCTTTTCAAATCAATCTTTGAAAAATACTTTTCTCTGCTCAAGCAATCCATTAGATCATCCATCCTCGGTAATGCAAATCTGTACCTGATGGTTATCTTGTTAATCGCCCTTGAGTCAGTACACATCCTCCAGCCTCTGTCTTTCTTTGGACTGAGTACTGTTGGAACAACACATGGAATCAAGCTTTCCCTAACCAAACCTTTGTCCAATAAATCATGGACTTGTCTTTTAACCTCTTCATTCTCTTGCGGTGTCAATCTGTACGCAGATTTGTTTGACAAAATGGATCCTGGTATGAAATCAATATGATGACTCACACTTCTAATCGGTGGCAACGAACGAGGTAATTTGTCCACTACTATGTCAGCAAACTCTTCCAGCAGTTCCTGAAATCCTTCTGGTAAATCATCCACCCTTGTGCTGGTCAAAACAATTCTAGGCTTTCTGACCACAATGAATTGTGGATCCTCCTTCTTCTTAACCTCTGTAAGAATTTCCTTCCCACTCATGAGAAGTACTGTGTTGCTTACTTCCGGTTTCACCTCCTTATCCTTGATTGGAAGCAACATGTGTGTCCTCCCATTCTTCTCTAGGGTGTATGTGTTCATTCTCCCATCATGAATCACATTCCTGTCATATTTCCATGGTCTACCCAGCAATAGATGACAAACATCCATAGGAATGACATCAAATAATATCTTATCATTATATCCTCCTATCTTAAATTCAACTAAACATTGTTTAGTGATAGTTACCTGGTGTCCTTTTTGTAGCCACGAAACTTTGTATGGGCTTGGATGATCAGTCGTCTCCAGCTCCAGCTTCTCTACCATCTCGGTTGAAACGAGATTATCCGTGCTACCACTGTCTACAATAACCTTGCATACCCTGCCCTTGGTTTTGCAAGTAGTCTAGAAAAGTCTGGTCCTTTGGACTGAACTCTCCACCTCTTTCTGGTTTCAAAAGGACTTTTCGCATCATCAATGATCTTCTACCTTCAACGTCTTCTGCCTCAACATCCCACCTCTGTGCTTCGGTAATGTGAGCTTCTCCACTTTCTTTCTTTTTTTCTGGACACTCATAAGACTTGTGCCCATTCTTTCCACATGTGAAGCATGTTATTACTCCACCTCTTCCTCTTCCTCTACCTCTAGTATGAGGAAAAGTGTTATTGTCAGCATAATCTCCTCTCTGCTCAGTATGATGCCCCCTCTGTGAGGTTCCACCTCTTTCAGTTCAGTTTTGAGGTTTCCTCCAGTCCTCTTTGGGATTCTAATATTTGTCCTGGGAAATTGATTTGCCTTTGGGATGACTTCTGCCTCGGCCTCTCTGACTCTACTTTCGGCTCAGGTTCTCTTCATCTTTCAGAGCCATCTGATAAGCATCTTCCACCGTTCATATGGTTACCATGCTCATCTCATCCTGGATATCATATCTCAAGCCATTCATGTATCTGGCTACCTTTTCATCATCGCTCTCCCGATGACCTGCCCTGATGTTCAGTTTGTAGAATTCCTTAGTGTATTCTTTCACTGTCATCAGCTTCTGTCTCAGGTTCTGCATCCTCCTAAACAAAGTAATTTGATCATCTCTGGGGATGAATTTCACCTTCATCTTTGCGATCATTCTATCCCAGCTCTTGATTTTCTGCTTACCCTTGCAGCATCTGTCAGCTTGTAGTTCATCCCACCACAATGTTGCATGTCCCTTCAATCTTGTGACAACATGCTTGAATTTCTTGTCCTCTTCGACATCTTCACAGTCGAAGTATGTGTCTAGAGATCTAATCCAGTCTAGAAGCTCCTCTGCATCCAAAGTTCCCTCATAAACTGGAATGTCCATCTTCACTCTTGCACCCATCCTTGCAATAGCTCTGATCAAACATTCGTTTGATTCATCTTTAGCTGCAACTTCTTCTTCATGTTCAGCCTCAATCTCACTTTTGGAATCACTGAGATCCCCCACACTGACTGTGCATCTTTGCGTTGTCTCCATGTCTTCGAGTCTAGCTCGTAGATCACACATTTCTCTCTCCATGACTGGATCCATCATTTTCCTGCCTCTTCTTCTCGGCATTTCCCTATCCTCTGGTGGATTGGGTTTTTTCATGTCCCTTCTCCTTGGCGGCATGGTGAATTCTTCCTTTTTTCTCTGCTACAGAAAGCAAAGAACCTAACTATTCTTTGATACCAAAAATGGTGTTGACGCCCTCAACCTGTAGGTCGGAAGGTCCACGTCAACACAGGATATTTCCTTTACCACTGGCCCGAAGAACTCTAAACGGCTCTTCTATTTCCTTATCAGGAAATTTGCACCCACAACAATCCTCGTGGGATCCCCTTTTTGCACTTAGGAGATCAGATTTCACACCCTCACGAATCCTGTGGTCGAGCATTGGTCTCTCGAATCCCTGAATCCTGAAACAGTCAACACTAATCTTTCCCTTTTTCCTTTTGGATTTTCCCTATCGCGATTTCGGCAATCACAATGTCGAGGAACTTGTCTCTCCGACTCCCGAATCCCGATTTGTCGAAACTCTGATACATGAGTGAGTTTGACTTTTCAACGCCCCGTCACCTCGTCGGGATTTCGGACTTCGAAATATCGCGAATCCTAATGCAGATGTTTCAAGACTTTACTCCACGAATCTCCAAAATGACGTGCCACCTGTCCACCTTACTGACTCCTCTATGGCCCCACAAGATCCCCTTAGCTTTCAGGATATCGTGTATCTGAATATCGTGATTCTCGTTGCAATGTTTACAGAATTTCAACCCATGAAACCCCGATATGGAATTCCCTGGTAAATTCGACAGCCCTTGTGGATCGGATCTACGGTCCTACTCCTCCTGAGCTTAGAACCCTTTGACGCCTTCGTCGTAACTTCCCTGCTCCTCTGTGAGATCTGACGGCTCTCGAGACTTCATGAATCCTCCTCAGAGAATACTGACCGTCTGTTCTTCCTGATGACTTATGAAAAATGAGCTAAGTATTCCTTCGTGAAAACTTGTTCACCCGCATGCAACTTGCAATGCCTGCCAAACACTCCTCAGCACAAGCTTCCTGTTCTTCTCTTTGGCAATTACTCGAAGGCCTTATACCTCCTAAGCTTTTCCACACCTCTACGTCTTTTTAGAAAAAACCTCTTGCTCGCACCCCTTGCAGAAACCTTCAGACACTTCCAAGTGTTGAATTTCCTTCAACTCTGTGCACACCTGCAGCAGCAGTCTCTCACTACTTCATTCAGGTCCACAACCCTGAGACCTCACTCGGCCTGCACACTCCTTGTACGGCTCATGTGCCTATCTACACTTCTGAATGAATGAGAAAAAAATCTATCTCTATATGAACCCTTTGTCAACGCACTCCTTGCGGACAATTCGACTGTACTCCTTGCAGGAATCCTTGTTCAGATAGAGAAACAATTGAAAATCATTCCTACTTCCTTTCAGACTTCAAACTCAAAACATGAAATCATATACACAGCATATAAAGCAAATGTATAACAGGAAGCAAACATTCATGAGCATATCATTCAACATCAATACACAAAGAACAAACAGGGAACCATGAATTTGAATCAAACTCTTCTATTAATCCAAATATCTGTACATGGGTGTTCTTACACAGCTCTCTGCATGCTCTTCTATGCTCTCCTCAACAATGTTGCTTCTTCCCAATAATGTTACAATACACATTGAGGGTGTCTATATCCCGTTTCCCTCTTGTGCTCTAAAACTGTCAAATCTACACATTCAATTCTACCTGCTTGCATTAACTACTATAAATGCCTTATACCTACTAAGAACGAGAGAAAATCGCTCAAGGTCCAATTACATTATACAAGTTCACTTCTTTTTAATGACTTCATTTAAGATTTTGCAACAATCTTCAAGATGATTTCAAAATTTGTGTTGGTGCTTGTCTAGCTGTCCTTCGCTTTCGCGCTGGCTCGCTTGATTTTGGCGATGCTCCTACATCACATCGCAAACTGGAAAATACAGATTTTGAGTTCTATTTTATCTATTGTTTTATGATAGTTGACTTCAGGGATCGTTGGACAACATGTTTTATTTTGGATATATGAGTATTATTTTTGAAATAATTTTAAATTTCATGAGCTAAATTTGCCAAAAGTGAATATGTTGATGGGATACACAAGGAGGTGTGTTTTTCTTAACTAATGGTTACATTATGAATGTTATGAGATAAAGGGAATAACAAGGGGTCCCACCTACTAGTTATTATTTAATTATGACCCTTATTGTAATTATTACTCTTCCCTGTAACTAAATTTAGTTGAGTCTTTAATTAACTTAACTAATGAGTTGGTTCAACTACTTCAACCAATTCTAATTTGTTAAAAGAAAAAGGAAAAGGAGGAAAAAAGAGAGGATAGAAGCAGAAGCATACTAAGACTTTCTCTTTGAGTTTATGTTGAGATAGTTCAATTTTCATTCATTCATATATTTGTCACAACCCTAATTCTCTTTTATGATAGCAGGGTCTTATTGTAGACAACAATATTCAGGGATGACTCAAATCATTCAGACACTTGTTTTTTAGAGGTGTTGATCTATCTTTGATAGTCTATGTAGACTTGTTTGTTTGCAAATTAGTTTTCATTACTGATAAAGGATATTGTGCAGAGTCGGGTGGGAAACAATCTATGGCAAGTTGTTCCATCTTTTAGAATTCATTTTTGGTTTTTTGTCAGATATCCTTTTGTATGTTCCATTGGGGATGTCTAAGTTTGAATTTGGTCCAAGATTTCTGTATGACATTTTGTAAAGAAAATGACTCTTTAGTGAATTGGAATGAAATAAAGGATTTCTTTATGTCTCATCTATCTTGATTATCATCTTGGTGTCTTTACTTATGTTCTTACATTTATTTCAGCAACTGTTATATTCAAAAAATTACATAAAAAGTGAATTTACAACAAGCTTTTTGTTGATAAAAGACTAGCCTAAGCACTCGTAATTAATACTTGTGAGTTAGGATGTTATTTTTGTTGGCTATAAACATAGGGTGATATTCCCGAATACTTTTCTTTAGCCAAGTAAAGTCTAAAAATTCTTGAGTAGGATCATTTCATATATTTTCCTTAACATTTATTTGGCGACCATACTGGGGAGATCCTTGACATCTCTCCGGTTAATTTTTATATTTGATTTTTCATCGATACATATTTATTTTTTGAAATTGATTCTTTGACTGTTTTACTATTAATGATTGTTCCTATTGCAAGGCATCCCATTCGTGAGCCCGGTCTCCAAGACCAGACCAACATTCATTTGAACTTGTTTCATACTATTTTAGACACTATCAAGAACCGTGTTGATCATAACCATTCTTGGGTAGCAATTGAACGAGATATTAGTGTTCAAGAAAAATTGGAAGCTAGACGTAGGTTGCCTACAAATCAGCAATAACCTTTTGTTTCTTCATTTTTGGCCTTTCTTTCATTTCCTTAGATTCTGGTGCTTCTAGAAGAAGAAGAGGCTTGTCACGTGAAATCAATCCTATTGCTGAAATAGGAAGAAGAAACGTAGTGTTATCTATCCAACAAAGTTCTCTAAGGAGTAATTTATCAGATTCATCCATCTCTTCATTCTTTCCCTCACCTATCACCCACAGGATGGCATCTAGTGGAGGCTCTGGTGGCACTAGAAGTGATCCATCTTCTCAATATTCATGTTCATCAGTAATTGGTAGCTTATATAGCCACCATATTCTTGTCCAATCTACCACAAATCCCACCAAAGTCATCAAAAAGTATGGACTTCTTCAGTTCGAAGAAGATGCCACAAATACATCATGGCATGTGTCCTCTCCTCTTAACCTAGAACCTACTACTCGTCCACTTCCAAAGTTTAAAGAGAACCTACCTAAATTTTCAGGGAATAAAATTGTTAGTACGAATGAACACCTAGTGGGATTTTCTAATTTGTATCATAACATAGGGGATAATGACAATGACATCTGCATGTGCTTGTTCGTCAATTCCTCAGAAGGAAAGGTTGCAACTGACTTCTTCAAACTTCCTCCTAAGATCCTATCTACTTGGGAGGATTTAATCTATTGGTTCTGATCCACTTATGGGAAATCCAAAATCCCTGCCGGGAAATTAAGGGAATACAATAATGTCACTTATAAGGATGGTGAGACCATCAAGTCTTTCAACTTGAGTTTCAACAAGTTGTACAATCAAATCCTTGAACTTGTCCACCCTCAGAACCAAGATGTTTTCATGTATTACTGTAATGCATTGCCTTATCCCTATCGTCATAGGCTTGAGGAAAAATCCATTGATAGTCTCGGTTCCTCTCTGCATACCTTCTCAGAGTATGAAGAACATCTTGAAAGAATTGGTCTTCCCCAGGGAGAATCAGTTAGACAGACAGACATGTTTACTCTCTTACAACTAGTACAATCGATGAACAATCGTATGATATCATTTGAGAGGAAGGGTACTCTCTCCCCTCTCACCCCTGGAGCTTCATCCTCTTCTGCAACCCCATTTAGAAATCCTATTGAAAACAATTTTCAGCCTAAATCTATCCTACCTCGGAGTTGGTGTAACTTTTGAGAGGAACACCACAAAGAAACTACATGTGAGGTAAAGAAGAGTGCCAGAGATAAGATCTTTGGTAAGAGACTAGAAGCTACTATCATTTTCCTAGATTTTTTGGAGCCAGAGGATGTCATGGTTATTAATACTAGGAACAAAGACTATGCTCCCAAGGGAAAAATTGATCCTCCTCGCAGTTATTCTAGCCCTAGATCATCCTCAACTGATGCTATGCCCTAGGTTCCTAAAAATACTTAGAGTCAAAGAATCACTCCCCCTCTTCCCTCTTCTAAATACAATATCTTGAATCAATTGTCCAACATGAAATTAGATGCAACCCTCCTAGACATGGTTGTTGTTCCTGAACAAGAGATGCATCTAAAACAATTCATGGAAGGAAAATCTTATGTTGTAGCCAATCTTTTTGAAGAGGTAGACGAAAATGATTATTTTGTAAATAAAGTAGGTGTACATAACATTAGATACCCTATAAAAAAACTCCTTTTTATATTTCTGTAAAGATCATGGATAAGATTGCCCATTGTTGCCTCATTGATGGTGGTTCATGCCCAAGTGTCATGTCGAAGATTATTATGGAAGAGATAGGCTTGTCTTCTACAAACGAAAATGCGAGAAGAATTCTCTCCTATAATAGTCTACAACAAACAACCATAGGTGATATTAAAGATGTAACCTTGGTTTTATGCGCCTATTATAAGATAAGGACAACCCTCAACATTCAGGTGATTGATATTCCTGTAATAAATTACTCAATTATCTTGGGGAGAGATTGGAAATCCCTAACAGGTTGATACCTCTCACTCGACGGGCCACATTTATCCATTCCTTGGAATGTTAAGAATATTATAGTCCTTGGAGAAGGAATAATTGCACCCTACATAGAGAGTGTTCCCCAATCTAGCATAAGCTATATAGAAGAAGACCTAGTAGTGTATTCCATCTTTGCTGAAGAGGATAATATTCCTTTGGAAATAATTTATTTAGATGATGATTTATGGCATATTCACTTTGATGTTTCACACTCTAAGGAAGGTAACAGGGCTAGTATTATCTTGGTTTCCCCTGCAGGGAAAATTCATAATGTGTTATACAAGTTGGAGTTTTCTTGCACAAACAATGTCACTGAATTCGAAGATTTATTATTAGGCATTGAGAACGCCCTTAATATTGGTTGTGGTAACCTTTCAGTTTTCATAAATTATGATCTTGTTGTGAACCTGATATGTAAGACATGCTCTCCTAGCAACAAGTTGATGGAACAATACTCCCAAACTGTTTGGGCACTTGTCTCAAACCTTCTATCTTTCAACATGACTCATGTTAAGAAGGAGTTGAATTCAATGACTGATAGGTTAGTTGTCTTTGCAGCCTCTTCTAATCAACAACTCTCACCTCACAAGCATGATTGTTCTTTCCAATCTCTACATATTCCATACATTCCCAAAAAGGAGGGATCCTGGAAGGTCATCCCTAACGATGAGAGAATTTGCGTTGTCATTAAAAATGAACCTCTTAATCCCGAGGAGATTATATCTGCAGAAAATAATGATATTCCTAAGGGCTTGACTCCTCTTGAGAGTTCATTTTCATTGAATGTTGTAGGCAATAAAGAAAAACAAAGAGAAGAGGAGTTACAAAAGAAGGTTATTGAAACCATCCTCCTAAACATTAGGACATCTGAACCTTCAACGAATGTTAGAATAAAGGTCCAATGTTCTGATAAAGAAGATATGAGGTTCACCAGGATACTCAATGATCCCCAAAATGGTTTTTCTTGGTATTATGAGGATCTTCGTGGTTTTTATCCTGGTCTTGTTCAACATATTATGAAACTAGCTAGGCAAAAACAAGGACTTGTTAACTCTAAACTGGAAGCACCCTTTCGAAGGAAATTGAGAGATTTCTCAAGGGATAGAATGTTTTTTTCAACCCACCTTGAATGGGTCTCAATTTGGGAATCAGCCTCGAGGACCACTAATAATATCATAACTTGTATTGGTCTTCAAAATTCCAGGCAAGCGATTATAAGAAATCCCTTTCCTCCTCTCAATATGGGGATATTTTTGCAGCAGGTTGTAGAGTCACAATTGGGGCCCTTACTTGACTATTTGTTGGGCTACAAAAGAATCAAAGTAAAAGGGGAAAATGTTCACAAAACCACTTTCATTACTAATTGTGATACCTTACCTTACAAATGTCAACTTTTTAGATTACTTGATATAGGTTCTAATTTTAAAATACCTATTCACGTGACTCTAGATGAATTGGTCAGTCTCTGTCTCTATCTTGATGATATAATTGTGCATGTCAAGGGACTGATGATTGCATCAGATTTCCAAGTGATCATTCCTTTCCAAATTTCTTTTGTCTTGGATACTAACTCTTATATCTTAAAATATTTAGACGAACAGTTGTTTCCCTACAACGCTAACAACCCTCGCCTGAAATATTGTGAGGAACCAACATGAAAAGATCTAATGTTGTCTAAATTTTTCTGTATACTAGTAGCCTAGATATGATTTCAATTTTTGTTCTTCTTTTCTACACTTATAGTAGCTTGATTTCTGCCTTCTAATTTAAGTTTTCTTTCCTTGTTGTTTTCAATTGAGTCTTTTACTGCTATTGTTTTAATTTCTACATTATTACTTCTGTTGTGATTTTTGTCTTTGTCATCTTTTAGTGTTTGGTCAAGATAGGATGTTGGATTAATTCTGCCATAGTGACACTCCTGGAAAGAATTCTTAGTCGATAACAATAAAGCATACACAACTGTTATGATGTCTCCTCTGAAGGGCCCTTGAAATTGTTACATATTTCCATTGTTGTCTTACAAGGAATTGGTTATTTCTCGCTTATTCTTGCCATTACTTCATCCATTGAGATATTAAGTGCAAGTCTATAAGTTTTCCTCCTTCAAAGTTAAGAGCATATTCCAGTTGAATGATTATGCATACAATGGTAAAAACCTCTCATACTTAACAATTTTCATCAATTGTTCCCAAATACTCTGTCATCTTTCCATTAAATTTTCTCACTTCCCCCTGTGGCATAATTATTCTGGTTGTGTCTTCTAAAATTACTGTTCTTGGTCGATGAAACCATGAGTTCTAAGTTCTAAATCAGTTGGAAACAAATTTTCCTTTGGAGTCGCCAATTTGTTGACCATTAAAATTGTCAATGAAGTTTTCCCCGCAAAGTGTTGTTAAAGCCTATTATTATAAAAACTAAATAATAATAGTAGGTGGGACCCCCTTGAACTATTGAAGATCCGATCTATTCCTTTTTTATGTTGTTATGATGTGCGACACAACTTACATGGCTGATGAAATCATGTTTTTATTGGTTATGATTTGAGATTATGAAGTGTTGATTCCTTATGTTACTACATCCTATGCTATTCAATAATGTCATTGCTATCTATTCTTATCGCACCTACACAAAAAACATGTTAGTAAAATTACATGAAGGACAGTTTTGAGAGACGCGAAATACTATAAAAAATGCAAAGAAAGGGACCTAATTTTACAATACTACATGCGAAGAATTGGAAGGAAATGAGAAACAATTGCAGAGGGGAAGAATTTAAATCTATCCTAACTATACTACATGCATGAGAAGACTTAATGATTATTGTTAAACTGTAGCTAGAAAGTAAATGGATATGAAATTTTGATTGGGTTATATGGTTAATACGCATATGGTATGAAATGTTGATGGCACATTTGGCAAGGTGATAGTGCTATTGGTTATGTGAATGGTTGAATTATATGGGACTTGAATTATGTTATGGCATAAGTTACGCTATTGGTTTTTAATGCGGTGATGGTTTCGATACATGGTTTGATTAATGGTTGATGATGAATGTGTTAGCATGTACTGATGAATTAATGCATTGTGGGTGGAGGTAGAGTGAATTTATTGCACGTCACCTTTACTCCTCATGTTATCCGCCACCCTAGTCGGGTTATTGATCAAATCTTGATGTTGTGGTTATGCTCCGAATTTTTAGCAGGGAGGAACTACTCAGCTAGCTCTCATTTTAAGGAATTTGATTACAGGTATGTCCTTTTTTTGGCCATTCGTGACTCTGATATAGTTATGAAATGATTACTGGCTCAAGTTTATTGATGTTTGTTCTCCTAAGTGTTGCAACTGTGTGAAATTTGGTTCTTGGAATGAAGAGTGGATGGTTCTTCCTGTAATAATTTTGAATTCGTAGAAGTTATTGTTCTTCTTGGGTGATAGATCTATGTTATCACTTGATCTAGTTTGATATTGGTGGCCACCCACCTATTCCACTTGGACCCCCACCATTTCTTCTTTCATTTTTTCAGTTTCTGCACAGTTTACTACTTTTAGCAATTTTCTGGGTCCTTAACTTCCGGAGCCGTTTTGAGGCCTTAAACAACATTTTTTTGGAAAATGAGGAGAAATATGGATTGTATATCAATGATTCTCACCCAAAAGTTGTAGTCCTCGGATAGATCTTTCTAACGAGGTATGGAACGCGTCAAATGGAGATCGTATGCCAAAGTTACGTCCCCGGGAAGTCGATGTACCAACTTACCCAAACGGGGCCCATAGTCTTGGCGTTTAATCTCCTAGGGTTAGGTATTTAGATGTTTAGGGTTTTCAATTGTTTCTCAATAATAATAGGCCTTCGAGCCTCATTGTAACATAGTTTAGAGGCCAGTAGCTACCACATCTCTTCTTAGAGATAAGCTACCAACACCCTAGCTAGTTTATTTCCATTCTATATGTAAGCATATTTCAGTCATTTGTTATTAATGAAATGAAGTCTTATCTCCATTGCATCTCTGTGTTTATGTGTATTTATGTATTTCATTATGTTCCTACATAAATCTAGATCAGTGGTATCAGAGCAGTCTGCTCATTCTCGATCCTTCTTTGCATGTCCTCAACGAGGTCGGGGTATAAGGAGTTGGGGCTCGATCTGGTTGAACCTTTGCAAGATCAACCTCACAAACCCCGACGATCGCCCATGGGGGAAGAAAAGAAATATGAGGGAGCAGGAGATCCTATCAAAATGTTGCTTGAGGAGGCCCTTGAGAAACAAAGGAACGCGATGATGGACAACTTTGCCCAGATTCTTCAACGGGTTCCCACTAGCGGCGCATCGACATTCAACAACTACTCTGGAGGTGCCACTACTTTTAAGGTACAAGTAAACTTTGACATTCCCATATTTGAGGGCCAAATAGATGCAGATGCCATAGATAGATGGTTGAATCTGTTAGAAGGATATTTCTCGGTTCATGACTTTTCCGACCGAGAAAAGATTATTTTCGCACTCCTCAAAGACGCCTCGCATGTCAAGGACTGGTGGGAAACCTACTCGGAGCAAGAGGGTGAGGGAGAACCCTCTCTGTTCTCGGCCACACCCACTTGGAATTATTTCCGAGATGCCATCAAGGAACAATATTATCCCATGGGGAGCTATGAGGACAAATACATACAATGGACTATGCTACGGTAGCAAAGGGACCAAGATGTGCATGAGATGATGAATCTGTTTCATACCCTATGCACAAAGTTGGGTATCAAAGATTCAGAGAAAAATTTGGTGTTAAAGTACCACAATTGTCTACACAGATACATTCAGGAGGAAATGAAGTTCCTCAACATATCCTCGCTTGGTGTGGCATACCGATATGCTGCCAAGATTGAGTAGAAGTTCAAACAGAAGAAGCGAGACTTTGGGTCTGCAAATCAGAAGTAAGGGAAAGGTACCCCCAAACCGTAGAACAAAGGACCAAGCCAAGGCGGGGCAGCCTAGGACAAATATCCAAATCCATAAGAAAAGAACCACACCACGAAGCTAAAAGAGGACACAGGGAAGTGGTGTGAGTTCCATAAGAGCTCCACTCACAACACAAGTGAGTGTCGGGCCAAGCAGTCACTGGTAGCCGAGTTGAAGGCTTATGAATCGGATGCATGCTCCGACTCTGAATCAGAACCTAACAAGGGGAAAGACAGGGGGAAGAATATTATCGATGTGAAGCCCAATGCCACCATTGCCACCACAAATATCCAGAAGGAGGAACCATAAGATGCAGAGGAGGCGGAGTGTCTCTTCCATTCCAATATGTGGGTAAAGGGTTCCCCGTTGCAGTTCATTGTTGAAAGGAGGAGCTAGAAGAACCTCATCTTGGTAGAGGTCATGAAGCAGCTAGGCTTACCGACCACAACACACCCACAAACATCCACCATCGAGTGGTTTCACCAAGGACGGGACCTCCGCGTCAGTCAACAATGTCACCTTCCCTACAACATCAAGCCCTTCACAGATGAGGTATTATGTGACATTGATACTCTTGATGTTTCTGATGTATTATTAGGCTAGCTATACTTGTGGAAGTGACATGATATGTATGAGTCTGGGCCTCGTGCTGTTATTATCACTTTGGGAAATAAGTTGTACAAGATACTGGAGATAACACCGCCTATCACCATCTCTTTGGTTACTGCAAAACAATGCAGTAAGCTCATTTCCAAAACCAGGAAATTTGTTTTCCTAATGATCCGCCCTCAGGGAAAGAGGAATATTGTGGCCATGACCTCTAGACAGGGCCCCACTGCATGAAAACAACAGATGGCTAAGGTCGTGGAGGAGTACGAGGACATCTTCACCTCCCTCACAGGGGTGCCTCTACACTACCAGGTCAACCACCCCATCAATCTGACCCCAAGTGTGCCACTGCCCAATGGACCCATCTACTGGCGCTTTGTCCTAGAGAATGACTAAATCAAGAGGCAGATTCAGGAGTTGTTGCAGAAAGGTCACATCCGACCGAGTTCATTGCCCTGTGGGAGCCCGATCGTGTTGGTGCAAAATAAGGATGGGACTTGGAGACTTTGCATTGACTATTGGGCACTGAACAAGATCATTGTCTGGAATAGGTACCCGATCCCACGAATTGATGACCTTCTGTACCAACTCAATGGGGCAAAATATTTCAGCAAGATTGACTTGAAGTCTGGGTATCACCAGGTACCAATTGAACCCTCTGATGTGTGGAAGACTGCATTCAAATCCAAGGAGGGCCTTTTTGAATGGTTAGTCATGCCTTTCAAGTTGACAAATTCCCCTGCAACCTTCATGAGGCTAATGCATGACATCCTGCAGCCATTCACCAACTCATTTGTAGTGGTGTACTTGGATGACATTCTGATCTTCAGCCAAACTTGGGAAGAGAAGCTCCATTACATCTGATAGGTCCTCCAAACACTACAGCAACACAAGTTGTGTTCCAATTTGGAGAAATGCACTTTTGGCATAACCCAGGTTCAATATCTGGAATACGTTATTGATGAGCGGGGGGTGCATGTAGATCCAAAAAAGATCCAAGTCATTTAGGATTGGCCAGCCCTAACCACCCTAACAGAGCTCTGTACCTTTTTAGGTCTTGCCAATTTCTACTGTAGGATTGTGTTGGGATTCTCTCATATCACTTGGCCCTTGAGTCAAGTCACCAAGGGAGGATCTAAAGAAAAATTCTTTTGGTCTGAATATCAACAGAAGGCATTCGGGGAGTTGAAGCATCACCTCTTCTCTACACCAGTTCTCACATTACCAGACTTGTAACAACCATTTGAGATTGAGACAGATGCCTCTGACTATGCTATTGGGGCAGTCCTTACTCAACATTGGCATCCAGTGGCATATTACAGTGAGACACTTTCCGACACAGTTTGGAAGTATCCCACTTATGACAAATAAATGTATTCCATTGTGCAGACTTGTCGGCAATGGAAGCATTACATTTTGGGAAAGGAAATGGTCATCCACACAGGCCACCGACCCCTACAGTTCATACAGACACAAGGTAAGTTGCAGAACGATCGCCATTAGAAGTGTTCCACGTACCTACAACAGTTTCATTTGAACATTAAGTGAAAAAAAGGCAGCACCAATAATGTTGCAGACTACCTTAGTCGACCACCCATCGTGGCGCTAACCACTGTGCTCAACTCTTCTGGGCACGAGACTTTCGATTGGCTACTTCTCTACACAAGTGATCCAGAATTCAGCCACACATACAATACACTCTTGGAGGGTAAGCAAGTTCCCAATTTTCACCTCCAGGATGCCCTGCTTTGTCACCTAGGACACCTTTGTGTTCCTTCAAGTGAGCATGCCAAGATGATTTGGAGGGCGCACTACAGTCGGGTCGTTGGGAATTTTGGGATCGAGAAAACCATGGCAGTACTGCAAAAGTATTTCTATTGGCCGAACCTTCGACATGGTGTTGGGAAGTACATCAAGTCCTGCACTGCTTGTGCCATTGTCAAACCTACCATTAAGAAGCAAGGCCTCTATACTCCGCTTCCTACCCCCAGTCGACCTTGGGAATCCATATCTATGGATTACATGTCGGGCCTTCCTTCTACTAAGCATGGAAATGACTGTGTTTTTGTGGTCGTCAACCGATTCTTGAAGATGTCCATTATGATGGCCTACAAGAAGAATATCACAACAGAAGCCACTGCTAAAATCTTCTTTGAACGTGTGTGGGTACACTTTGTGATCCCACAGTCTATCATCTCAGATTGGGATAGTAGGTTCCTCAGTACATTTTGGTCCAGCCTTTGGTCGATGCTAGACACCAAGCTCACCAAGTCCACAACTTTCCATTCACAAACTAATGGCCAGACAGAGGTCTTCAATGGGATGATCGTACACATTTTGTGCATGTACAATTCAAAGCATCCACACACATTGGTTGAGAGCCTCCCCTATGTACAACACAGCTACAACCGAGCTCTCCATAGCTCAACCAGCCACAACCCCTTTCAAGTGGGCTTGGGATTCTAGCCACTATGTCCCATTGACATATCCATGCCATTTGTGGCTACTCAAGAAGATTCATCTCATGTCCAGTTTGAGGCTGATAAGGAAAATAGCTTCACTGAGCACATTCAACACATCCGCCAATAGGTTTATGACATCTTGGACAGAGCCAATGCTAAGTACAAGCAGCGACATGATCAACATCGGGTGCCACACAACTTCCAGGTGGGAGACAAAGTGTGGCTGCATTTGTAAAAGGATCACCTCACTGGACCCCACCGCAAGATTCATCCACTCCAATATGGGTCATACACCCTCACCAAGGATGTAGGGGAAAATGCCTTTGAGCTCGACATTCCACCATTCCTTGGTCTCCACCCAGTGTTCAATGTGGACCGCCTTCACCCTACTTTCCATCTCTACTAGACACATCCGACATGGCAGAACAACTCACACCAAAAGAGTTAAATGCAAACTACATCGAACAAGCCAGAATTGATAAGATCATGGATACATAGTGCAGATCCCCAACCCTCGGGTTAAGGTCTGCGCAGGATCGCTCTTTTTCTACCCTTTGAGTCTAACAAACTCTTTGATTCCTTTTCGGGAAATCAAACACACCTACAATGGTGTCACCAAAGGTCCTTATGAATTGATCCCATGTGCACAAACGCTAAGCACCAATTCAAATTCTCTGATCCACTATGTGATCACATCCTTCACTATTTCGGAACTTCGGATATCCCGACTTCGCGACTCCTATTACCGAGTGTCTCGACTCTTCGACTTCTGAAATCTGAATTGTTGATTCGACAAAATATAGGCCTCGTTATCCGTCACACTTATATCACGTCTCGTGATTTTTGGAATCCTGAAACAAATATCCCGATCTCCTATTCCCTAAAATGTCGAAATGTCGAATTCCGACATGTTTCCAGTGTTGGCCCCACAATGGAACTTTCCACCTTTTAGGGATTTTGGACTTCGCAATTCCATGAATCCTAATGATAAGATTTCGGTTCTCCAACCCACGAACTCCCGAAATGGTCAATGAATTTGACTTCATTTGTTGACAAGTACGCCACATGTCCACTCTGTTGTCCTCTATCTTGGACGCGAATTCTTCTGCCTCCTCAAACCTCCAAACTCCGAAATGAAAGTTCATGAGTAATCCAACGACCCTCGTCAGCTTGGATCTACAACCCTATCTCTCCTGATATTATACTTCAAAAAAGAATCGCCATAACTCCCCTTGCTCCTCCACAAGATCTAACGGCTCTTGGGACTTCGCAAATTCTCCACAGAGAATTTCGACCGCCTGAATTTATTCTTCAAAAATCTCTACTCTGAGTCACCTTAGCGGTCCTCCTATCTTTGGCTTGGCCTCTGCAAAATGACCAAAAAATCCTCTTCTTCTCTTCAACACTTGAAGACGCTAACTCTCCTGAGCTTCCCCTTGCCAACTCAAGCCTCCTAAACGACTTTTGCATGCACTCCTTGTGGCACTTCCTCAAATACGCCTAAGTATTTGAGTTATTTGATTCTGTGCAACTCCTTGCGACAGTAGTCTTCAACTCTTCTCTCGGTTGAGAAGTTATGAAATTTCAACCAGCCTGTGCACACCTTTCCTGATTTACACTTCTACGGAAGATGAGGACAACGGTATCCCTCCTGAGCTTTCAGAGATGAACTCTGAACCCATTGACGCACTCCTTGCAGACATTTCACTGCACTCCTTGTAGGAACTCTTGCTCAGATAGAGAAACAATTGAAACTCATTCCCTTACTCTCTTAGACTTCAAATACCCAACATGAAATCATACATACATAGCCTAAAAGAAAATTTACAACAGAAAGAGTAAAACAACCATGAGCATAACATTCAACATGCATACATAGAAAGTACTAGAACACCATGAGTTTGAATCAAAGCTTCATATATTAATCTCAGAACTTTTGTACATGGCCTCTTCTACATAGCTCTCTACTTCTTCTCTTCTCTATGCTCTTTTCTCAATTGATACTGTTGCTAATGTTACAAATGATACAAGATGAGGGTGTCTATAGTCGGTTTTCCCTCCTATGCTCTAAATTGTCTAATCTACATTTAAACCTACCTACTTATATTAATTATGCATAAATGCCTTCACCTACTACAGATGAGAGTGGATCGCTCAAGATCTGTTTACAATCTGGAAGTACACACTTTCTTAACTTTTACATTAAAGCCTGCACACCCAAACTTTCAAAACAATTCAAACATTTTCAACATGTGCCAAAAAATGTGATGGCATTTGTCCCATGCTCGCTTGCTGCTGGCGATGCTCCTGCATCATACTCCCTCGCTTCAAAATTTTCATGAAATCATATTCATGAGCTCTTGCACTATCTTTCCATGCTTCTGAATTTTTGTTTCATTCTCCCAGCTGGCATCTTCAACTGGATGTCCCTTCCATTTGATCAAGTATTCAAAATACTCTTTTCTCCTGGTCCTCTTACTGACTCTCTTGTCAAGTATTCTCTCCATATGTGGCCTTTCAGCTACATGAATTTGTTTAGCCAACGGAACCTCTGTCTATTCACTGTCTGCTCCTACTTCTCCATCTTTGTAAGGGTACAAATCTGAGATGTTGAATATCGGTGAAATTTCGATCCCATCAGGTAATTCAATATCATATGCATTTGCCCCAAATTTTCTTAAGATCCTACATGGTCCAATCTTCTTCATCTTTAGTTTGTTATACTTTCCCCTTGGGAACTTTTCCTTCCTCATATGTGCAAGAATCAGATCACCAACTTCAAATTGAAGTTCTCTCCTGTGTTGATCTGCTCTGCACTTATACTCTTGGTTCGAGTTGTGCAATCACTCCTTCACTTAGCTGTGAATTTCTTTCATTGCCTCTGCAAAATATTCTGCACTAGCACTTCTAGTTTCATCCTGTTTTGAATCTTTCAGTTCAGAAACTCCTCTTGGCTACATTCCATAAACAATTTGAAATGGACTATTCCTTGTGATTCTATTGATCGAATCATTATAAGCAAATTCCGCCTATGGCAGAATGCGATCCCACTAACTGTGATGTTCAGTCACTAGGATCCTTAGTAAATATCCCAAGATTCTATTCACAGCTTCTGTCTACCCATTGGTCTAAGGATGATAAGATGATATAAATGAAAAACTCATCCCAGCTTCTTCCATAAAGTCCTCCAGAAATGTCCCACGAACTTGGTGTCTCGATCTGAAACTATACTTCTTGGTAAGCCATGAAGTCTGACAACTTATTTGAAAAACAGGTTCGTGATATGAGTCGTGTCACTGGTTTTCTAACATGGTATGAAATGTGCCACTTTCAAAAATCTATCCACTACCACAAAGATTGAATCAGACCCTCTTTGTGTTCTTGGCAATCCCAACACAAAATCCATGCTTACTGCATCCCACGGTCTCTCTAGTATGGGTAACGGCTGATATAATCCTGTGTTATGTTTCCTTCCTTTTGTGTGCTGAAAAATTATACATTTTTCCACAAACCTTTTGACATCTGTTCTCATTCCTGGCCAAAAATATGAGCCATTCAATTTGGAGAACGTCTTATCATGACTGAAATGTCTGGCCAATCCTCCACTGTGTTTCTCTTTCAGTAGATTCTCCCTCATGGAGCATTTCAGAATACACAGTTGATTGCCTCTGAATAATAATCCATCCTAGATCATATACTCATCCCATTGACTTCTATATTTGAGAACTGGATTCTCAGATGCCTCATATGCCTCTTTGAAATCTGGATCATCTTTGTACATATCCCTGAGATTATCAAAACCCAATGTTTTGACTCTGAACTCCTGCATAAGCAAACATTTCCTGCTCAAAGCAACAACAACTTTGTTAGCAGTTCCTAAAATATGTTTAATTACAAAAGTAAAATTATGCATGTATTCAACCCATTTTGCATGCTTCTGGTTCAATTTATCCTACTGAGTTACAAATTGTAAGGCATGATTATCACTATACAAAATGAACTGTTTAGGGATCAAGTAGTGCCTCCACTTTTTCAGTGCCTGTATGACCGCATAAAATTCTTTGTCATACATGGAGGACTTAACCTTCACCTCATTTAGTTTCTCACTGAAGTATGAGACTCAGATGTCATCTTGACTCAAAACCGCTCCAATTGGAAATCCACTAGCGTCACACCTGACCTGAAACATCTTATTGAAATCTGGCAACACCAGAATTGGTTGTTCAATAATCTATCTCTTTAACAAATTCAAGCTTTTATCTACTTCATCCCTCCAGTGAAAAGATTTATGTCTTTTCTTCACTTTGTCCATCATTGGTGCGCTAATTCCACTGAAATTCCTGATGAATTTTCTGTAGAAACTAGCCAATCCATGAAAACTTCGAACTTGAAATATACTCTTTGGTGATGGCCAATTCTTAATCACCTCCACTTTTTCTGGATCCATCTTCAACTTATCTGCAGAAATAACAAATCCCAAATAAATGAGCTTTGTCTTCATGAATGAGGATTTCTTCATATTTATCGGCAGCTTCTCTTGCTGTAGCCTCTTCATCACTATAGCCAATTGTTTTAGATGCTCTACCTCTGTTTTACTGAAAATCAGTATGTCATCAAGATACACAATGACAAATTTTCTGATGAAATCCTTCAGGACTTCATTCATCAATCTCATGAAGGTACCTGGTGCGTTTATTAATCCAAACAGCATAACAAGCCATTCATACAACCCTTCATTAGTCTTGAAGGTTGTCTTCCATTCATCACCTTCTCTCATATGAATTTGATGATAACCACTTTTCAAATCAATCTTCGAAAAAAAAAATTCCCCACTCAAACAATCCATCAAATCGTCCATCCTTGGCAATGGAAATCTATACCTGATGGTAATATTGTTAATTGCCCTTGAGTTTGTACATATCCTCCAGCCTCCATCTTTCTTTGGACTAAGCACTGTCGGAACAACACATGGACTCAAGCTTTCTCTAACCAACCCTTTGTCCATTAAATCCCGGACCTGTCTTTTAACCTCTTCATTCTCTTGCTGCGTCAATCTTCACACTGCTTTGTTTGGTAAACTAGCTCCAAGTATGAGATCAATGTGATGACTTATACTTCTTATCGGTGGAAACGAATGAGGTAGTTTGTCCACTACTATATCAGCCAATTCCTCTAGTAACTTCTGGATTTCCTCTGGTAAATCATCCACTCTTGTGCTGGTCAAAAAAATTATGGGTTTCCTAACCACAATGAATTGTGGATCTTCCTTCTTCTTAACTTCCTTAAGAAGTTCCTTCTCACTCATGAGAAGTACAGTGTTGCTTACTTCAGGTTTGACCTCTTTGTCCTTAATCAACAACAACATGTGAGTTCTCCCATTATTCTCTAGGGTGTATGTGTTCTTTCTCCCATCATGAACCACATTCCTGTCATATTGCCATGGTCTACCCAGCAATAGATGAAAAACATCCATGGGAATGACATCACACAATATCTTCTCGTTATATCCTCCTATTTTAAATTCAACTAAACATTGTTTAGTGACATTTACCTGATGTCCTTTTTGTAGCCATGAAACTCTGTATGGACTTGGATGTTCAATGGTCTCCAGTTCCATCTTTTCCACCATCTCCATAGAAATGAGATTGTCTATGCTACCACTGTCCATGATGACCTTGCATACCCTGTCTTTGGTCTTGCAAGAAGTCTGAAAAAGATTGTTCCTTTGCACTAGATTCTCCGCCTCCTTTTCTGGTATTAAGAGAACATTCCTCATCACCAGTGATCTTCCACCTTCAGCATCCTCTGCCTCAACATTTCGCCTTTGTTCTTCGGCAATGTGAGTCTCACCACCTTCTTTCTTCTTATCTGGACATTCATAGGATTTGTGTTCATTCTTTCCACATGTGAAGCATTTTACTACTCTACCTCTGCCTCTTCCTCTTCCTCTAGCACGAGGAAAAGTGTTGTTATCAGCGTACTGTCCCCTCTGTGAGTTCCCACCTTTCTCAGTTTGAGGTTGAGGTTTCTTCCACTCTTCCTTAGGATTCTGATTCCTATATTGGACAATGTTTTTGTGTCTAGGATGACTTCTGCCTCGTCCTCTTTGACCCTGTTTTCGAATCAGCTTCTCTTCAGCCTTTAGAGCCATCTGATAAGAATCTTCCACCGTTTGGATGGTCATCATGCTCATCTCATCCTGAATGTCGTATCTCAGACCATTCATGTACCTGGCAACCTTTTCATCATCACTTTCATGATGACTTGCCCTGATGTTTAGCTTGTAGAACTCTCCAATGTACTCCTTCACTGACATCATCTTCTGTCTCAAATTCTTCATCCTCTGAAATAGAGTAATTTGATAATCCTTGGGTATGAATTTCGCCTTCATCTTCGCGATCATTCTATGCCAACTCTTGATTTTCTTCTTGCCTTTGCAGTGTCTGTCAGCTTGTAGTTCATCCCACCACAATGTTGCATGTCCTTTAAGTCTCGTGACAGCATGTTTGACCTTCTTGTCTTCCTCAACATATTCATAGTCAAAATACGTGTCCAGAGCTCTAATCCAGTCTAGAAGCTCTTCAACATCTAGGTTTCCCTCATATACTGGAATGTCCATTTTTTCCCTGCCACCCATCCTTGCAACTACCCTGAGTAGGCGTTCATTTTCCGCATCCTCTGCTGCAACTTGTTCTTCTTCATGTTTGGATTCATCTTCACTTTCGAAATCACTGATATCCCAAGCACCAATTGTGTGCCTCTGTGCTAATTCCATGGCATCCAACCTAGCACACATTTCACACATCTCTCTTGCATCTGGTGGATTAGGTAATTGTCTGCCCCTTCTTCTTGGCATTTCCCTTTCCTCTGGTGGATCGAGTGTTTGACTGTTTCTTCTTCTCGGCAGCATGGCTATACAATTCCTCCTTTCCCTGCTACAGAAAGCAAAGAAAATTTTCCTAGGCTCTGATACCATATTTGGTGCAGATCCCCAACCCTCGGGTTAAGGTCCACGCAGGATCACTCTTTTTCTTCCCTTTGAGTCTAACTGACTCTTTGATTCCTTTTGGGGAAATCAAACACACACCTACAATGGTGTCACCATAGGTCCTTATGAATTGAGCCTGCGTGCACAAACGCTAAGCACCAATTCAAATTCTCCGATCCACTATGTGATCATGTCCTTCACTATTTTGGAACTTCGGATATCGTGACTTCGCGACTCTTGTTACCGAGTGTCTCGACTCTTCGACTTCCTAAATCCAAATTGTCGATTCGTCGAAATGTAGGCCTCGTTATCCTTCACACTTATATCATGTATCATGATTTCGGGAATCCCGGAACAAATATCCCGATCTCCTATTCCCCGAAATGCCGAAATGTCGAATTCCAACATGTTTCCAGTGCTGGCCCCACAACGGAACTTTTCACCTTTTCAGGATTTTGGACTTCGCGATTGCACGAATCTTGATGCTAAGCTTTCGGTTCTCCAACCCATGAAATCCCGAAATGGTCAATGAATTTGACTTCGCTTGTTTATAAGTACACCACCTATCCAGTTTGTTGTCCTCTATCTTGGACGCGAATTCTTCTTCCTCCTCAAACCTCCAAAATCCAAAACAAAATTTCATGAGTAATCCAACGACCCTCATCAGCTTGGATCTATGGCCCTATATCTCCTGATCTTATACTTCAGAAAACAATTTCCATAACTCCCCTTGCTCCTCCGCAAGATCTAATGACTCTCGGGACTTCGCAAATTCTACACAGAGAATTTTGACCACCTGAATTTCTTCTTCAAAAATCTCTGCTCCGAGCCACCTTAGTGGTCCTCCTATCTTTGGCTTGGCCTTTGCACGATGACTTAAAACTCCTCTTCTTCTCTTCAACACTTGAAGATGCTAACTCTTCTGAGCTTCCCCTTCCCAACTCAAGCCTCCTAAATGACTTCTGCATGCACTCCTTGTGGCACTTCCTCAAATACGCCTAAGTATTTGAGTTCTTTTGACTCTCTGCAACTCCTCGCGATAGTAGTCTTCAACTCTTCTCTTGGTTGCGAAGTTCTTAACTTTCAACCAGCTTGTGCACACCTTGCACAGCTTCTGTGCCTAATTTACACTTATGTGGAAGATGAGAACAACGATATCCCTCCTGATCTTTCAAAGATGAATTCTGAACCCGTCAACGCACTCCTTGCAGACGTTTCACTGCACTCCTTGCAGGAACTCTTGCTCATATAGAGAAACAATTGAAACTCATTCCATTAATCTCTCAAAATTCAAATACCCAACATGAAATCATACATACATAGCATAAAAGCAAATGTACAACAGAAAGAGTAAAACAACCATGAACATAACATTCAACATGCATACACAGAAAGTACTAGAACACCATAAGTCTGAATCAAAGCTTCTTATATTAATCTCAGAACTTTTGTACATGGCCTCTTCTACACAGCTCTCTACTTCTTCTCTTCTCTATGCTCTTTGCTCAATTGATAATGTTGCTAATGTTACAAATGATACAAGATGAGGGTGTCTATAGTCGGTTTTCCCTCCTACGCTCTAAACTGTCTAATCTGCATTTAAACCTACCTACTTATATTAATTATGCATAAATGCCTTCACCTACTATAGATGAGAGAAGATCGCTCAAGATCTGTTTACAATCTAGAAGTATGCACTTTCTTAACTTTTACATTAAAGCCTGTGCACCCAAACTTTCAAAACAATTCAAACATTTTCAACATGTGCCAAAAAATGTGATGGCATTTGTCCCATGCTTTCTTGTTGTTGGCGATGCTCCTGCATCAATACATAGATCAAGCACACCTGAAAACAAAGGATACCACTATATCGAGTTGTCAAAGCAGGCCAACTCCTTCACCAAGGCAAATGGCTCACCAGGGACCAATTTCAGTAGAAGTTTCCTCATCTCATGGAGGAACTCAACGCAATGGGGACCATTGCTTCCTAAGGGGGGAGGAATGATCCAGGTGGATATTGGTGGCCACCCACCTATTCCACTTGGACCCCCACCATTTCTTCTTTCAGTTTTTCAGTTTCCACATAGTTTACTATTTTTAGCAGTTTTTCGGGTCCTGAACTTCCAGAGCCATTTTGAGGCCTCAAATGATGTTTTTTTGGAAAATGGGGAGCAACATGGATCATAGATCATGTTTCTCACCAAAAGTTGTAGTCCTCGGATAGATATTTCTAACAAGGTATGGAACGCGTCAAACGGAGATCGTATGCCAAAGTTACGTCCCCGAGAAGTTGATGTACCAACTTACCCAAACGGGGCCCATAGTCTTGGCATTTCATCTCCTAGGGTTAGGTCTTTGGATGTTTAGGGTTTTCCATTGTTTCTCAATAATAATAGGCCTTCATGATTCATTGTAACACAGTTTAGAGGCCAGTAGCCGCCACATCTCTTCTCAGAGATAAGCTACCAGCGCCCTAGCTAGTTTATTTCCATTCTGTCTGTAAGCATATTTCAGTCATTTGTTACTAATGAAATGAAGTCTTATTTCCACTGCATCTCTGTGTTTATATGTATTTCTATATTTCATTGTGTTCCTACATAAATCTGGATCATCGCTGCTGGTTTAGTTGGAGGGTTTTTGTTTAGTCTTGGGTGGATAGCTATCTTCACGCACTATCACTAAATCCAGTCTTTGGATTTCATGGGTTTAATGGTTGAAGGATTTTTGCGTCATTGTGTTTTGTTGACTTCAGCATTGGCCGATTTCACCACTAAGGTTCATGAAATAGGCTCTCCTGTTTTCACTCGACCATGTCTTCACCTCTTTTTTGTGGTTGTTTGATCGAAGAGCAGGAGGGTTATACCCTGCATGCGCTACATAACCTTTGTCAGGTCAAACTAGAACCCTACCTTTTCAGTTATGGTCCATGTCATCGATTTGTACTCATCCACGAATGAGTCGTGGTTGTTCTTATATGCACCATGTTTTCACCATTACAAGAGTGGCTTTTCTCTCCCTGTGTTGGCTACTAGAAAAACCTTAGCCCTCCATTATGAAGATTGAATGAAAAGACCAACCTAGCCTGTTGGTTTTACGAATTGGTTATGGTTGATTGGTGGTATATTTGTCGAATTTTGGGCACAGGCTTGACCAATTGCTCATGTGACAGTCGTGTTGCTTGGTATATAGTCATTGACTTTGTTATAACAATGGTTAACCCTAAATTTCCAATTTCACTTTCAAAGAAGATAGTCACTTCCCTTATTTTAATAACTCGGTATTGTTAATGGAGAAGACCTCTGCCCCGATTCGATTGGATGTGGGGGTATGCGTAGTTTCCACAACTTGTTAGGTTGATTGATTTTTTACGACAGTGGTGAATTGATGGTTGATACATAGCCCCTGGTATTTGCACTAATGATTATTTGGATGATTAGCTGGCGTTGGTACAAATGCTTGATGTTGCTCATGCAGGTCACATTGTGTGTATGATGTTTTTGCAAAAAGAAATAATGGGCATGGTAACTGTGGTTTTCTTTGAGGCTGAATGACTATTGAACCAGATGATTGTAGATAATATATCCACTGCATCCTTATGTTTTTTCGATTGTATAAGCATGAGTTTTCACATCATAGTCAGTTACGGTGTGACTAAATCGAAACAACATTGTATTAAATCGATGGCTCAACACGATGGGTTGAGTTATTACCATGACTGTGTGTTTGTTGTGTTAAGTGGAAATTTTTCATCATGTTGTTTTGTTGGATGTGTGTTGTGTATAATAGAGATGGTTTGGGTTTTCACACTCAAGAATACCCATAGGGTTTAAGCATTTTTTGTTGTATCCCGATCATTTGTTGAGACATGCCTGTTGTTGATACCTCGTCGGTTGGATAGGTATCCCATCCTTTTACAGTCACATTAGATTGGGATTGCATAGTGATGGGTTTACACTTGCATGATTGAATTATTTGGTGCATATCTTATGTTGGGGTGGTGGTTGCTATCTATTTAATTGTCAATTCGGGTTTTGGCAATTTGTTCTTGATTATTGGGTGACTGGCTATATTTATTTAAAAAATGTCATTTCATTCAAAATGATAGAGCTGATGGCAGTGATACTCTGAACTCATTGTTATTTTTTGAAATATGAATTGGAGTATATTTGTTGATTGAAGTAATGTATGGGAAGTGGTTCATTTCGATGGTTTACATATTGGAAATGGGTACTATTAAAAAATTGTTATATAATGCAACGAATGTAAATGAAAGGAACAAAAACCCTTACAAATTTTGTGAAATACATACTATCTTGTGGTGGAACTATGTTGGATATTTGATTATGAACATAGAACTAGTTAAATGCACAGAAATTGTTATTTGGTCAAAATGATTGACGGTTCATACATCTCTTTTCGCAGAATGTTTTGTGGATCACTTAATTAATTTCATGAACAATAATTGTCTTTCATCCATTCCATGATTTCATTTTACACTAATTATAAATCCCATCACCTTCCCATTTCATTTTTTCACTCCTTGTTCTGATATTGATTACAGTCAAGAGAATTTCGGTGCTAAGGAAGTTGAATGTGGAAGTGTCTTGTGTGGATTACATGATGTTTTATTGTTTTGATTTTTAGTTGATTGTTGTTGTCATTGAGTAGTGACCATGTCTTTTCTCCCCTCATTATATCATATTTTCGATCAATACAAACCCCTAACATATACTAGAACCCTTTTTCACCCCCTGCTCATTGATTAACAGTAAAACAATTTGTATGGATTGGATTGCATGAGTCTGATACATTGCTGAGCCAAATCTATTTCATATTTTTAATAGTTGTCATGTATGGTTATTTAAAAGACTATTTTGTAATCGATCACACATGCAGGATGAGTTTTTCAGTCGAGTTAGTCGTGGCCGAGGAAACAAAGGTAGAGTTAATTGGAACGAGGCCCAAGAAGGCCTAGGCTCCACATACATTTTGATGTTGATTCATAAGAGCTTGGCCAATTGTTTCATGCTGGATTCTTCAATTGTATTGGGAAGGGAATAGTCCAACCTAGGCCTAAAAGGCCTCCTTTCCAAGCCCTGCAAGCCCCCAATATCCATGTACCTCCTCATGTCTTGTTACAACCCAAGGTCCTTGAAAATGATGGATGATAGGAGATTGTCCATGTGACAGTATCCCAACATCGTGGATGGACCAACTTATCCTTTCCTTCTCCTCCTCCTGTCAACCCCATTGCCCAAGATGCCCCTGACCACTCTTCAGTGTATTCCTCTCGTGCTAGCAAGAGATTGAAAACTAAGGCCCACCATGCCCTTGATAAAGGAAAAGCCATTGTTTCCCCTTCGTCACCCTCCAATAGCTCTGACAAATTTGTGTCTTCCTTGATGGATTTGAGGGACGATTGTTCCCACATGATCAATGATATTAGGCCTAAAGGATCCACACAACCAAAGGAAAATTTAGGAAAAACAAGAGGTGACACCAACAATCAAGGAAAGGTTGCATCACACACTAGGGAATATATATTTCCAGTTATATTTTATCTATTGTTTTATGACAGTTTACTTTAGGGATCGTTGGACAACATGTTTCATTTTGGATATATGAGTATTATTTTTGAAATAATTTTAAATTTCATGAGCTAAATTTGCCAAAAGTGAATATGTTGATGGGAGACACAAGGAGGTGTGTTTTTCTTAACTAATGGTTATGTTATGATTGTTATGATTTTTATGAACTAAAGGGAGTGACAAGGTGTCCCACCTATTAGTTATTATTTAATTATGACCCTTATTATAATTATTACTCTTCCCCCTAACTACTTCAACCAATTCTAATTTGTTAAAAGAAAAAGGAAAGGGAGGAACAAGAGGAGGATAGAAGAAGAAGCTTACTAAGGTTTGTTCTTTGAGTTTATGTTGAGATAGTTCAGTTTTAATTCATTCATATATTCATCACAAGCCTAATTCTCTTTTATGATAACAGGGTCTTATTGTAGACATCAATATTCAGGGATGAATCAAATCATTCAGACACTTGTTTTTCAGAGTTGTTGATCTATCTTTGATGGTCTGTGCAGACTTGTTTGTTTATGAATTAGTTTTCATGACTGATAAAGGCTATTGTGAAGAGTCGAAGGGGAAGAAATATGTGGCAACCTGATCCATATTTTAGAGTTCAGTTTTGGTTTTTTGTCAGAGGTCATTTTGTATGTTCCATCGGGGATGTATAAGTTTGACTTTGGTCCAAGATTTATGTATGAGATTTTGTAAAGAATATGTCTCTTTGGTGAATGGGAATGAAATAAACGATTGCTTTATCTCTCATCTGTCTTTATTATCATCTTCGTGTCTTTACTTATGGTCTTACATTTATTTCAACAACTGTTATATTCCGAAAATTACATAAAAAGTGAATTTCCAGCAAGCTTTTTGTTGATAAAAGACTATCCTAAGCACTCGTAATTAATACTTGTGAGTTAAAATTTTATTTTTGTTGTCTATGAACATAGGGTGATATTCCTGTCTACTTTTCTTTAGCCAAGTAAAGTATGAAAATGCTTGAGTAAGATCATTTCATATATTTTCCTCGACATTTATTTGGCAACCATATTGGGGAGATCCTTGATATCTCTCCGGTTAATTTTTATATTCGATTTTTCATCGATACTTATTTCTTTTCTGAAATTGATTCTTTGACTGTTTTACTATTAATGAATGTTCCTGTTGCAAAGCAACCCAATCTTGAGCCTAGTCTCCAAGACCAGAACAACATTTCTTTGAACTTGTTTCATACTATTTTAGACACTACCAGGAACTGTGCTAATCTTACCCATTCTTGGGCGGCAATTGAACGATATATTAGTGTTCAAGAACAATTGGAAGTTAGACGTAGGCAGCCTAGAAATCAGCAGTAACCTTTTGTTTCTTCTGTGTTGGCCTTTCTTTCATGTCCTTAGATTCTCGTGCTTCTAGTAGAACAAGAGTCTTGTCACCTGAAATCAATCCTACTACTGAAATAGGAAGAAGAAACCTAGTGTTATCTATCCAACAAAGTTCTCTAAGGAGGACTTTATCTGATTCATCCAACTCGTCTTTCTTTCCCAAACCTATCACCCAAAGGATGACATCTAGTGGAGGCTCTGGTGGCACTGGAAGTGCTCTATCTTCTCAATATTCATCGTCATCACTAATTGGTAGCTTATATAACCACCATATTCGTTTACAATCTACCACAAATCCCACCAAAGTCATAAAAATTATGGACTTTTTCAGTTTGAAGAAGATGCCACAACCACACTGTGGCATGTGTCCTCTCCTCTTAACCTAGCACCTTCTACTCCTCCACTTCCAGAGTTTAAAGATCACCTTCCTAAGTTTTCAGGGAATAACACTGTCAGTACCAATGAACACCTAGTGGCACTTTCTAATGGTTGTCATAACATAGGGGCCAACGACAATGACACCTGCATGTGCTTGTTCGTCAATTCCTTGGAAGGAAAGGCCGTGACTGACTTATTTGACCTTCCTCCTAAGATCCTATCTACTTTGTAGGAGTTAATCTATTGGTTCTAATCCACTTATGGGAAATCCAAAATCCCTACTGAGAAGTTAAGGGAATACAATAACGTCACTTATAAGGATGGTGAGACCATCAATTCTTTCAACTTGCATTTCACCGAGCTGTACAATCAAATCCCCAAACTTATCCACCCTCATAACCAATCCGATTTCATGCATTACTATAATGCATTGCCTTCTCCCTACCATCATAGGATTGAGGAAAAATCCATTGATAATCTCAGTTCCTCTCTGCATACATTCTCAGAGTATGGATAAAAACTTGAAAGAACTGGTCTTCCCCAAGGTGAATCAGTTAGATAGACAGACATGTCAGCTCTATTACATCTAGTGCAAGATATGAACAATTGAATTATATCATTTGAGAGGAAAGGTACCGTCTCCCCTCTCACCCCTGGAGCTTCATCCTCTTCTGCACCCCCTTTTATAAATCTAGTTGAAAACAATTTTCAGCCTAGAGATATCATGCCTTGGAGTTGGTGTAATGTTTGCAAGGAACACCATGAAGAAACTACATGTGAGGTAAAGAAGAGTGTTAGAGATAAAATGTTTGGTAATATACCATAAGCTACTATCATTTTCCTAGACTTTGCGGAGCCATAGGATGTCATGATTATTAATACTAGGAACAAAGCCTATGCTCCCAAGGGAAAACTTGATCCTCCTCGTAGTTCTTCTAGCCCTAGCTCATCCTCAACCATTGATACGCCCCAAGTTCCTAAAACTCCCGAGAGCCAAATAATCACCCCCCCTCTTCCCTCTTCTAAATACAATATCTTCAATAAATTCGCCAACATCAAAGAAGATGCAACCCTCCTAGGCATGGTTTCCATCCCTGAAAAACAGATGCATCTGAAACAATTCATGGAAGGAAAATCTTCCATTGTAGTCAATCTTTCTAAAGAGTTAGACGAAGAGGATTCTTCTATAAATAATGTAGGTGTACATAACTTTAGATACACTGTAAAAAACCCCCCTTTTTATATTTCTGTAAAGATCATGGATAAGATTTCCCATTGTTTCCTCATTGATGGTGGTTCAGTCCCAAGTGTCATGTCAAAGATTATTATGGAAGAGCTAGGCTTGTCTTGTACAAACGAAAATTATAGAAGCATTCTCTCCTATAATAGTCTACAACAAACAGCCATAGGCGAGATTAAATATGTAACCTTGATTTTATGCGCTCATCCTGAGATAAGGAAAACCCTCAACATTCAGGTGATCGTTATGCCTGTAAGAAATTACTCGATTATCTTGGGGATATATTGGAAAGCCCTAACAGGTGGATACCTCTTACTCGATGGGACACATTTATTCGTTCCTCGAATGCTAAGAATATTATAGTCCTTAGACAAGGAAGAATTTCACCCTACATAGAGAGTGTTCCACAATCTAGTGTAAACTATATCGAATAAGGCCTAGGAGTGTATTCCATATTTTCTAAAGAGGATAATATTCCTTTGGAAAGAATTGATTTAGATGATTATTTATGGCATATGCACTTTGATGGTTCACACTCTAAGGAAGGTAATGAGGCTAGTATTATCTTGGTTTCCCCTGCAGGGAAAATTCATAATCTGTAATACAGGTTGGAGTTTGCTTATACAAACAATGTCGATGAATTCAAATCTTTATTATTAGGCATTGAGAACACTCTTAATATTGGTTGTGGTCACATTTTAGTTTTCGAAAATTCTAAGCTTGTTGTGAACCTGATATGTAATACATGCTCTCCTAGTGACAAGATGATGGAACAATACTCCCAAACTGTTTGGGAACTTGTCTAAAACCTTCTATATTTCAACATCACTCATGTTAAGAAGGATTTGAATTCAATGATTGATAGGTTATTTGTCTTTGAAGCCTCTCCTAATCAACAACTCTTGCCTCATAGGCCTGATTGTGCTTTCCAATATCTACATTGTCCATACATTCCTAAAGAGGAAGGATCCTAGAAGTTCATCCCTAATGATGAGAGAATTTGTGTTGTCATTTAAAATGAACCTATTAAGAACGAGGAGATTATATCTGCAAAAAATAATGATATTCCTGAGGGATTGACTCCTCTTGAGAGTTCATTTTCATTGAGTGTTGTAGGCAATAAGGAAAAACAAAGAGAAAAGGAGTTAGATAAGAAGGTTATTGAAACCATCCTCCTGAACATTAGGACATCTGAACCTTCAACGAATGTCAGAATAAAGGTCCAATATTCTAATAAAGATGAGATGAGATTCACTGGGCTACTCAGTGAACCCCTAAAGGTTTTTCTTGGTCGTATGAAGATCTTCGTGGTTTTTATCCTGGTCTTGTTCAATATATTATGAAACTAGCTATGCAAAAACAAGGACTTGTTAACTCTGCACTGGAAGCACCCTTTCGAAGGAAATTGAGAGATTTCTTAAGGGATGGAATGTTTTTTTCATCCCACCATGAATGGGTCTCAATTTGGCAATCAACCTCGAGGACCACTGATAATATTAGAACTTGTATTAGTATTCAAAATTTTAGGGAAGTGATTATAAGAAATCCCTTTCCTCCTCTCAATATGGGGATATTTTTGCAGCAGGTTGTAGAGTCACAGTTGGGGGACTTACTTGACAATTTGTTGGGTTACAAAAGAATCAAAGTAAAAGGGGAAAATGTTCAGAAAACCAATTTCATTACTAATTATGATACCATTCCTTACAAATGTTTTATTTTTATCTTACTTGATACATGTATCGCTTTTAAAAGACCTGTGCACATGAATCTCGATGAATTGGTTAGTCTCCATCTCTATCTTAATGATATAATTGTGCGTGTCAAGGGAGTGATGATTGCATCAATTTTCCAAGTGATTAGTCCTTTCCAAATAGCTTTTTTATTGGATACTAACTCGTATATCTTAAAATATTTAAAGGAGCAATCATTTCCCTACAGTGCTAACAACCCTCGCTTGAAATATTGCAAGGAACTAACATGAAAAGTTCTAATGTTGTATAGATTTTTCTATATACTCATAGCCTAGATATGCTTTCAATTGTTGTGCTTCTTTTCTATGCTTACAGTAGCTTGATTTCTTCCTTCTAAGTTAAGTTTTCTTTCTTTTTTGTTTTCAATTGAGTCTTTTATTGCTGCTGTTTTAATTTCTGCATTATTACTTCTATTGCATTTTTTTTCTTTATCATCTTTTAGTGTTTGGTTAAGACAGGTTGTTGCATCAATTCTTCCACAGTGACACTCCTGCAAAGAATTTTTAGTCGATAACAATAAAGCTTACACAACTGTTATGATGTCTCCTCTGAAGGGCCCCTGAAATTGTTACATATTTCGACTGTTGTATTACAAGGAATTGGTTATATCCCGCTTATTCTTGTCATTTCTTCATCCATTGAGATCTTGAGAGAAACTATATAAGTTTTCCTCCTTGAAAGTTAAGAGAATATTCCAGTTGAATGATCATGCATACAGTGGTAAAAACCCCTCATACTTAACACTTTTCATCAATTATTCCCAAATTCTCGGTCATCTTTCCATTAGATCTGCTCACTTCCCCCTGTTGCAAAATTATTCTGGTTGCATCTTCTAAAATTATTGTTCTTGGTCGGTGAAACCATGAGTTTTGAGTTCTAAATCTGTTGGAAACAAATTTTCTCGTGGAGTCGCCAATTTGTTGATGATTAAAATTTTCAACGAAGTTTTTCCCACAAAGTGTTGCTAAAGACTATTATTATAAAAACTAAATAATATTAGTAGGTGGGACCCCCTTGAACTATTGAAAATCCAATATGTTCATTTTTTATGTTGTGATGATGTGCGACATGGATTACATGGTTGATGAAATCTTGTTGTTATTGGTTATGATTTGAGCTTATGAAGTGTTGATTCCTTATGTTAATACAACCTATGTTGTTCATTAATGTCATTGCTATCTGTTGTTATCGCACTTTCACAACAAATGTGTTAGTAAAATTACATGAAGGGAAGTTTTGAGAGAGGCGAAATACTATAAAAAATGCAAAGAAAGGGACTAATTTTGCAATACTACATGGGAACAATTGGAATGAAATGAGAAACAATTGCAAAGGGGAAGAATTTAAAGCTATCCTAACTATCCTACATGGATGAGACAACTTAACAATTATTGTTAAAACCTAGCTAGCAAGTAAATGGATATGAAATTTTGATTGGGTTATATGGTTAATACGCATATGGTATGAAATGTTGATGGGGCATTTGGCAAGGTGATAGTGCTATTGGTTATGTGAATGGTTGAATTATATGGGACTTGAATTATGTTATGGAACAAGTCATGCTATTGGTTTTTAATGTGGCGATGGTTTCATTACATAGTTTGATTAATGGTTAATGAAGCATTTGTTGGCATGTACTGATAAATTAATGCATTGTGGGTGGAGGCGATGTTCATTTACTGCACATCACCTTTACTCCTCCTGTTAGCCACCACCCTAGTTAGTCTATTGTTTGAATCTTGTTGTTGTGGTTATGCTCTGATTTTTAGCAGGGAGGACTTTTTTTGGCCATTAGTGACTCATCTCTGGTTATGAAATTATACTGGCTCAGGTGTATTGGTTTGTGTTTTCCTAAGTATTGCAACTGTGTGAAATTTGGTTCTTGGAATGAAGAATGGATGGTTCTTCCTGTAATAATTTTGAATTCGTAGAAGTTATTGGTCTTCCTAGGTGATATCTCTCTATTCTCGTTGTTGGTTTAGTTGGAGGGTTTTTTCTAGTCTTGGGTGGATAGCTATCTTCATGCACTGTCACTAAATCCAGTCTTTGACTTTCATGGGTTTAATGGTTGAAGGATTTCTACATCACTGTGTTTTGTTCACTTCGGCATTGGTCGATTTCACCAGTAAGGGTCACGAAATGGGTTCTCCTGTTCTCACTTAGTCCTGTCTTCACCTTGGTGTTTTGGTTGTTTGGTCGAAGAGCACTAGGGTTATACCCTGTTTGTGTTACATAACCTTTTCCAGTCCGAACTAGAGCCCTACCTTTTTGGTTATGTCCCATGTCATGGATTTGTACCTGTCCACGAATGAGTCGTGGTTCTTCCTATATGCACCATGTTTTCAACATTACAAGAGTGGCTCTCCTCTCCCTATGTTGGCTACCAGACAAACCTTAGCCCTCCATTCTGAAGATTGATAGAGAAGACCAACCTAGCCTGTTGGTTTTACGAATTGGTTATGTTTGATTGATGGTATATTTGTCGACATTTGGGCACATGCTTGAACAATTCCTCATGTGACAGTCGTGTTGGTTGGTATAAAGTCACATACTCTGTTATAACAATGGTTAACCCTACATTTCCAATTTCACTTTCAAAGCACACAATCACTTCCCTTATGTTAATACACGATATTGTTAATGGAGAAGACCTCTACCCTGATTTGATTGGATGCAAGGGTATGCATTGTTTCCATAGCTTGTTAGGTTGATTGATTGTTTATGACAGTGGAAAATTGATGGTTGAAACACAGTCACTGGTATCAGTAATGATTATTTGGATGATTAGTTGGTGTTGGTACAAATGCTTGATGTTTCTCATGCAAGTCATGTTTTGTGTATGGTGTTTTTGAAAAAACAAATAATGGGCATGGTAACTATGGTTTTCTTTGGGGCCGAATGACTATTGAACCAGATGACTGTAGAGACTATATCCACTGCATCCTTATGTTTGTTTGATTGTATAAGCCTGTGTTTGCACAACATAGTCAATTATGGTGTGACTAAATCAAAACAACATTGTATTAAATCGATGGATTAGAAAGATGAGTTGAGTTATTACCATGACTGCGTGTTTGTTGTGTTAAGTGGAAATGTTGCATCATGGTGTTTTGTTGGTTGTGCACTATGTATAACATAGATGGTTTGTGTTTTCACACTCAGGGATACCCACAGGGTTTTAAGCATTTTTGTTGCATCTCGATCATTTGTTGAGACAGGCTTGTTGTTGATACCTCGTTGGTTGGATAGGTGGCCCAAATTTTTACAGTCACATTATATTGGGCTTACACAGTGATGGGTTTACACTTGCATGATTGAATTATTCAACGCATATCTTGTGTCGGGGTGGTGGTTGTTGTCTGTTTAATTGTCAATTCGGTTTTTACCAATTTGATCTTGATTATTGGGTGACTGCCTATATTTATTTAACGAATGTCATTACATTCAAAATGACAGACCCGATGGTGGTGATACCGTGAATTCATTGTTATTTTTGGAAATATGAATTGGAGTATATCTATTGATTGAAGTAATGTATGGGAAGTGGTTGATTTCGATGGTTTATAGATTGGAAATGGGTACTATTAAAAAATTGTTATAAAATGCAAAGAATATAAATGAAAGGAAAAAAACCTTACAAATTGTGTGGAATACATATTGTCTTGTGGTGGCACTGTGTTGGATATTTGATTATGAACAAAGAACTAGTTAAATGTACAAAAAATGTTATTTGGTCAAAATGATTGACGGTTGATGCATCTCTTTTCACAGAATGTTTTGTGGATCAATTAATTAATTTCATGAGTAGTAATCATCTTTCTTGCCTTCCATGATTTCATTTTACGCTAATTACAAATCCCATCACCTTCGTATTTCATTTTTTCACTCCCTGTTCTGAGATTGATTACAGTCAAGAGAATTTCGGTGCTAAGGCAATTGAAGGTGGCAATGTCTTGTGTGGATTACAGTGATGTTTTATTGGTTTTCTTTTCAGTTGATTATTTTTGTAATTGAACAGTGACCATATCTTTCCCCCCTCATTATATCATATTTTCACTCAATACAAACCCCTCACATATCCCAGAACCCTTTTTTAGCCCCTGCTCATTGATTAACAGTAAAACAATTTTTATGGATTGGATTGCATGAGTCTAATACATTGTTGAGCCAAATATATTTCATATTTTTAAGAGTTTTCATGTATGGTTATTTAAAATACTATTTTCTAATCGATCACGCATGCAGGATTATTTTTTTCATTCAAGGTATCCATGGCCGAGGAAACAAAGGTAGAGGTAATTGGAATCGAGGCCCAAGAAGGCCTAGGTTCTCCATACATTTTGACGTTGATTCACAAGAGCTTGGCCAATTGTTTCATGTTGGATTCTTGAATTGGATTAGGCAGGGAATAGTCCAAACTAGGCCCAAAAGGCCTCCTTTCCAATCCATGCAAGCCCCTGGTATCCCTATACCTCCTCATGTCTCGTTACAACCCGAGGTCCCTGAAAATGATGGATGGCAGAACATTGTCCACCTGGAAGTCTCTCAACATTGTGGCTCACCCAACTTATCCTTGCCTGCTCCTTCGCCTGTCAACCCCATTGCCCAAGATGGCATAACCACTCGCTAGTGCAGTCCTCCCATGCTAGCAAGAGATTGAAAACTGAGGCCCACCATGGCCTTGATAAAGGAAAATCCAATGCTGCCCCTTCCTCATCCTCCAATGCCTCTGACAAATCTGTGTCCTCTGACTGTCAACCCCATTGCCCAAGCTAGCCTAACCACTCGCTAGTGAAGTCCTCCCATGCTAGAAAGATATTGAAAACTGAGTCCCACCATGCCCTTTATAAAGGAAAAGCCACTGCTGCCCCTTCATCATCCTTCAATGCCTCTAACAAATCCATGTATTCCCAGATGAATTTGAGGGACGATTGTTCCCACGTGATCAACAAGATTAGGCCTAAAGGTTATGCACAGCCAAAGGAAAATTTCAGAAACTCAAAAGGTGACAATAGCAATCAAGGAAAGGTTGCATCGCAGACTGGGAAATATGGCTTTTGAGTTCTATTTTATCGATTGTTTTATGACAGTTGGCTTCAGGGATCCTTGGACAACATGTTTTATTTTGGATATATGAGTATTATGTTTGAAATAATTTTAACTCTCATGAGCTAAATTTGCCAAAAGTGACTATGTTGATGGGAGACACAAGGAGGTTTGTTTTTCTTAACTAATGGTTATGTTATGATTGTTATGGACTAAAGGGAGTCACAAGTGGTCCCACCTACTAGTTATTATTTAATTATGACACTTATGATAATTATTACTCTTCCCTCTAACTAAAGTTAGTTGAACCTTTAATTAACTTAACTAATGAGTTGGTTCAACTACTTCAACCAATTCTAATTTGTTAAAAGCAAAAGGAAAGGGAAGAACAAGAGGAGGATAGAAGAATAAGCATACTAAGGTTTGATCTTTGATTTTATGTTGAGATAGTTCAGTCTTCATTCATTCATATATTCATCACAAGCATGATTCTCTTTTATGATAGAATGGTCTTATTGTAGACAACAATATTCAAGGATGAATCAAATCATTCAGACACTTGTTTTTCAGAGGTGTTGATCTATCTTTGATAGTCTGTGTAGACTTGTTTGTTTGTGAATTAGTTTTCATGATTGATAAAGGATATTGTTCAAAGTTGAGTGGGAAACAAATTGTGGCAAGATGATCCATCTTTTAGAGTTCAGTTTTTGTTTTTTGTCAGCAGTCCTTTTGTATGTTCCATCGAGGATGTCTAAGTTTGACTTTGGTCCAAGATTTCTGTATGGGATTTTGTAAATAAAATGAATCTTTGGTGAATTGGAATGAAATAAAGGATTGATTTATGCCTCATCTGTCTTTATTATCATCTTGTTGTCTTTACTTATGTTCTTACATTTATTTCAGCAACTATTATATTCAGAAAATTACATAAAAAGTGAATTTCCAACAAGCTTTTTGTTGATAAAAGACTAGCCTAAGCACTCATAATTAATACTTGTGAGGTAGGATGTTATTTTTGTTGGCTATAAACATAGGGTGATATTCCCGTCTACTTTTGTAACACCCCAGGGTTTGAACCCCCATTTTAAATAATGTATTGTTACAATGTTGAGAGTCCAGGGTGCCTAAAGAATTATTAAAAGGTTAGTGTGCCCAAGACATTTAATGTTTCTATCATTATTAATAATAAATACATGGTTGGATGCTAGAGGAACAAGGACTAGAGTTATAGTGGGATATGATTCCATAAGAGAGGGGCTTGAGGAGCTAAGTGTTTATTCCTATGTTAATTACCCTTTTTACCTAAGTGAGGGGATCAATTATGTGAGCTTCTTAGGGAAGGTCAAGAGGTTCTTGATTCCCCACGAAATTACTTAAACCCGCCTCTGGTCTGATGGGGGGGTTGGACTAATGGATTGTTCATTGATTTTCCTGTACGTTCATTCATTTCCCTCATGCACTTTCATGCACTCACTCACCCATTCATTGATCCATCCTCATATGAGTCTCGGCTTGAGAAAGGGAACTGAACTACTGAATATTAGCCATGATATAGTTGGCTATAATGGTCGTTGGTGTAATCCAACCATGACTTGGGGCTTGCATGTCCTTGATGCGTTGGCTTATGCCCTTTTTTTCTCACAACTGCGAGTCCTGAGAGTTCCAGCATTGATATTACAGACCATATGTGTTGGAGGCCCTAGAAAAAGGAGAAGGATTGCCTGAGAGACTGTGTGGAAGAAAAGGGTGAAGGTCCATTCTCTTGGGTGGTATAGGCTGGGTGGAAGATATATGGGTACTTGGATTGTTGTGGGTGTTGGGAAATCCGTGAGAGATTGAGAAATGACTAGTTTGGGAACCCTAGTACACTCTGGAACCATCCTTGTGGATTCATAGCCCTGGCTCGGGGGTGACACTATTGTTGAGATTTGGAGCAGTGGTGTCTATGGTTGGGTGGAATATCCTTGGTCTGCAGCCAGTTGGTGTTACCTTTTTATAAAGATAAATTATCTTTGTTGTGATATTATTATCTGTGTATGAATGTATTACGCTGTGTATTTTAATTATCGTTTAACTAAATCTTAGATTATGGATGCTTGTTGGATATTGTTGTGAATTTCGTTAAATATTTTATCTTATGCGTACTTATTAAAGAAAGAAGGTATCAGTAAGAGTACAAAGTACAATGGTGGGCTTGGGTAGCATACCTCGACTTGTGTGTGGCTGAGCATGTTACAATTTGGTATCAAAGCTTCTGGTTGAAACATCGGGTCGGGTTTGTTAGTCAGAGTCTCATGGTTACATATTGAACTCTCACCATGGAGTTGAAAATCTCAGGAGGAATGGCATTGCAAAATCTACACAGGAGTTATATCACCAGAGATCAGTTGTAAGGGGTTCGAAGGATCGTGACCATCCCCCTTCAAATTCAGGAGTGATCGCCACTGCAGGATCATGAGAGATCCAGGATCGTTGGATTAGAGGACAGGTGAATAGGGGTCATCCGATTTAAAGGAAGCAAGGGTTAATTTCACAACCGTCAAATCCCATGGGAGAGAGAGATCAACAGACAGGAGGCATTCCTGGGAACCAAGTTTCATGGGAGATAATTTCCCAAGGTAGTCCCACAATCCAAACCACAGTTTCACCAAGGGGTTACATGTCAGCATCAGAAGAATTGAGGGGAGAAAAGCAGGTTACTCCAAACCGACGATGCGTGCCCCCGCAAATTGAAAGGCATGCAGTGATGTGAAATGTTAGTACTTGAGCGAAAAACCTCTAAAGAGAAGAAGTAGTCCAGGATCATCTATATGTAAAAGGACATGTGTCAAATGATCATGTGCTCTGGGTGAAATCACTCCGGGAAAAGGCGAGGAAGCAGAAGTTGAGAATTGAGATTTTCGGACCATGGAGATCCAAAGTGAATTGTAGCCATCCGATATAGGTGGAAACACAATAGAAATCCATGCACTTCGAGGAAAAGAGAAGGTTGAGAGTTGAGTTCTCCGAAGTATGAAGACCCGAAGAAATAGTAGCCATCGATCCATGGGAAACACACATCAGTAGATCGTGAGCTTCGGATAAAAACATTTAGGAAAAAAAGTTGAAGTTTGAGTTTTTCAAAACCTGAAGACCTGAAAGGATCTCAGCCATTGATCTTCTGAGAGCCACATGTCGCCAGATCTAGGGATTCAGATAAAATCCAATGGGGCCAGTTAAATTTTGAACTTTTATATTTCCGAAGTCTGAAGACCCGAAGTAAGCCTCAACCATCAGATTAAGGAGGACACGTGGTACAGATCTATGGACTCCAGGTGGAGTCCTGAAGTGAATCCTAGTCATCTGATCCAGAATGACAAATGGTGATAGATTAGCCAGTCTGGGAATTTGGAGTTCGGGAGAATTGGAAGTGTTCCAGTATGGAAACTCTGGAAGTCCCGAGGCCCAAAGGGCCGAATTTATGGGGCACATTGATGTCACCTAGAGGTGATGTGGATCCTAGAATTCCTGAAGTGACATGGATTGTAGATGTCATCTAGGATGATGTGGAAACATGGGATGTGTGCCACATGTCAGTAATTTTTGAGTATATGGGGTATTGAAATTTCAGTTAGAACATGACATGTGTCAACCACCCGATTGGGCCATGTGTCTGCTTCCAGTATTTCACCACATGGTGGAAAATCGTGCAGTTCGAAGACTAGGAACTCTAGTGGGGAAGCATGTGACACGTTGATTTGGGTCGAAAACTCCCGAAGGCCTGAAGTCTGGAGTACATATCGACCACTGATTCCATAAGACAGACATTGAAGGATATTTGACTTCGAGTAAAATAAGTCTGGGAGAACATGCAAGAGGAAAGTTTGAAACTTTGGAATCCCAAAGAACTGAAGCGATTCATAGTCATTGATCTGTGGGAGGACACTCGTCGACAAATCATGAACTCTGGGTAAAAGCGTTCCGGGAAGAGGCAAGCGAGGAAAGTTGAGACTCCCAAAGCATAGATTCCCAAAGTGGATCTTGATCATTGATACTGAAAGAGGATGAGGACCGTTGATTCGGTCCTGGCTAAAAGTTCTTAAGTCCCAAAGCTCTAGACAAGCACTTTTTTAGCTAAGCGCAAGGTCATGGTCATGGTTATATGCATATTGAGAGCTGAGGGAAGGAGGGCTAAGGGCCGAATTAGTGGTCTTCGAGACAAAAAAGTGATAAGGAAGGATTTAGTCGTGGTTTCTAGTCGTGGTCACCTTGGAAGGTGGTTTGAAGGAAGCGCCTATGGAGGATGAAATTCTGTGTCAGCCAAGGATAACAGGACACTGTTATTTTTGAAGAATGGGGATATGATATCCATGAACAAAAAAAATAAATAGACTTGTAGCATGTTTTGGAAATTTTGTTTATCATATGCATAATTCTAACAAAATGGTCGCTTGCACATTTTGCAGAATTAAGGGGTTTAAACACATCAAATTAGGATGCGTATTGAGGAAAGGGAAGAAGGTGAGGGAGCCTCCAATCATGACAAGGAGGCCGAAGGCAAGAATACTAGAGTTGGTAATGTAGAGACAGATTCCAATGGACAAAAGGGAAAAGGAGAATAGGAAACGTTAATAGAAACACTAAGAAGCTTGAAGATGGAAGTGCGGAGCTACAAACCAGGCAATGAGATACTGATGAGAGAGAAAATTTAGATAGATGCTCAAGTGTTACAAAGATTAATTCAATTGTAGAGACAAATGATAAAGGGATCAAGCTCAAGACAAGAGGAAGAAGGCAAGTTCCATGAAAGAAGGGATGATCATGGAAGAGATGGTTATTCCAAAAGTGCTAGTAGAGCTCATGGATACCACTCACCTCCTTACCTAGAAAAAGGTTTTTATGCATCGGATGATCCCATAAGAAGTCCAGAGGTGTCTCCTTTCAGACACCAAAGAAGGAAACAAGAGGTAGATAGTTTGCAAGGAGAATTGAGGAAGCTCAAGCCACCTTCCTTTGAGGGTTAAAGAGAAAGGGAATATGATGTTGAAGCATGGTTGTCTGGGCTCAGGAGATATTTTTAGTTTCATAACTATTCATCAAATCTGGAAGCCATGATTGTCAACTACCATTTACATGGGAAATCTACAATGTGGTGGGACCAACTGAAGCAAGTGGAGAACATTAATGAGAGTAGGATCACTTGGAAGAAGTTCAAGAAGTACTTCCAGAAGGAGTACCTCTCAAATCATTTCTATGACAGAAAAATGCAGGAGTTCTTTGAACTCATTTTGGGAAGCATGACTATGGAAGAGTACAAGAAGAATTTCTTGGTATTGTTAAAGTATGTCAGGTTCATTGGCGATGAGAAAGTGAAAATATAGATATTTCTAAGTGGACTACCAACCTTTTATAAGGAAAAGATCAAGTATGATGACCCCAAGACCTTGACTGAATCCATCAAGAAGGCTAAAATACCTATATGAGCAAGGCCAAGGAAGAGAATCTCTGTAGAAATATTGGAAGGACAAGAAAAATAAGAAGTCTGATCATAGGAGGAAAGGATTTAAACCTTCTTGTAATAGGAATGAGCCTAATAGAAATCATCAAGATCAGTATGCTAAGGGATATTTCAAGAAGGAATATTCCTTGGGAAAAAGGGGAAGACCACCAATCCAATGCTAGGGATGCAATGAAAATCACCTGTACAAGGATTTCCCACACAAAAAGGAAATAGTGAATACTGTGCACAACATCCAAGAAGCTACAAAAGTCGAAGATATGGGAAGAATCTATCCAGATTTAAATGATCGACAAGCAGAGTACCTGTCCAATATGATCGAGGTGGAAGGTAAGAACATAAATCAACCTATTTCTATTTTGATTGATTTAGGAGCAAGTCATTGTTACATTGATCCTAAGATAGTGGATAGATTACATTTGGAGAAAAGTGAACTTGGAAAATCAAGTTTGGTTCAGTTAGCCACTAGAACCAAAAGAAGAATCCATGACATGGTGAGAAGTTGTTCCATAAGTCTTAATGGAATGAATATTAGTATTGATCTAAATATCATACCATTGGGGTCTTATGATATTCTTATTTGAATGGATTGGTTGGACAAGCATCATGTTGTCCTAGATTGTCATAACAAGACATTTACATGTCTTGGTGGAAATGGAAAACAGAGCACTGTGAAAGGAGTTCCAAGACCCATCTCTATAAGGGATATTTCAACCTTACATCTAAAAATATGTTTTAGGAAAGGATTTCAATTGTATGCATCTCATGTGGAAGATCCAGATAATACAAAAGGGCCAAGCCTCGAAGATTTCTCGGTACTACAGGAATTTGAAGATATATTCCAAGAAATACCTAGATTGCCACCAAGAAGGGAGATATATTTCTCAATTGATTTAGTGTGAGGAGCTACCCCGGTGTCAAAAGCACCTTACAGAATGAGCACACTAGAGTTAAAATAATTACAAATGCAGTTGGAAGAATTGCTGAAGAAAACATCCAAGTGTTTCACCTTGGGGAGAACCAGTACTTTATGTCAAAAAGAAGGATGGAACCTTGACGATGTGTATTGACTTATGAAAACTGAACAAGTACACTACAAAGAACAATTATTCTCTACCCCAAATTGATGAACTCTTTGATCAACTAAGAGGAGAAAAGATATTCTCAAAGATTGACCTGAGGGCAGGATACCATTAGGTAAGAATCAAGGAAGAAGAAATTCATAAGACAACCTTTAGGACCGGGTATTGGCATTATGAATTTGTAGTGGTGCCATTTGGACTGACCAATGCACCAGTTGTCTTCATGTTCTTAATGAACGACATATTCAAAAATTATTTGGATAAGTTTGTCATGGTATTCGTGGATGACATAGTTAACTGTTCTAAGTCTTAAGAGGAGCATGAACATCACTTAATACTGTTGTTACAATTATTGAGAGAACATCAGTTGTATGCCAAGTTGAGTAAGTGTTCTTTTTATCAAAATCATATCCATTACTTGGGACAGATTATTTCAGAGTAGGGCATAGAAGTATATCCAGAGAATATCAAAACCATTAGAGGATGGCCAACACTCAGAAATGTGTCAAACGTCAGATATTTTTATGGGATTAGTTGGCTACTATAGAAGGTTCATAGTAGGGTTCTCTAATATTGCTCATCCCATCACTTATTTGCAAAAGAAGGGAACTAAATTTGAATGGACACTCAAGTGTGAAAATAATTTTAATCTGTTGAAAGAATTACTTACTAGTGCACCTATGTTAAATATTGTTGACCCAAATGAAAGTTTTGTGGTATGTATAGACACATGTAAGGAAGGACTTGGGGGATTCCTTGTGCAAAATGGACATGTCATTGGATATGAGTCCAAAAATCTTAAGGAACATGAGAGGAACTATGGCACGCATGACTTGGAAATTGCTTCCATTGTTCTCACCTTGAGGATGTGGAGGCATTATCTCATGGGGAGGAAATTCGAAATAAGGAAAGAACACATTGGCCTAAAGTATATTTTTGAATAGCCAACCTTGAATGCCAGGCAAACAAGATGGTTGGAATTTTTAAGTGAATATGACTTCGATATCAATCATATCAAAGGAATGAAGAATAAAGTTGTTAATGCGCTTAGTAGAAGAGTGCATTTCATGCATTCTATTGTTGTCAGTATGCATCAGTCAGACTTGAAGAGTAGAATTTTAGATGGTGTTGTTACAGATCAGCATTACCTACAGGTAAAGGAAAACATACAACAAGGAAATGTACAATAAGAAATAAAGGAGTATGAGATAAGGGTAGACGGATTAATCATGCATAAAAATAGAATCTATGTTCCTAGCTCTGGAGAACTAAGGAATTTGGTACTGAAGGAAATGCATGATATTCCTTATGCTGGACATCCCAGTTACCAGAAAAAAATTACAGCAGTAAGAAGCCAGTTCTTTTGGCTGAGAATGAAGAAGGATGTTGTTTATTACATCGCTCAATGCATGGAATGTTGAAAGGTGAAGGTTGAGCATAGACACCCAATGGGTTTGTTGCATCCATTGTCAATCCCAGAGAAGAAATGGGAAGTGATCACCATGGATTTCATCACAGGATTACCCAAAATGAATAAGCAACATGATTCAATCATGGTGGTTGTCGACAAATTAACAAAGGTTTGTCATTTTGTGCCTGTGAAGACAATGCATACAATGACTAATATTGAAAAAAAATTCATGATGGAAATTACTAGCTTGCATGAGATACCTAGGAAAATCGTCTCGAACAGAGATACAAAGTTTACCTCCAATTTTTGGAGGGGATTGCTTAAAGGAGTTGCCACAAATCTAAACTTTAGCACAACATATCATCCCCAGACAAATGGGAAAACAGAGAGAGTCAATAGAATAATTGAAGATATGCTAAGAATGTATGTGATGGATAGGCCATCTAAGTGGTAAGATTACTTACACTTGGTTGAGTTTGCATATAATAATGGGTATCAAGATTCATTAAGAATGAGCCCATTTGAAGCCTTGTATGGTAGTTAATTCGATACTCTAGTAAGCTGAGACAACCCAACATATAGAGTGGTACTTGGGCCATATTTTCTCAAGGACATGGAAGACTAGGTGGTTAAGATCAAGCATAATTTAAAGGCATCTCGGGATAGACAAAAATTTTATGCAGATAATAACAAGATAGCTAGAGAATTTAAAGTACAGGAGAATGTACTTTTGAAAGTGAATCCCAAGACAATCTCTTTGAAATTGGGTAGTTGTACAAAGATGGAAGCCAGATTCTGTGGTCCATTTGAAATATTGGACAGAATAGGGCCAGTTGCATACATGCTTGCATTGCCTACTTCCATGAATGTGCATAATGTATTTCATGTAGATTTACTAAAGAAATATGCATATGAGCCTAACCATGTTATTGATTGGCATCTGATTCAGGTAGAGACGGAGGGAGATTTTCAGGTTCAGCCAGTGTGGGTATTGGACAGAAAATTCAAATGCTCCAGAATTGAGTTATAGAATTGGTAAAAGTTCAGTCGACCTGCTACGGTCCTAAAGATGCTACCTGGGAGCATGAAGATGCCATGTGGGAAGATTACCCGTAGATTTTTTAATAAATTTGAGATTTTGATCTATATTTTGTATATGCACTAAGGACAGTGCCAAAATAAGGGGGACGGGATGTAACACCCCAGGTTTTGAAAACACATTTTAAATAATGTATTGTTATAATGTTGTGAAGCCAGGGTTCCCAAACAATTATCAAAATGCCAGTGTGCCAAAGACATTTAATGTTTTCTATCATTATTAATAATAAATACATGGCTGGCTTCTAGACGAACAAGGACTAAAGTTATAGGGGGCTATGATTCCACAAGAGAGGGGGCTTGAGGGGATAAGTGTTTATTCCTATGTTAATTACCCTTTTTTCCTAAGGGAGGGGATCGATTACGTGAAATTCTTGGGGAAGGCCAGGAGGTTCTTAATTCCCCATGATGTTACTTAAACTTGCCTCTGGTATGATGGGGGGGTTGGACTAATGGCTTGTTTTCTTATTTTCCTGTACGTTCATTCATTTCCCTTATGAAATTTCATGCACTCACTCACCCATTAATTGATCCATCATCATCTGTATCTCATCTTGGGAAAGGGAACCGAACTATTGAATATTAGCCATGGGATAGTTGGCTGTAATGGTTGTTGGTGCAATCCAGCCATGACTTGGGGCCTCCATGACCGAGATGCATTGGATTGTGCCCTGTTTTTCTCACAACTGCGAGTCTTGATATTTACAACATTGAGATTCTGGGCTAGCTGTGTTGGAGGCCCTATAAAAAGGAGAAGGACAGCTTAAGGGATTGCGTGACAAAGAAGGGTGGAGGTCCATTCTCTTGGGTGGTATAGGTTGGGTGGAAGAGAGATGGGTACTTGTATTTTTGTGGGTGTTGGGAAACCTGTGAGATCTTGAGGGATGATTGGTTTGGTAACCCAAGTACACTCTGGAATTGTCCTTGGGGATTCATAGCCCTAGCTCGGGGGTGACACTATTTTTGAGATTTGGAGCAGTGGTGTCTACAGTTGGGTGGAACGTCATTGGTCTGCAACCAGTTGATGTCTCATTTTTGTAAAGATAAGTGCTCTTTGTTGTGATATTATTATCTTTGTATCAATGTATTCCACTGTGTATTTTAATTACCGTTAACTAAATCTTAGATTATGCAATCTTGTTGGATATTGTTGTGCATGTCGTTAAATCTTTTATCTTATGCATCATCATTAAATAAAGAAGGTACTGGTAAGAGTACAAAGTCCATGGGTGGCCTTGAAGGTAGCATACCCCAACCTATGGGTTGTTGGGTATGTTACAAATTTTCTTTAGCCAAGTAAATTCTGAAAATGCTTGAGTAAGATCATTTCATATCTTTTCCTCAAAATGGGGTCCAATTGACTCTTCATGATCAATACCTATGGTGGATATAGATCTATTCTTATATTTGATTGCTTGGGTTATTCACTCCCTTTCAAAGGCTTGATCCAATCAGGGCATCAACGCTTGTCTCTAATTGTAGCGCGATACATGGACATCACGTCACTGGGTACCAAACTTCCTAGCATATCTATGTAATGAGTCTCCCCAATGATTCAGGGACCAATTGAATCCCCTTTGAATCAAATCCACGGTGGAGGTTCATCCACCGTAGCTCTGATAGACATAATTCAACCATGTTACCCCAAGGGTACTCATCTCTCTATTGGGACCACATATGAATCATCAATGAAACTCTTGTTGACATGTGGCATGGATCATGGTGTGACGTGTGGTATGAAATGTGGCTAGCATATCCCTTGACATATGGCACTTATTTTCCCCATCGATCCTAGTACAAGTATAAAAAATATATGTTGCATGTGGCACCACCATCATGTGGCACATGCTCTCCCTCATTATGGCATGTGGATCCCTTGTTGGTTGACATGTCATCATCGGGCACCGTATATCAAAGTTGTTCCAGGAAAGGTTTAAGTTTTATTTCCCGGTGCTGGTGATTATGTTGGGATTAGTTAAACTAATCCTATGATTTTGGGATGGTTAATAAAGTTTATCAAGGGGTCACAACCCCTAACCATTATCATGATATCTACGGTGGATATCCTTTCCACCTTTAGATATAGCGGTTGATATATAATGTACATGTCACCAGGAAGTAGGCCCACATGATCTACCCCTTTATTACTAGCCTACCATGGATTTGCAAATGTCACTTCGTTTCGTATGCGTTGGAAGAAATCTTGGCATGCTCCCAAATCCTGGCTAGACACATGGATTAAAATTTGGGTGACACGTCACCCTGGATATATGGACACCAAAAATTCCTAACGTAGAATGAACCTAAAGAGGTCCCAATTCCCTGATTACGAGAGGATTAAAAAACTTAATCCCACTGATTTCATGATGTTTAATTGATTTAACATATGGGTTATGACTCCTGACCTTTTCCATGAGATCTATGACTCAGATCTCTCATAGGTAGATCTAAGAAATATCATTTAAGAACACAAACATAGGGTTTCTAGGCCCGACTTGGCCCCACACATGACCCGTGGTTGAATTATCCTTTTACAAGTGCCATCCTCCATCATGTTTTCTGTCTAAGTGTCTTCCACATCACACGCGACATCACCTTCTTGTTTATTCCTATATATATATATATATATATATATATATATATATATATATAATAAAGGGAAAATGGAACCCTGTGTGGGAATCCTACCAACCAAACACCAAACCACCAACCCTTGTGATATAAATAAAGGTTGGAAATCTTTTGAGGGTAAAAGATCTGATCGACCCTGTTTGACCATGATCAATGACAAAGATCCTTCCTAAACTTGGTTATGAGACTGACGACTGAGATTTATTGGCTCTTAGATGTAACATTCTAGATCTTATCGCATGCCTAGATAATATATCTACAATGGGGATATATTACTCCACTGATCCAACAATTAGTGTTTTCCTATGACCTCCATAGGTTCTTACTAGCCTCTATCCAAAATCAGCATTCATGATCGACCCTCATCCCTAGATATACGGTCAATATCCTTTCACCCATCCTATGATGGTTATGTGACTAGAGTATAGTACCAAGGGTAGGAACCCTTTTCCCCGGTGTCGAACCTTCCAGCAAAACATAACATGGATGTTGTTCCAGGGGTCCTGTGCTCTGGTAACCCAACAAATATTCTCCCCTTATCTTAATTAGCATATCAATGGTTAAGGTTGATCCATCCATCAATCCGACGATCGATGATTAACATAGGGTTACAAGGGATAACCCCCAGTGATTGGGATTTCCAAGAACGACTAAGATTTGTTCTAGCCCAGGAATCAACAACTGTTGAGTCATGTGACTCTATTAGCATAAAAAGGTATTAAATTTACTAATTAAATAAGCATACATTCTATAAATGTATCACCAACTACGAGCATTGAATTTACTTACACATATGCACATTTAAGAGAAATTAGAGGAAAAATTTATTCAGTTCATTCTACACATAGAATATATATGTAATTACTTATATATTCTTTGAAGTGGTTAACCATCCAACTGACTATGGGTGTTCTCCTTCCCACCCTACCATAGTCTCAAAAGCATTATTTTTTAGTATTGTGTACACCCTCGTGCCAAGCCATGATACCACCAGGGAATTCATCCCTCTCTCTATTTCTCATCAAATTTTGAAGGACACTCTCCTTCACACTACTCTTTGTAGAGATTTTCCTACACCCACCTAGCTTAGGCTTCAATGGGGTTTTGTTAGACATTATCTTAGTATCGATCTCGTAACCTTCTCTTCTTAGGTCAATATTTTGTACTCACATCAATTCCTTTTCTATAGGTCTAGTCTTCATAACCAAGAACTCCTAGCTCCTCTCTTGGATAGACATACCCCCCTTTTTCCATCTCATACCAAAAGGTTGTCATGCACACACTTGTGCATTCCTTTTCTTGGATGCCCCCTCCCAATAAGCTTCTTGACTTGTCCTTCTTTTCTCCTATCATAAGGTAATATGTAGGTCAATATGGGGATGCAGGGAGATGGTACTCTGTGGTACTTTAGGCTAGAATTTTTTTTTGTCTTAGTCAAACCCTCCATGCTTCCATTCATTTGGGTAGTTGGTTGTTCAACCACTAGTCCTTTTCTCATTACTTATTTTCCTTGAGATTACGGATGAGGAAAATAATATGAATATCAAATATTATTAGAAAGGATTTTTTGGGTCATATTTAGCATGATGAACCCCTCTGTAGGTTTCCTCTAGTGTTATCATGGCCAGTACTCAAGGATTCACCCCCACAGTTAGCTATTGGAAATCTTAATTAAAATAATAATACATTTACATTGTTCACATTTCATCGCATGGAAATAATTAACTATGATTAATTACATATAATATTTGATTTAGGAAAGGGGTTTTACATTCCCCTCCCCCTTCAAAGGAAGCCCTTCCTCGTTGTTATTTCTCAGTAATGTTTGTCATGCCTTTATCCTTCAGCTTCTTCAACGTCATATTCATTTTCTTGGTATTCTCCTTTCCTGGACTCTTTGCATTTAGCACATGCCGATCAGAATTTCAAACAAAAATCATGGCAATTCATAATTTCATCCATAAATATTTTATTACTATTCATAACACAAGAGGAAATTTACAATCAAGATAATACTTATCTATGTAGTTTATGGATTTGCATCCATATGGCTATCTCATTAACTTGGCTCATCGTTTTCCTTGAAATACCCATTTTGTGCATTATCCCAATCAACAGATGATAAAACTTGAAAAACTCCACTGAGTTCTTTCACATGATCTATCAAAGTATCCCCTTCCTGTCAGTCACTCACCCTCCATATTGAGGCTCAGACATCCCCTTCTATGCTATACAGTCCCTTGGGTGATCCATCTTTCCTTCTAGGGTTTTCTCACACAAGAAGAGTTTTAGCAACTTCACTAAGTATTACAGATGAGGCCTGCCTCACGTTTTCTCTATCGAGGTGTTCCTCTGGCTCGCGTCACCATCACACAACATTATATTGGGATCATGGCTTATCACAGGGATACCATGTCACTACAATAACCATTTTCCATGTTTTCCATCTTTAACAACCATCATTTGTCCTCCCGAAACAAATATATTTCATCTCACCTTATCAAATGCATACATAAAATCATGAGACTCTTTCATTATTCTTCAATCAAGGTTCTTTTTAGATTTGTGACCCACAAATTTTCTAAATCACAATTCCATTTTCAACTGGCTCCATACAGAAACCTGATTCCACATGTATGAGATTTTTCCTTCTCATAGTAGTTTGGATTAACACATTTTTCCTTTTTTTGCCACATATAGACCTTTCTTCTTTCAATTTCAACTTTGTTCAACCAAATAAATTGTTAGTTTCCCATGCACATATATTTTCATTGCAACTTTACAATGACATCACAAACAATTCTTAAATTGTGCATACTAACAATCAAATCACTTTTATCTATTCAATGATATAAAGAAAAATTAAATACCATTCCTAACACATGCATCATTTTAGCATATCAAATTTTTCCAAATGAAATTCAACATTAAGTGAATTTAATCAATGTGTCAATTCCCATAGACACATTCATACACAATGCACCCTTGCATTGATTTCAGATTATTACTTTTCATGTTAGGAACTCTCACCGGGGTGTGTTGGAATTCAACCAACCTCTTACCATATGGATTCTTTGTCCACATTCATTATTATAGCAGAACCATATTTTCTTATCTGAATCGATCACAGCCTCAAATCATCACTCCAGAAACTCAAAGTTTACATGAATTCCTTTAAGCATTTAATTCTTTACCAATAATCAGGGTACCAACATTTAGGGTCACCTAAGTTCTCTCTTTACCATTTTACAAATATATATAGTACTGGAAGATAATTCTTCCACAATGGGAAGCCCTATATATGCTCATTCTCTTACTACATGCATTAAATCAATGTGTTATCTATGAGAAATTGTGTTCCCAATCATTCCATGATTGGTCAATGTATTCATGAAATATAAATTCATGAATTCTTACAAGGATTTCAATCATCATTTACTGCCAGAGGTTCACACCTCTATCATTCAAGTTCTCCTTCCTGAATCATACCCTACTTGGGTATCACTGACATACAATGGATTTTCAAAATTACGTGTATAACATTAATAAAATAAAACATTTTAGAGGGGATTCTTACCCAATCCCACCATACGCTATGTCACATAGGCATGAACTCTTTTATACATATTCAGGATGCCATCACCCTCTCTGATATTACCTCATCAATGGTACTTCTTGGGGACTTCTAAAGTCCCTTTTACATTTCTCTTTGTCATCTGTCTTATTGCATTCTTCCTCTTCTTGAGGATGTCCACCATTGGCAATTGTACTTCCCAAACAACTCCAATCATTTCCTACACATAACATGCATCATCACATTTACAATTTACATCATCTTTCATGTAAAATAAAATGCATGTACCACATAATTTAATTCATCAAAACATTTTTATATATGATCTATCATATATATGCATTCCATCATGTTTCCCTCAATATTTTCATGAGTGCAAACAAAATCAAATTTTCTAACTGTCTCTACATTCATACAACTGTCACATTATTATACCAAAAACATTCACATACGCAAAATATCAATTTCTCATCCCAAATAAATATAATAATAGTCAATAAAGGAGTTAAGGGACTCTTCCCTTTTTTCCATCTCCTTCTACAAAGCCTAGAACTTTCAGTCCAACTAAGTTATTTCCAAGTCTTACTATCCTCACATATCATGGATTAACCAAGACCATTTAAACACATTTAGTATTTTATCTTCTAGTTATGAACTGTACTTATTTTCATAGATGTCCTTTTTAAGCATAGAACTTTGTCTTATTATTTAAAGTTTCATAGTGATAAAAGTATTGATTATTTTCTCCTTTTATTTTACATTTTATCCCTCTTGGGATATTCATGTTCTATCCCTTGAGTAGTCTTAGTGTTGTTCACCTTGACCTTCTTGGATAATTCAACATGCTACATCAACAAGTTTCTTGTTCATAATGAATTATGAACTCATGCATTTTGCACATTTCCCAACGAGAAATTAGATTGGTCCTCATTCGTTTGCATGTATTTTTACTCATGCATGATATTTTAAAATGCAATCCAATATTCTTATATAAATAGGATTTTCTTCTCGCTGCCCAATTATCAGTAGTCATTAAGGTTATAGCTCTATTTTCCTTACAATGTTCTTTACACAATTCCTCCATATGAACTTATTCAACATACAACTCTCTTATTTCATATCCAAATGGTCTAACAAGACCTCAATATTGAGTCAACATTAGCCTCATTATTTTAAAGTTCTATCCAATATTCCACAAGGAATATGAGAATGCATTATTATGCTGCATTTGAAATCCATTCAAATAGATATATTTACATTATCAACATGCTTACAAGAGGTGCTTCCATGCACTTAAGTACATGCATTTTCATGTTGTGTGTGTCTACCACTGGAACACTTCAGAGTTTCCACATTGCTTGTCAATTTAAATCATTGTATACATGATTTTTCAAAATCATTTTATACATGATTTTTCAAAATCATTTACATTCAGTCTTTAAACGAATAATCATGTTGCCTTTCATCATGACAACATAAAATCCCCGCTCATTTACTCTTTCATCAATTTATACTAGTTTTTCCTAAGGGAATCGACCACATCCTCCTCAAGTTATCATTCAAAACAAAACAGTCATGACTTATTCAAAATAGAGTAAACCATGAATCCATGGAATAACTCATATCTTGAAAGTACAAGTCTTTCCTCACATCCTACTTGACCATGTAGTCATATTATACTTTTAAGCATGTATATGTATATCTACATATATGTATGTGAATCACTCACACCCTTCTACTTCATTCATTGATATTTCTTTAACATTATCTAGTTTTGATGAGACTTTATAATCACTTACACAACCAATATCATCAATAAAATCATAATTATGTTTCCCTCTTTATAAGATAATAGACAACAAAAAGAACATTTTTTCCTTGCTCTTTTTTATTCCATATTAGCTCTTTCTAAGGAATTAAATACTAAATCAAGGTATTATTTAAAAAAAATAACCAGAGCCTCCATTGTAGGATCAGACATGCATCCATGGAATTATTTAGTCCTTGAAATAACATTCCTTACCTTACTACCATATTAATCAGGCAATCATATCATGCCCTTTAGTATTCATACACTTACACACCATACATGTGCATCTCTTGGACATTCTTATATTATTCATTTCTATTTATTTGATATTTGATATCAAACTTCACATGGGAAACCTCATAATGCTTTTAATCCATGCACTCAACAATATATAAACATATATAAATATTCAACATGCAAGTCCATTGCTTGCACCTCTTTTCCTTTTCATTCATACACGTTAGTACTTTGAACCTTAGTACTAGTTTCCATGAGATATTACAACCATTCACATGGAAAGTATCACGGGCATAAACATACTTAGGTTTCCTTCCCCGATGGAAACAACCAACAATAAACCACTCTTTCCCTTCTGTTACAAAATAAATCCACAATTTACAAAACGTAAGTAAGTAATTACAGTATTACCCAGGGTAATGAGATGCCCACTTTCAAATTCCTTTCATGCTTCAAACATTCTTGGTCAATAGAACTTTATTAGGGAAACCCTTTCTTGGATTCCCTTTCACTGCTATATGATCCAACCCAACAATTCATGTATGGTTTTCATCCTCCTTTGGATGTCAATTTGACCCTCTGGTCATCTAGTAATGCTTTATCACTACATGTGTTAGAATTTGTACCATTCCTCCACTAATCATTACAACACTATCCACCTAAGGAAATAGGTAGAAACATTATCAATATTCCATTCATGTTGTTAACTATCCTATTGTCATCAAGTCATTATTGACCAATTAAAAGCCAACAAAAGGTCTTACACTACAACCAACAATAGGTTATATTGAGTCTATTTGCATGTGACCATTATCATATGAATTCCAACATGTCCATATCTTGCATCTTCATGCATAAAAAGGTACCTAAGTCAATAGAACAATACACATTTGTGCGTCCACGAGCTCATAACTAGCTAATATATGTAAATCGTTTAGCTCTCATATGAGGACTATCAATAGTCCAAAGGACTTTTATTTAATTATCTAACTAGATTGTCTCAACAACATTCTAAATCATTACAAATCAGTTAAACTGACCTTACACAACTTCGATCAGTCCTATATACATGAGGACTTATTCTTTCAGGATCTTAGGCTTGTTATTTATGCAGTAATTAATACTTCCACGGATTCCATAAATCCATATGAAACTCCTTTAACCACAAGGAATTTCCTAAAAGGGTCTTAGCCCTTACCAAACAATAATATTAAGGGTTAAGTTTCTATCAGCCTAAACTTACAGGAAACATCAAGAGCACCATCTTACTCATTTGGTATACTGATACAATCCTATAGAAATATGATACTATTTATGACCCATTTTTCACTCAGGCCTTTCCATTAATGATTATTGGCATATTCCTATTCTAGTAGGAGTAGCTATCATTTGGAAAAAGGAACATCATAATACCTATGCTATAATCTAGCAAGGATTTCCAAAATACAGTTTCAATCTATAGCCCTTTTCCTCAAGGAACTCATGCAAATAATAAATAAGCTCTTAAGCATAAAACAATATTTTAAGAAGACATATCTCTAGCCTTAATATATTATCACTAAGAATGATCACAATACTATCTAGGCTTAGTGTTGTAACCATTCTCTGATACAAAGTTCTAACACACTCAACCCCCAAGTATACTTTTAAGGGATGCATTATTAAATTTTGACTTTTCCTTAATCATATCAGAATCCCTATTTAATTGCATCATGTCTTGTTCTTGTTGATATCTTTCCAACGACTGCAAATTTATCGAAAACCAAGATCTGGATCAAAAGTTATGGCCCTATGAAATTTTAAGGATTCCATTGGCCAAAGGCCTCTCACTACCATGTGGGATCCTCACCTCATGACACATGGCCTTATTTTTGGGCTCCACATGGAAAAATAATTTTGTGACACATCACTACTAGGTGTCGGGTTGTTGGATCTCTTCTGGCGAAACATATGTCTCATCAATTCCCGATGCCAACATCACAATAATTACGAGATATTTAATTAGGTTAATCTTGAGATTACCGAGCTTGAGTTTTGGGTATGATATCCATGAATGAGGTCTCTCATAGGTGGATCTTTCAAATTATATCTAGAGAACACGTTAATGGTCTCCTATTGCTTGACTTGTCCTATGTTTGCATTGTGGGTTTAGCCTGGTAGGTTCCCAGCATGAGACATGGCCACCGTGTACTGGTCCATCGAACCCTTCAACATCTCTAGGAACGAAAACATTCCTTGGCATCCCGGGGTCTGATTGACTCTTTGTGATCAACACCAACATTGGAGATTAATTTGTGCTTGGATCTGTCTGCTTGGGTTCATTGCACCCTTTCAAAGGCTTGGACCAATCAGGGTGTTAACACTTGTCTCTAATTGTAGTGCAACATGTGGCCATTGGGGCACCAAGGGCTAGACTTCCTAGTATATCCATGTAATGAGTCTCCCTGATGATCTGGGGACCAATTGACTCCCTTTTGAATTAGATCCATGGTGGAGATTTATCCACCCTATATCCAATGGATAGAGTCCAATAGTGTTACCCCAGGGGTACTCATCCTCCATTATGCCCACATGTGACTCATTAATTAATCATGTGATGAAATTTGGCATGGATCGTGGTGTGACATGTGGTATGACATGTGGAAAGCATGTCCCTTGACATGTGCCACTTACATTCCCAATGGATCCTAGTACAATTCTACCAAATCTGTGTGAAAAGTGGCTCTCCCTCATTATGACATGTATATCCCTTGCTTGGTGAGATGTTTTCATAGAGAACTAGATATTGGATTTGTTCTAGGAATTTTTTAAATTTTAGTTCTTGATGCCGATGATTACGATGGAATTAGTAAAATTGATCATGCGATATAATGGTCGATATATTCTCTCGAGCCTAGATAATATATCTATGGTGTGGATATATTACTCCACTAATCCAATGGTTAAGATTTTTTTGTGACCTCCATAGGCTCTAAATAGCCCTTATAAAAAAATGGCAGTTGTGATTGACCCCCAATCCTCTAATGGTTATGTGACTACAGTATAGTACCAAGGGTAGGAACCTTGTTCCCCAGTGTCAGACCTTACATCAAAATGTAACATAGATGTTATTATTGGGCTATGTTACCCTGGTACCCTGATGATCATTCTCTCTTGAGATTAATTAATATATCAATGGTTAAGGTTGATCCATCCATTGATCTGACGATTGATGATTACAATAGGGTTACAATGGATAACCCCTAGTGATTGGCACTTCTAGGAAGGACTCATATTTGTTCTAGCCCAAGAATAAACCATTCTTGACTCTTGTGATCCAAATAGCACAACCGAGGCTTGAATTTACTAATGAAACAAGTAAACATTCCATAAATGTATTACCAACTACAAGCATTCAATTTACTTACACATATGCACATTTAAGAGAAATTACAAACAATAGTTATTGATTTCCTTCTACACACATAATATATATGTAATTACTTATCTATTCTATGAAGCAGTTAACGAGCCAAATAACTTTGGGTGTTCTCCTTTCCACCCTACCAAAGGCTCAAAATCTTTCATTCTCAACATTCTGACCACCCTCATGAAAATCCATGATACCACTAGGGAAATATCCCATCTCTCTGGTTCTCATCAAATTGGGAAGGACACTCTCATTCCGACTACTCTCGATAGATATTTTACCACACCTACCTATTTCAGGCTTCAACGAGGTTTTGTCAAATACTATTCTAGTATCAAGCTCGCAACCTTCTCATCTCAGGTCGGTATTTTTGGACTCACACCAATTCATTTTCTACAGGTATCGTCTTTAGACCCGAAAACTCATATATCCTCTCTTGCACACACATACCACCCCCCCTGCCCTTTCCTTCTGAGACCAAAAGGTCCCCATGCATGCACTTGTGCATTCATTTTCTTGCATTCCCCCTCCTAGGAAGGTTCTTGACCTTTCCTTCTTTTCTCCTGTGAGAAGGTAATCCATGGGTCAATATGGGGTTGTAGGGAGACGATACTTTGTGGTAATTTAGGATGATAGTTTTATTTTGTCTTAGCTATACCCTCCATGCTTCCATTCATTGGGGTAGTTTGTTGTTTAACCACCAATAATTTTCTCATTAATGATTTAACTTGATATCAAGGTTGAGGAAAATAATATGAATATCAAATATTATCATCAAGGATATTTTGGGTCATCTTTAGAATGATTTGTTGACACTAAGAGGGGGGTGAATCAATATCAAGTACAATTTAAAACATTTTTCAACTTATACTTAAACCATTCAATTATATCCAATGATAAATAAACCATTCAATTATATCCAATGATAAATAAACAATAGTATAAGAGTTACACCAATACACCACAATACAACATGCACAATATATGAGAAATAATCAATATTTATTGTTCAATGGAAGTAATGACTTCCAAAGGTAGCTATAACTTCCAAATGTAAAGGAAGGGATAAAACTCCAAGAGGAAGATACAATCCTCCAATATCAAGAGAAATTTGAACTCTCCATCCTTGCCCCTTCCTTCCACCCAAGAATATATGAGAGATAATAAAACTCCACATTAAATCATCACCATCAACCAACCATCACATAGAACCTGATAATGCTTCCTGAGACTTCTTCAATTTATGCAATTCTTCAATTCTTGGAATACTCTGATATTGTATATAATATTACTCAATTTATTCTCTGAAACTTCTCCAAGTTTCACTCCTTGAATCCTTCCCAAAAATAGGTTATAGAGAGAATGGTAGACCTTGTTCAATTTTGGTTTATTCAAGAGACCTAACTTGTACAGAATGCCTTGCACTCAATATTTAACATCAGATTTTGAAACTCACATAAAAAAAAACAAAGTCTGTACTCTTTCCAATGCAATTTGTCCCACTTCATTTTGATTCTCTATGAAGAAGTTATGACTGTTTTACCCGGAACACATGTTTATTGACTAGCTTCATGATTGTTCAAAAACCCTATCTTCCATAGAGTGTATCTCCATAATTATAGTGAATCAAGAGATGAAAACTTTACCACAGGTACCTTGGTATGTCTTCTTAATACCACATAAATTTCACCATCTGAATTGTGCTATAAAAAGTGTTATAGCGAAAATGGTAAGATGACCTGAAAATAACATACCTTAGAACACATCACCAAAAGACGTCATCCTCCCTTGAAATACGACCTTATTTTCTTTTGATTTCCTCTGAAATTTGACTTGTATTTAAAATGAATGTATAATGATACTTATTTATACAATTTATGTCACTTCCTTTTAACATTAGGGCCGACCTAACACTTTCTTATTTTGTAATTCTTTTCTTTATTTATCTTCAGGGCCTACATGTACTTCCTTCTTCAATTCACTTTGTCGTCTTCAAAAATTCATTTCTCCTCAACCATGAGAATCCACGTGATGTGCCACATACCACTAGAAACAACATGATGTATACTATCCATCCATGGGTCTTGTATCTACATGTGCATTTTCCTTCATTTCCAAATGCCTTCATCAATATTGCGGTCCAAAAACCCATGACTATGGTTGACATCAATGACAACAACCAATCTTCCAACAATCTCCCCCTTTGTCATTGATGGCAACACTCATTCTCCCCCTATCATCATGATCCCAATTTCTCTCCCCCTTTGACATCAATGAAAAAGGGTAGGGCTTCTCCCCCTGAGTTTAATGGAAAAAGGTAACCTACTTTTTTGGGGATGCTTCCCCTAAACATGTGGCACTCAATAATACTTCATCCTTATTTTTGGTCTTTGGGGCATTTTCTTCCTTGGAATTATTTTGTGTGCCTTCTGTCTTCTCTCTCTTATTCATGTCTAGGATGTATATGTTATATGGTCTTCTTGTTCTAGTTGCAACCAATCTTCCTGAGTTATTTTCTCTGATTTTACATTTTCAGGAGTCAAATGTAAGAGTGTATCCTTGATCACATATTTTACTAACACTGAGTAGATTATGCTTCAAGTCTTCAACCAATAGGACATTATTTTCTTTTACATTTTTTCTTCCAAGTTCTACTACACCTTCTCCAAGTATTTTGGAATATGAGTCATCTCCAAATGCAACATTTCCACCCTTTCTCTTCAAGCTGATGAATTTTTCTTGATCCCCGGTCATGTATGAAGAACATCCACTGTCTATGTACCATTTATCTTCTTCTTTAAATTCTTCAGTGTTTAATGCTATTCAACAATCTTCGTTGTTTGTAATCTCTTTCCTTCTCCATACTGTGGTTGGAATAGAGACATCTTCATTCATATATCTGCAATCTCGTGCTTTGTGTCCAAGATAATTACATTTGTAGCATACAATATTTTTGTCCATTAATGGGGAAAATGAATTATAACTTTTGTTGACAAATCCACGATTATTTCCATATCTTCTATTTACACCATTCATGTTTCTTGCGTATTTGTTCCTTTCATTGATTCTGCAATTAATTGTCTTATGTCCAAAATTTTTGCAAGTATAACAATGACCAAGAAAGAAATTTTGATACCTTGGAGTAAGTGGCCTTATTTGTGATGTATTCCATATGGGTTCATGATCTACTCTTCTGTATTTTCCTTCATACTTATTAAAGTTTCTTTGATTCCTGAAGGTAGGAGGTCTTCTTGGATATTCATCTCTTTTGTAATCATTCCTTCTTACTGGTATCCTGGTCCACTTCTCATCAACTGTCTGTGTATCTCTTTCTTCATCCTTCTTGTTGGTATTTGCATCTTCCTTGTATGAAGTTTCACCCATCCATCCAAGATGTGTTAAGTCTTTTGGCACTTGAGAGTTTCTTAATCTCTTCCTCAATGAGACAACTTCTTGTTCAATTTTCTCACAATCTTCTTCTTTCTTCATCATTTGGACCTTCTTTACTTCTCCTATTCTTCTTGCTTCTTTGAGTAGAGTTTTAAAGGAAATGGTTTCTTCTCTTAGTTTCTCAAAGTCTTCTAATTGTTTCTTCAATCTTACAACTGTCTTTTCATAACTACCCAATTCACTTCTTAGTTTTTTACGCATGTCTTTGAGCTTGCTATTTTCAATCTCAACATGCTTCATTTTTTTAAGATTCTCATCTTCTTGTTGAATCATTTACGCTTCATGATTTTCTTCTTCTTCATTGGAATTTTCTTCTTTAGTGCCATCTCTTTCAATTCTTGGATGAGGACATTTAAATTCAACATGTCCTACTCCTTCACAATTAAAGCAAATAAAATGACCTCTATTTTCTTCTTTGAAATCTAAGATGTTGTAATTTGCTTCAAATTATTCTTCTTCTTCTGCTTCTTCCCTTTCATAAAGGTCTTGTAGCTTGTCCTAAAGCTCTTTTTCTTATGCACATGATCCCGCCTTGTATTTTACTGAATCTGTCAATCCATCCAGGATGATATCTATTGCCAATTTGTTGTTCCTTTTTGCTTCCTTCTGAGCTGCAGTCTTTGGTTTCTTCAAAGCATTGTATCCTAAAGCAACTGAGAACCAAACATCTTCCCAAATATATTTCAAGTAAGTTTCCATTCTATTACTCCAGTATTCAAAATTTATTCCATCAAATGGTGGAATCCCATTTGGAATATTGTCTTCCATTTCTTCATAGGATCTTCCTTCTAGTGGTTAAACTCTACTAAAGGTAACCTGCTCTGATTCCAATCATTGATACTGAGAGGGGGTGAATCAGTATCAAGTACAATTTAAAACCTTTTTCAAATTATACTTAAACCATTCAATTATATCCAATGAGAAATGAACAACAGTATAAGAGTTACACCAATACACCACAATACACCATGCACAATATATGAGAAATAATCAATAGTTATTGTTCAAGGGAAGTAATGACTTCCAAAGGTAGCTACAACTTATGAATGTAAAGGGAGGGATAAACATTCAAGAGGAAGATACAATCCTCCAATATTAATATATATTTGAACTCTCCATCCTTTCCCCTTCCTTCCACCCAAGAATATATGAGAGATAATAAAACTTCACATCAAGTCATCACCATCAACCTACCATCACATAGAACCTGATAATTTTTCCTAAGACTTCTTCAATTTCTGCAATTCTTAAATTCTTGGAATACTTTGATCCTGTAGATAATATTACTCAATTTATTCTCTAAAACTTCTCCAAGTTTCACTCCTTTAACCCTCCCCAAAAATAAGTTATAGAGAGAATGGTAGACCTTGTTCAATTCTGGTTTATTCAAAAGACTGAACTTGTACATAATACTCCATGTTCAATATTTAATATCATATTTGGAAACTCACACAAATGAGACTATATTCCATACTATTTCCAATTCAATTCGTCCCACTTCATTTGGATTATCTATGAAGAAGTTATGATTGTTTTACCCAGAACACATGTTTATTGACTAGCTTCATGACTGGTAAAAAACCCTATCTTCCACATAGTGTATCTCCATAATTATAGAGAATCAAGACCTGAAAATTTTACCAGAGGTAACTTGATATGTGTTCTTAATACCATAGAAATTTCACCATCTGAATCATTCTAGAAAAAAAGGTATAGCAAAAATGGTAAGATGACCTGAAAATAACATACCTTAGAACACATCACCAAAAGACTTTATCCTCCCTTGAAATCTGGCCTTCTTTTCTTCTGATTTCCTCTAAAATTCGATTTGTATTTCAAATGAATGTATAATGATATTTATTTATACCATTTATGTCACTTCCTTTTAACATTAGTGCCATCCTGACACTTTCTTATTATGTAATTATTTTCTTTATTTATCTTCAGGGCCTACATGTACTTCCTTCTTCAATTCACTTTGTGATCTTCAAAAATGTATTTTTACTCAACCATGAGGATCCACGTGTCGTTCCACATACCACCAGAGACAAAACAATGTATACTATCCATCCATGGGTCTTGTATATTCATGTGCATTTTTCTTCATGTCCAAATACCTTCATCAATCTTGCAGTCCAAAAACCCATGACTATGGTTGACATCAATGACAACAACCAATATTCCAACATGATTAACCCCTCTATAGGTTTCCTCACCCTTTCCTATAGTGGTATCATGGCCTGTACTCAAGGATTCACTCCCACAATGAGTTGTTGGAAATATGATTAATTACATATAATCATCGGTTTAGTAAAGGTTTATTGCACAGATATGATGTATCTCTCCTAGAGTTGTTACAAATACATCGTGTGATTAACATTTTCGTATGGTAATTTATTTTATTTAATATAAAGACACAAAGTTTACCTTATTTATCCATCACCATCTAATATTGATTTTTTCCACAACAACTACGACTAGATCCTTTGGAATAAACCTCAAAACAAACTCTTTTCTACTTCCAAAAGAACATCTTTGTCTTTCATGCTACAATTTCACCATTCCAACTAAATATTAGGTCTATCATAAACCATTGGCTTCTCTAGTGAGAACAATGAAACTTCACTATATCTTTAATTGTCAAAATATCAAACCAATGGTTATTCACCTAAGAAACATGCTTCCCTACATGCATCAAGGTGTCGATGTTGCTCCATTGACTTATATAGTTTTCATGTTGAACAACATACCAGTTGGGAACCAATGATAGATTTGGAATAAATACTGATACCACATAGTTTGACTATGACCCGATTGTACTATAGGTCCTAACATCAACCTGACAATAAGCATTGAATAACTCATCATCCTATCAACATATTTACATCTACCGAGACACCAGATACCCAACCATGGAGATTTCCTATTATCTAAGAAAATATTTTGGATATATAATGTATCTAAGTGAATCCTACAATCCCAATGCCCATCAATTTGAGGTATTATTTCATCGAATTCATCAAAAAAAAATTGACAAGGGAAAATTATAGAAAAAAAAATGATATTGTTGTATTTTTATTCTATCGACAACACACCTTGTCAAGAAAACCAAGGAATGAATTTTAAATTAGAAATTTACCAAAGAGAGATGTGAAATATCAACAAGAGATAATGAGTAGATTTGACCAAATATTTCTTCCTACTTCTTTCTCTAGATTCATGCACAAACTTGGTGTCTTGATATGCATATTTTACATCTACATATTCAACATCATTGTCCAATACTCTTCATGTAGATTTCAAACTTTAGCCATCAATTGTTAGAGTAGTCAGTAATAACAAACATTTCACTCCCATATTGATTCATCTGGAATCAATATGTTTCTCTTACAAACCCCAAGAAACTTCAAGGACATGATTAAATTCACTATGAACTCTTTGTAATGACTTATATGGACCTTTTACCAGAAACTTGAAAGTGAGGGTGTAAAATAACATAGAGCATGTACCCTAGCTCTCCTTGCATTTAGTTTCATCTATTATCAAATGCCAGGGTATCCAAAACCATGCCATTATTTATTGATAAAATCCACCCTTTGATCTTTGTCACATTTTAATTATTACATTTATCTAAGGATAGTATATCATAAAAACATTTGCAACTAAGAAAACTCAATCTTTCCTTCATAAAGGTTCTTCAACAAATTGGTTACCACATGTAGAAATTTATATCAACATTGAAGACATCGCACTAAATTGTAGATCATTCAAACTGTTGGCAATTAGATGATATTAGAGGATATGTGGAACACACCTGTTGATATTCAGATTGGTCACAATCCCAACAACAATCTCACAAGGATAAATCCCCCCTATGTTTTAATAGAAGTGGCAATTCGCTTTTATAATCTGAAACATGTAGCTTGATGTTCTTGGATTGGGATGTCAAATGGGAAAATTCTAAACAAAAAATATCAAATATTTATTTCTTTAGTTTATATGTAAAATGGTTCTTGATAAATAGATATCTCTTCGTGTATAACATTTTCTTGAAAATGGACCAATCATCTATTTAACAATAAAAAATATGAAGAAAGGATTCAATATCAAAACATATGCTAATTTACATTATTACAACCCTTTGAAAGATATGGAAGTAGAATATGCATCCATACTTTATCACAAGAAAAGGAGTGAAATGATGTTGATCACTTCAAATAACTTTAAATGAGTATTGCATTCAAAATTGAAAATAATTTGACAGACATACTCCAAAAATCTCATGCTAAAAAATCCCAAAGTATGATAATTCATTAAAGTTATAGCCTATAGTAGTTTTATGTGGACTTTAATACATAAACATATTACACAACATTGCAGTAAACCTATTGACTAATGTTCATAATTGAAGCCTTCCAAATGCATGGACTAAACCTCCATGAATCATTTAGAAAATCCTTGCTTATATTTATCAGTCACATATATATGGATGTAAAATGCTCCTATTGATATTTTTAGGGAGATACTTTGAAAACAAAATAAAACAACACTCAAAAACTCAGTCTTCTGCTTGATCTCTAATATACAAACATAAATCTTTGAGATAAATTGTGTAGAAGAAGAAAAAACAATAAAATGGAGATCTATATTTGTAGATGAATATTTGATTGTGTACTTAAGGTTTAACAATGGTATGATGATATGAAACTTATTAATTATTTAAACTTCAAACACTTGTTTTATGATGCTCCCTTCTTTTAAAACTTCTCCCAATACTTCTTTGAAGTAGTTAGGGTTTTTGTTCTTCTAGAAGTTCCCACATGTTTCTTATTTTTATAATTAATGCTTTATTAAATGATCATTATTGAATTTAGGTCATTGAAATTCGTTCCTCCAATTGGGATCGACTTAATCCTTCAATAAAAGTTATTTAATAATATTTATTTCCAAATATTGAAGTTGGTTGGCTGAAAAAAGGGGACCGTGTTTTGATATTTTGAACATGATAAGTGAAATTTTAACCATGGAAACCATTCTAGAATCAATATTCATCATCCCATATTTGCAACAAGTCCACTTGAGTGAAAGTTTGAGTTATGGATCTCAAATTATAGCCTCGAGAAGTTGAGGTTCCAAACATATTTTTTAACAAGTCGTGAAACGTGGGATGAATGATATTTTAATTTTTGGAAGAATTATTTCCAAATTAGTTCCTTGAAACTTGTCTTGTTGTATTCCTCGTCAAATCATGTTTCCAACGAGGTATTTTTTTCACAAAAAGGATAATTGGATCTTGATTTATGAGCTCTGGAAGATCGCTTCTCAATAGCCATCCATCTAATTCATGGATCAATATTATCCCTTGATTAAAATATGCCCTATTTTAGTTCCACATGCATTGTGGTGGTGGATAATTTATTTTTTATAATGTAAATACTTTCCATATCATTCATGTGAATTAAAGGATCTTATGGAGGTCTTAGTGTAGCCCTTCATGTCTAAAAAAAATTCATATCTCGATAATATTTTGGTCATCAAATAACTGCCCAATCAACACCCTGTCAACCTGTGAATGTCTGACACATCACATCCAATCACAAACTAGTCACCTCACTTGAATATGTGCCCCAAAAAAACTTAGGATAAGAGAAATAATATTAAAATAAATTAAAATTTTGCGGGGTTACATGAAATCATAGGAGAGTCATGAAAATGTATAAATGTTAAGGCTATAGTATAGAGAGTAAGGAAGTAATACATGGTAAAAAGAGGAGAGGGGTATAGTATATTGGAGAGTCATACAAATACCTGACCCACAAAGTTGTGGAGGTAAGACTTAGTAAAATGAGCTATACAAAATTCTAAATGTGGGTGTATAATGAGGGTTGTGGAAATCAAGTGAACATTGTGAGGGTTGTTGAAATTAGCTATGGTAATAAAAATCATTGCGGGCCCATGGGCTCAGGGTAAGTCATACGAAATATGACTAAGTGTTGGGGAAATATATAATGGAATAATGTGAAATATATAAATAATGTGAATATGGAAAAGAAAAAGAAAATAAGAAAGGAAAAAGAAAATACGAAAGGAACCTAGAAAAAGAAAATCGAAAATAAAAAAGAAAATCAGAAAGGGAAAAAGAAAAAGAAAAATAAAATGGAAAATGAAATAATGGTAGTAAAAATGGAAAATAAAAGAAAAAGAAAATGGGAATATGAATGTAAAAATAGTTAAGGAAAGGCTATTAAGGAATGAAAAGAGAGAAAAATGTCTAAGTGTGGAGTAAGAAAGAGAGAAGAGAAAAAAATGGTTAATTATGAGAAGATAAGTGAAAGGAATATGAAACTAAGTATGAGAGAAATGGCTAAGGGAATATGAGATTAATGTGAAAAATAACTAAGTATGGGATGAGAGTATGAAGAGAGGTGAAAGGATAAGAGTGGAAAAACGATTAAGTGTGGAGATGGATGGAGAATAACTAGACAATGTGTTATGTGAGGAATGGGAAAATGAAGTAGTAAAATGAATAAGTATGGAGATGGAGAGGAAATTGAAGGTGAGAGAAATGACTAAGAAAGGATATTACTTAGTTAAGAAATTGAAAATAGAGAGGAAAAAGGGGTGAAACACTAAGAAAAAATATTCTTGCAATTCTTCAAATGTTTTCTTGCATGAGTATCTTTGGTATAGAAACTCATAGTTTTATTCCATAAAATGCATGATGAATCTAACACTCAGGGATACACCATGAGATGATGATTGCTCAAAATTTCCTTCTTCTGATATCAATTTTTTTATTATTCCAAAGAGCATAAAATCGAGGCGACCAAATTTTTGATCAACAACTAGCTCCAACTACGAGACAATGGACCCCTATGAGTTTTTGAGAACACGAGAATATGACCAGTTGTGTTGTCCATTGGGTTATGGAATCATATTAAAATTAAATTCTTGTAATTTCTCTTCCATTGGGCCATGGCGTCATCTTCAAACATTATATCCATATAGAAACTGTTTTATTATGCAAAACTTGGACTGAAGAAAAAAACCATGTACAAATAAGATCTACCTACCCTATCTTACTTGGAAGAAAGGGACATTTTTCCAGTGTAGTTAGATTTCCAATGGAGCCATTCAAGCATACATCTGATCTATGGAATGAACTCCATAATTGGGGAACATATCAGGGTTTCTATCAAGAATTCAAGAGCATTCCCAAAGAATATTGAAGTAAAACTGACCCGGATTCCCTCAAAATATGATTTCATTGCTTGGCCAACAAAGCTTTGTAACCATGATTCAATAAAATCAACTCCCAATGATTCTTCATGATTGTTTCTATCTTTTGTTAGATGAGAAGTTTCCCATTAGAATTTTTTTTCATCTTTCTCCTTATCCGTAACCACATTCAAGATTCTTGATTCATCGAAAATGTATTGAAAACATTCTTCCTTCATGCAATGGAAATTGTTCCCATCATTGTTCTTAGGATTAATTTCTTCCACCAATTCTTCTTGTTGCCAATATTCTAGTGACTTTTCAACATCAAGATATGGCCATTGCAATCATGTTGCAACATTTTCCTCATGAACATGTTGACTCAAATATTGTTTCACATTTGGTGGACACTCTTCAATTTGAATTTCAAACTTACTTCCTAAAATACATTCATATGGAGTATATGAGGAGCTGAAATCTTGCACTTGACAATTGGAATTCTCATTTTCATTTTCAACAGTATGAATTGAAATTCTTTTTTCCATTCTTTGATTTGATTTTTCTTCCAAATCGCTCACTTCATTGTCTTGTGTCCATATGGAAGAGGGTGGTAAATAAACAACATTGAATTCTCTACAAGGGGCATATGGGTGCATTATTGGGATGAACTTTCGAGAAAATGAATTTTGCAAAAGATCCCAACTAGTAATGGTCCCAGGAAGCAATGAAAAGAACCATTCACAAACATTCTCATGCAAATTTTATGCAAATAATCAACATCTAACATTATCTTCAGTGAAATTGAAAACATCACATGTTCTCTTGAGTTTACACAAATGTTTCATTACATCCTCCGAAGTGATCTGAAGGATTGTGGGAATTTTTTTAATAGAAATGTCTGGCATTTGAAAATATACTTTTGCAATATTTAAAGGGATTCTATGCAATCGTCTCCTTCTTTGGGTACCTCTCTTTGATAGATATTGTAAAACCATTGATGGTCTTGGTGGATAATGAAAATGAGAATCACAACATGAAACAAAGTCTTTGGTGGAGTCACCATGAATATTTTATTGAGATTATTGGATCTTTCCAATTGAGTTTCCATGGAATTTAAGAGTTCTTTCAATTGAATCACCAGGGAGTTCATCCTCATGAATCTTTTATGATTCTTTGTTTTTAAAATATTCCAATATCTGACTTGTTCCCAAAGACCCAATAACATTGTTTGTGAGGTCATTCAAATATCTATCAGTAAGGTTTTTATCAACCCCATGCATCTTGAATCTTATTTTTGAAATAGTAATCTTATTGAATCTTATTTTTGAAACTTTGAACCATGGAAACTCTGGTTCCTCAATCATATATGAAACAAATCCTCATATATCTTGAAAATAAATCATTCCCCAATATTTGCGCCAAAAATGTCGATGTTGAGATTGGTCACAATCACAACAAAAACCTCACAGGGATAAAATCCCCTTGTGTTTTTATACATGTGGTACTCCTCTATTATAATCTGAAATATTTAGCTTGATGTTCTTGGAATCAGAGGTCAAATGGGAGAATGCTAAATAGCAAATCCCAAATCTGTATTGCTTTAGTTTATATGTAAATTGTTCTTGATAACCATATTTCTTTTTAAGTATAACATTTGGTTGGAAATGGACAAATCAACTCTTGAAAAATGAAAAAGATGAGGAAAGGATTCAATATCAAAATAAATATATGCTCACATTCATTATTACAAACCCCTAAAATACATGCAGGTAGAATATACATCCATATTTTCTCACAAGAAAAAGAGTGAAATGATATTGATCACTTCAAAGAACATTAAATGAGAATTGCATTGAAAACTAAAAAATAATTTGATGGACATACTCCAAAAATATCATGCTTAGAAATCCAAAAGTATGATAATTCATTAAAGCTATACCTCAAAGTGGTTCTCTCTGAGGTTTAATACATAAATATATTACACAACATTTTAGTAAACCAATTGACTAATGTTCATAAATAAAGATTTACAAATGCAATGACTAAACTTGCATGAATCATTTAAAAATTATTGGATTACATTTATCAGTCACATATATGTCTTTAAAATACCACTATTGATATTTTTAGGAAGGAACTTGAAAGAACATAATAAAATAACACTAAAATATTTCCTTATGCTTGATCTCTAATATACAAACATAAATCTTTGAGAGAAATTATGTAGAAGAAGAAGAAGCAATAAAATTGAGATATGTATTTGAAAATGAATATTTGGAATTGTATTTAAGGTTGAACAATTCTATGATGATTTGAACCTTCTTAATCATTTGAACTTCTAACCCTTCTTTAATGAGGCTCCCTTCTTTTAAAACTACTCCCAATGTTTCTTTTAAGTAGTTAGGGTTTTTGTTCTTCTAGAAGTTCCCACATGTTTCTTATTTAGGTCATTAAAATTATCATTAATGAATTTATGTCATTAAATTCATTCCTCAAAGTGGGACCCACTTAATCCTTTAATAAAAATTATTTAATAAACATTTATTTCCAAATATTGAAGTTGACTATGGGAAAAAAATGGACTGTCTTTTAATTTTTTGAACATGATAAATGACTTATGAACCATGTAAACCATTCTAAAAGTAATATTCATCACCCCATATTTCCAACGAGTCCTCTTGAGAGAAATTTGGATTTCTGGATCTCAACTTATCGCCTCGGGAAGTCGAGGTTCCAATTATATTTCTCAGCAAGTCGTGAAAAGTGAGATGACTGATATTTTAATTTTTGGAAGAATTATGGCCAAGTCCAATCCTTGAAACCTATCTCATTTTCTTCCTCATAGAATTAACTTTCTATCTAGGTATGTTTTTCCATAAATGGACGTCTAGATCTTGAGTTATAAGCTCCGGAAGATCACTACTTAGCAGTCATCCTTCTAATTTGAGGATCGGTCGTATCCCTTGAGTAAAATTCACCGTCTTTTAGTCCCACATTTATTATGGTGGTGGATAATTTAGTGTTTATAATGTAAATCCTTTCCATATCATTCATGTGAATTAAAGTATCTTATGGATGTCTTAGTGTCGCTCTTCGCGCCTTAGACAAATTCATATCTCGATAATATTTTGGGCAGCCAGTGACTTTCCAGTCAACCTGTGAATGTATGGCACTTCACGTCCAATCAACACCCAATCACCTGCCATGTGTCATTTAGATGTGTTCCTAGAAATAACTTAGGATAAGAGAAATAATATTAAAATAAATGAGGTTTTTGTGGGATTATGTGAAATCAAAGGTAGGTAAGGAAGTAATATAGGGTAAAAAGAGTCGTGAAAATGTCTAAGTGTTAAGACTATAGTATAGAGAGGCTACAGAGTTATAGAGTGCGGTGGGTTGATGGGTATGGTGGGCTTGTGGTAAGAGTATTATAAATCACCACAGACATGCAATAAGACTTAGTAAAGAATGAGTTGTAAAACTTCTAAGCGTTAAGAAGTGGATCATGATCATGAGGAGAGGGGTATAGCATATGGGAGATTCATACAAATCAATGACTCGTGGAGTTATGGAGGTAAAAATTAGTTAAAAGTTTTGTAATAAATTCTAAGTGTGGGTGCATAATGAGTGTCATAGAAATCAAGTGAGCATTGTGAGGGTCACATAAATTAGGTATGGTAATAAAAAACACCGTGAGCCCACAGACCGACGGTAATTCATAAGAAATACGAATAATTTTTGGGGAAGTATATAATGGAATTACATGAAATGTAGAAATAATGTGAATATGGAAAATAAAAAGGAAATAAGAAAGGGAACTAGAAAAATAAAAAGGAAATAAGAAGAAAACGAAAAAGGGAAAAATAAAAAGAAAATGGAAAATGAAATAATGGTAGTGAAAATGGAAAATAAAATGGAAATAAAAGAAAATGAGAATATGAATGTTGAAATGGTTAAGTAAATAAAGGAGAGTAAGGAATGAAAAGAGAGAAAAATGACTAAGTGTGGAATATGGAGTATAGAGAGTAGAGTGGAAGAGAGAAAAATGGTTATGTATGGAGAGGAGAGTAATGAAGAGAGAAGAAAGAAAAATGGTTAAGTATGAGAAGAGAATTGAAAGGAATATGAGACTAAGTATCAGAGAAATGACTAAGGAAATATGAGAGTAATGAGAAAAATGGCTAAGTATGGGATAAGAATATTGAATGAGTATGAAGAGAGGTGAAGGGATAAGAGAGGGAAAATGGTTAAGTGTGGAGATGGATGGAGAATAATGAGATAACGAGCTATGTGAGGAATAGGAAAATGAAGTAGAAAAATGATTAAGTATGAATATGGAGAGGATATGGAAGGTGAGAGAAATGACTAAGTGAGAAGAGTACTAAGCCAAAAATTTGAAATTGGAGAGGAAAAAGGGGCACAACACTTATAAAAATTATTCCTGCAATTCTTCAAAGATCTTCTTGCATGAGTATCTCGGGTATACATAACAATATTTTTATTTTGTAAGATGTATTATGAATCTGAGACTAAGGGCTACACCATGAGATGATGATCATTCAAATTTTCCTTCTTCTAATATTAATTTTTATTATTATTTCAAAGAGCGGAAAATTGAGGTGACCAAATTTTCGATCAACAACACCCAAATTGACTAGTGAGAGATTGGAATGAAGAATACATTTGTATTAATTCCTTCATGCAACAACCACACTCCTCAATCAACTTTCCAAGTTAAATTCACCTCATAATATATCTTAGATTGATCCCTAATAGTTATGTAAATCGATTAGCATGAAATTTAGATCACTAATCTTTGAGATGCATTATATATGGTGTATTTAATTTATCAATATTATAAACACGTTCTCCTAGAAACTATTACCATAATGACAACAACTATAGCATATGATAGATTCCCCTCTTCCTCGTGTGGGTGTCCTAATAATGACCCTTATCGTACAGGTGAATTTTATTTCCTTGATGGATTTTGACCATATTGTTTCCTTTCCTAGAAATGGCTCTTGCATGACAACATGCCTCATTTAGCACAAGTTATTAACTATGGACCTGTTCACAAAATGATGTCTTTTATATCAAATTGTTATGACCCATCGGGAACATATATGGGGTCAAATATAGATGATGTGATCCCAAAGGGGGAAATAAATGGGGATAAATGTATATGTAATGTGTAAATTTATATGTTCTAAGGTCGGTTTAATAGTAAAGGGGCCTCATGTGTAGTGTGTGAATATGTATATATAGAGATCATGTATTTGTTATTGAGACATGTGAATTGTGAGGTATGAAAGTAATTAGGTATTTGGAGGAGGTTATCCTATTATTTAAGGAGTTATTGTATAACGTATCTCTGTTGGAGTTGTTATCCATGCTCACATTCTATACAAGGTGTGTAATTCTATTCTTTTATAATAATTTAAACACTTGAAACATTACATTAGGTATCAAAGCATTGCTCCTAGGGTTTTTTCCTCTCCAAGGTCATGTTAGAATTTTCACTATAACATTTTTTATTGGATGATTTAAATAGAGAAACTTGGATGTAATTTGGAATACATAGAAGGGTACATATGGTATAAATTTTAGCTTCTAGGTTGTCATACGTTTCGAGATATACCCTCTGAAAGATAGGTTTTTCAGCTAGTCCTATAACTAGTCTCAAAAAAGTGTTCCAGGTAAGACAATCATATATTCTTCAAAGAGGATCCAAATTAAGTGATAATAGCTGCATTTGAAAGAAAACGATCCATAGTACTTATTTACAATGTTGAAAATCATATCATAAAAATTGTAGGTGGGGTATTCTATACAATTTGTCTCTCTGGAAAAGGCCAAAAATCAACAAGGTTTGGGAAAGTTACCATAACTTTCAACTGGAACATCAAATAATGGCCAGACCTGTGTAATTGTAAGGACGACATATCATAGAACTACAATATAAAATTTTATACTCGAGTGGGCTAAAATTTCATAATTACATTAGAAGGAAGGTTGGATAGAAGGACATACTCCAAATCAAGGTTTCCAAAGGTATGTTAACTTAAAACTTTCATAACTTTTGATTAGAATGTACGATTGAGGTGATTCAAAATCCATTGGAAATATAAAATAGAAAATAATATATTGAAAAAGTTATTATAACTATTTGATATCATTATCCTTAATATACATAGGTTCTAAGTGCTGGAGATACTTCACACACAACTAAGATTTCTTTTTCCTAAGGTTTTCCCTATGTTTATTAGCCATTATTCAGTATCCTATAGTTGAGGGAGAATATTCCTCTAGGAGAATATTCTCTTAAATTCACACTTCAGTTTGATCAGTTGAGTGGAGTCTATATGCTACATTGGGATCATCACTATGCATCACTGAGATCATCACCAACTAATGCACATTGTCCTTTGGATTATCACCAGACTAGTGAATTACTCATGATTCCCTGATCTCCTCCTCACTTCATTATGTTTTAGTTAGTTAACTGAAGACTAAGAGACTAGTTAACTCACACTAGGTGGAAGTTCACTCCCGTAACTTCCTAAGAGACTAGACTAGGTGGAATTTTACTCCCATAACTATTGGTGTGTGTCCAGATCACTCTATACCACCACTATGGCACAATGGATTCTCCTCCAGTGTGCATTAGTTTATTTATACAGAGTATATCATATGTAAATTATTATTCAATCATTTGGTTAATGACAATTCTTCCATTCTTTCTCTCTTGTTTCTCTTTTCTCAAATTTTCTCTACAAAATGTGTATGTCATTTTATAGCTAGATATATTATGTGTAGGTTCAACACATTCACATGGTATCATATCCAATGGAATTCTAGGGAAAAGACACACCATATTATTTTTGTAGGTACCTAAGATTGAAGACAACAGAAAAATGGAATTTCCAAAAGAATTCATTGTTACACTGTACAACTTCTTTGCATGGAAGGAGAATATGATAATGAATCTTCAAGGCAAAGGATTATATAGGTTAGCCATGAACAAAGAAACTGAGCCAACATTAGCCATAGAAAAATCCAAGTATCTAAATCAAATGGATGAAGCATTTGGAACTATTTGTAGTCTCATTTCTCTTGAACTCCTCTTTCACATACCCTCTTATAAAACCCCCAATGAAGCCCAGACCACCATGGAAGGGATTTTTGGAAAATAGGAAGAGATGAGGGGACACATGATCGAGGTGGAATTTCTCACTTTGGCTCCAAAAACCTTCGACAATCTCTAAGATTTATTTAACAAATATAAGGATTTGTTGTCGCAACTCAAGGCTTCCGGGGTTGATAAATCTAATGAGGAGAAATAAATGGTTCTTACTATTCTCTCTAAACATGTTTTGGAAAACTAAGTGTTTGTATGTACATTTCATTTAGTTAGGCTTGCCTCTGGAGCCACATGGATGATGCCCACTCTTTAGGCCTTTATCGAGTCTTTGACACAAGATAAGAACAAGCTCATCAATATGGGAAAAATCGAAGGCCCAAAGGCACATGAACTTGCTGTGTAAAATGGTAATGGTCATCAATAACAAAAATCTAAAGACAAATACAAAAGGAAAGAAAATGAAAATCCAAAGAAGGAAGGGTACTCAAAACCCTTCAACGATGCCTCCAGATACAAAGGTGGAAAGGGAAGAAAATGGGCGAAATGCACTTACTTCCATAAAGGATTCCATCCATAATTCACATGTATGTAGAAACAAATAGATCAAATTTCCAAAATACTTCATCAAAACAACAACCTTGGAGATTGCATCCCCGAGGGTGCCAAGAAGAAGAAGAAGCCAAAATATCAGAATCCCAAGAAAGGAAATTCTAGCCATGCTTTGATTGCCATCAACTCCTCTTATAATGCTTGGATTGTAGATTCAGGTGCCTCACACCACATGGAAGCCACAAGATAAGTCTATTCTTCATTGGATGCATGGAGATGTACTCCTATTCTGATTAAGGACAACTCTCTAGTCGAGGTCATCAACAAAGGAAGATTTGAACTCACAAACAAAATCTTCAAGAATGTGTTACACGTTCCCAAACTCTTTGTCAATATTCTCTCCATGTATTAGATGAAAAAATCCTTCACCGGAAAGAGATTCATATTCACACCTGATGCAGTGGATATCTATGACATGCAAACCAATTCTAGGGTTTCTACTGGTGAGTTAAGTCATCAATCTAGACTCTACAAACTTTATGAATTTATTGAACCGGATTATGCATTACTGCTTACCCATGTTGATGAGAGAAGTAGGATATGGCATGAAAGGTTCAAAAATTTAAATTTCAAATATATGAAACATCATAGCAAGCAGGGAATGGTTGATGGTCTACCTAACATGTAGTTATCCAATGTAATTTGTGAGGGATGTGTTCTTGGAAAACACCCTCAAGAGAAATTTGACAAAGGAAAGACTCAGAAGGCTTCCTTTCCTTTAGATCTGATCCATAGTAACCTCATGGGAACTTTTTCGCATCCATCAATCAGTAAAGAAAGGTACATGCTCATTTTTTTTTATGATTTCTCAAGCTTCACATGGATTTTATTTCTCAGGAAAAAATCATAGGTATTTCAACACCTCAAAGATTTCAAATCCCTTGTTGAGACATAGTCAGGAAAGAAAATAAAATTCCTCCAAAAAGATAAAAGGGGAGAGTATGTCAACCATGAGATACAAAATATTTTTCATGAGATTGAGATTCAGTTGCAGCACATGGTTCACTATATTCCATGCCAAAACAAAGTTGTTGAGCAGAAAAATGGATCTCTAAAAGAGATGGCATCTTGCATGCAAAGTCACTTCCACATAGATTATGGGATGAAGCACTTAATTGTGAAACCAACATCCAAAACAGATCTCCCCATAAATATGTCAAGGGTAAAACCCCTTATGAGGCTTGGAGCGGCCTCAAACCAGAAGTGACCCACTTCCATATTTTTGGTTAACATGCATGGGCTAGGATTCCCTCTGAGAAGAGGACAACATTTGATCCATAAAGAACATAGTGTATCTTTTTGGATACCCTGATGGTGTGAAGGGATACAGACTCATTGATCTTTCCTTGGACCAACTCATCATTGAGCGAAGTGTCCAATTTGAGGAAAGTGTCTCGTATGTACCTCAACCGCTGCATGCAGACACTTTTTTTATTCCACCTGTCAGAGCTTCTGAGCATGCACATGCCGACTCTTATTCATATGAGAGTACTGATTCAAAGGATTTAGATGATCCATATATAGAGTCAGTACATTCAAATGCAAATTCAGTGCATGCAGATGTAGATGTAGAGCCAGAGCAGAGGCACAAGTAGGCCAAGACTACTGTTCATGATTCAAGAGATCTTGTTGGGAATCCAGCTGGTACTAGGAGGAATGGATATGATTTTGAGGATACTCATCTTTCACCCACTTCCACTAAACCAATGCCACCCAAGAATATTTTCTTGGTTCAATATTCAAATCCATAGTCCTATGGCAAGGCTGCTGGAAATCTCTTTTGGGAATCTGCAATGCAGGAGGAATACAATTCCCTCCTCAAGAACCAGGCTTGGGATCTAGTTCCCCTTCCTACAGGAAGGAAAAGTTTCAAGTGCAGATGGTTCTACATGACCAAGAGTATAGTGGATGGATAGGTTAGTAGATACAAAGCTAAGCTAGTTTCTAAAGGCTTTCAGTAGATGCACGGTATTGCCTATGATGAGACCTTCGATTCAGTAGTGAAGACGGATTCCATACATTTATCTCTTTCCATTACGGTAGCCAAAGGATGGGAATTCCATCACATGGACATGAAGAATTATTTTCTTCATAGAGATCTCTCTGAGCAGATCTATATGGAGAAAACCCAGGGATTTATGTAAGAATCATCTTTTTTCTGTGGATTGAAGAAGTCTCTTTATGGCCTCAAACAGGCCCTGAGGGCATGGTGTGCCATTATAAACTCCTACCTTCTATGGTGGAACTTTTTACATTGTAAGTTAGACTAGAATGTTTACATGCTTAGGATGGTTGATTCACTTCTAATCCTAGTTCTGTATGTTGATTATTTGTTGATCACCAGTTGCTCGACTTTAATTATTGTTGTAGTCAAGAGGATTCTTCATGATAGGTTCTTCATGATGGACAAGGGTCCACTACATTTATTCCTTGGACTCGAGAACAATTAGGATGCATCAGGAATCAAATTGTCTCAGGCCAAGTATGCATGATATCTCCTTGAGAGATTTCACATGACAGACTGCAAGTCTGCCCCAACTCCTTTCCTATTGGGAGTCAGACTTGAGGATGGTGAGGACTCTCCACTAGTTGACAACACACCATATACACAACTAGTCAAGAGATTTTTATATATCACACACTCCAGACTAGACGTCTTCTATGCAATTGGAGCAGTCTCCAGGTTCATGCAAGAGATGCATGATCTATATTGGAAGGATGCAAAGAATATCCTTCGATACATACAATGCACTATCACCTTTTTCATTCACTATACAATAGACTCTACATTGGACCTCATCAGGTTTACTAATTCTGAATTATTTGGCGATAAAATTGATCGTAATTCCATATCTAATTACTCACTTAGTCTTGGTTCTAGGCCTATCTATTGGTAGAGCAAGAAGCAATCTTCTATTTCTCTATCTTCAACTGAGGTAGAGTAAAAAAGGGGTAGTTAACATAATCATTCATACGATGTGGCTACAACATTTTCTCATTGAATTGGACATTCAGTTTCATCAGTCGATTATCATATGGTGTGACAACCAGAGCACTATGAAGTTCTGGAGAGATCCATTTCAGAGGTAGCGGATGAAGCACATCAAGATCCACACGCACTACATCTAGTACTTAGTAAATGATGGGATCATAGACCTACATTTATTGTTGATTAAGGTTGGTTGTCATTGATGTCAACCCTTGAAGAAAGACCCGTAGCACAAAGGTTTGGGTAATGGACCCAATAGTGTTTGATGTAAATATGACTCATTATTTTTTTGTCATGGTTGATAATAAGTAAATATGGATGAACTCCAAAGTAATCCCCTTATGGTGAAATCCCTCACGTGAAGACGCTTTGTGCATTAAGAGAACCCATGCTTAATTATGGAATAATGAGATGAAGGAAAGTTAATTTGTCAGGGAAAATATCCTATATGGATAGTTCTTGTCATGTCATTTCTGGTGGTATGTGGAACGTCACATAATTCCTCACGGTTAGAGAGTTA
>ML776605.1:725791-748832 GCA_009831015.1 Picea engelmannii
CTTTCTTCATAATTTTTATTCTCTTTAATTATTTTAAATTATTTTCTATATTTTTATTTTATTTTCATTTAATTTTTTCCCAATGTGCAACCCCTACCTATATTTTGAAGAGACTAGGTTGGTCAATTGTATCCACATTTTTAACATGTGGAATATTTTTCAACCACGAACTTCGAAGAGACTAGGTTGGTGAGTTGTATCCACATTTTTTAATGTGTGGAGTATTTTTCAACCACGAATGAATTCCACTTAAACTTGAATATGAGTAAAAATACTCCATGGTTATGGAATGCGATGTGGCACAAAATTGGATTAATTATCTGTTATAAATAGGGTTGGTTATGAGTTTTTGGATGTCAAATATATCTATAGGTAAATAGGTATATCTATAGGTAAGAAAGAGGTAAATAGGTATATTTATAGGTAAGAAAGGTATAATTTATAATTTCTTTTATTTTGGTTAAATGTTTGATGGGATTTTTATTATATATAATAGAATAATATAATATATTTTTAAGACCCTCTTGTTTGTGGGACAAGGGACTTCTCTTCGCCCAATAATTTGATTGGTAAAGTCCACAAAAGTATACATACCCTACCCCCTCTAGATTTGAATTTATGATCTCTTAAGAAGAAACACATGTTCTTAACTATTAGGCCCACTCCAACCATATATATAAGAAACACATGTTCTTGATGGGACTCTCATTATAAATGTGCTTATAATATCTTTAATAATAATAAGAGATAGCATTTTCTAGGGTTCAACAACATGTCACCATATCAACATCATTATAACATCATGTCCACTTTCTTTATATGGAAGACTTGAAAGTTAAAGAGAACCTTTAAATATTTTTTAAATAAAATATTTAAAGATGTTGAGATCATTGTCATTGGAAATGAGTTATTACACAAGACAAGTTATGGATTCAATTAGTTAGCATTTGGGAATCTCATTTAACTTTGAGTAGGTTATGTTATATGATGGTGTGGTTACACATATTCTAGTAAATGCTCTTTTAGTAAAGCATCATGGTTATGTTTTTCGTGTCATAAAATTTGCAATTTATATGTTTTCTATTGAATTGATTAACATAGACAATAGCATTCACGAGGAAGAAATAAATAAGATTTTGATATACATTATCAAGAAGAAAAAATATTCAATTAATGTTAACAAGATTGGTTGTTCATTTTCCAAAATCTAATATAGTTAATATTAACATTGTAACCTTGATAAAAAAACATTTTGTTCCACTATAAACATGAATTGGGTGGGAGTGTAGATATATATTTTTGTAATACGTCTCATAAAATATCAAATTACCATTATGAGTCATGGATTTAATTATAATGTGTAGAATCAACTAAATATATATCAATTTTGAAAGTAGTGCAATTAACTTGGGTGGAAAATAGTAGATGCATTAGCTATAACAATTGATATACTCATCATGAAATCATTTTGGGATGGATCATATTTGCAAGTGTACATAGATTGTGAAGTAAACACTAGTGTGTGGTAGTCGATCTATTGCATTTAATCATCAAAAAGGTGGTGACTAATTTTTCCTAACGGCTCACGTTGTTATTGATGAACTTAGTGACATGAGAAAATATGTTGGTAATCTATTCATTCATGGAGACTATGTTTCTTTCCCCCTTATAATACCTTTGTATATTTCAAGAATATATATTACCTACCATAGACATGATGACATCTAACACTATAGTTTAGTTTAGCATGATTTCAGAGGAAAATGTAATTTGGGATAAAAATGATTCACTAAATAAATGATAGTCAATGATATATAGTCATGAGATTGGGTTGTATGTATTTAATGTTTCTCATTTATCACTTAAAGTACATTGAAACATCATTGTATTTGGGATGGAAAATAACATGCATTTTCTAAGCGAGGTTTATAAGCCAATAATTCCTCTTAATTGTTCCCTAAGTAGTGTAGCAATACTAACATTCTTACTCATAAGGTTGAGTGACATTTTATTTTTTTTAAAAGGGAATACACATGTTCTCTATATTTGTTCTATGGTTTAGGTTCCTAGAACATTTCTCTATATTTGTTCTATGGTTTAGGTTCCTAGAACATTTGGGAAACTAGCTCGATGCCCATGGTAGAGATTTATTATGTGTTTATAATAGTTTTTGGGTTAATAAATGGGTTCTAGTAGATGTGAGTAAGATATCACAAGATTGTCTTTGATTAGGTATGGCACTATGCACTACATGATAATTAATATATATATATATAATATGTAATTCCAAGAACAATGAAAAAATTAATATGTTTTTGGGATTTTGATTTTTCTTTAAATTAAAACTATGGGTTGAATTTGATGAACATGGGGATAATTGATTAAAAATGTATTCATTCTTTATGATTTCTATGTGCAATAGCAACATAAAATGTTCCTCCTTTTCTAAACCATTAGTTTAGGTCCATGACATTTTACTCTACCATGAATTTATATGTAAAATGGGTAGTATCTACATTATAAATAAGGTTGATGCATTGTGAAATTTGCATTCACACTTTATGGTAGGTATATGGATGAAAAATGGTGATAGCGATGATTATAGATAGCAGTAACACATACAAAAGTCACTTGACCAAATATTTTACTAAGACTATGTTTTAGATTTTGTAAAAATTGTTGCAAGGAACTTATCACTAACTATTTTCATTTAATGAGCGCATAGAAATTAAGATTTGGAATATAAATATTTTGAATAACATGTAGGGATGGTTTCTATGTATTAACAAATTTATTTGTCTAGGGATTTTTTTATTTTTTTTTAAGTAAAAAAGGATAGGACTTGTTATATTATCATTATCAAGTTACAATGACTATTTACAAAGCTAGTTGTCCCACCTAAACACGAAACTGAGACAGTTGGGCATCCTGTGCCATGTGTTTCCCAGTAAACAAAATTAACAGAGTTTCTTCCTGCCCGAAGGAAACCAGGACTACCACCCATTAAGTTTAAACTGTATGCCATAAACTAGTTACAAAATAACTAAGATCTAACTAGGCCAAATCCTGGTTTGGAAACAGAAAAAGAAAATTTCTAACCAAGAACATCAATGAACCTCTTAGTTGGTGCGCTCATCCTCGTCCCCATGCTTTCGCCATCCTACTGGAAGCACACAGGCCTGCGCACACATTGGGCATTGTCGTTTTGGAAGAGTTCTGGAATGAGCCGCGAACAACATGTCGAGCCAATGATCAATTCGGGTGAGGCGAAAGACCTAGTCGTCCAACAGACTCTTCAGATCGAAGATGAGAGCGAGGTACCCCAAGTCGGTGAAGAGTTGCTGGTCCTGCCAGTGGCTGTCGACGGAGGTTGGGGGAATAGGCCCTATTGCTCCCTCACTTGCATGTGTCGGTTGGTTGGAAAGCTGGGTCGCCACCTCCATAGGTGCACCAGGGGGTGAGTCTCTGTTTCCCTGGGTGCGGGATGGTGTCTCTTCTTCTACATAACAAGTGGTGAAATTTGTCGCTGGGCTATTGGCTCTTGGACCAGGTGGATTTCCCGAAGGTGGAAGCTTGTCGTCTAAGCTGAAATCTGTGGGTGGATTCCAATTGTATGGGACTATGAATAGAGGGAGATTGGGATAGATATGCATGGAGTCTTCTAAGGGAATCTCTTCCACGTACGCCATTGGAGGTGTTTGTGGTTTCTTACGCCTTCGGAGGGATGCCATGGCTAATGCCTGCTCAAATTTCTTCTGTCTCTGGCATCAAGATTCGGCAGTGTACCAAGCGGTGCCCCTAGGTGGCTTACCTCTTACTCTGGGCATGGTGGAGACCCTAGAGATGTCCAGGGTTCCTTGCGCATGGAAGGCTCTGCTCCAGAGCTTCGACGGGACCCAAAACTGCTGCTCCGGTGGAATGAAATCTACATTCGATGCTGCGATGGGTGAATGTTGCTCTGTTCTGTCAAGGTGGATGATAAGGAGGAGGGAAACCATGACCACCATAGCCATTAAGGCTTGCTGCTGAGTGTGTTGGTGCACTGTACCGATCACTTGCGAGAAGGGGCTCATCGCATGGGTGTGGCTGCATAGATTCATACTCGTTTAATGATCGAAGAGATGGTCGCCAGTGGATGCATTAATGTTGTGTCCCGGCGTTGTCCCGCGTGGGTCCGGTTTGCGACGTGGCACCCCATCCGGGGGTCTAGGGATTTTGTTTTACCCACTATCATAGGTATTTTTAACGTACTGCATTCATTAAAACCCAAATGCAGTCCCTCTCTTACATAAGTCCAATAATGTCAAAACCAATTTTCAGAAATAGGATATACACTTTATTTTTTGCAGTGCCATCCTACTTAGTGATTTTTGACTCATGGACTACAAATATAAACATTCACACGGGAGTGGTAGGTGGGAACCAATAATGGGAAAATGAAGAATCGAAGAAGTTGAAGGCATCACAGGTTGGTAGTGAAAGTACTAGATGTCTATAATATATAATCTTAGTCTAGATGTTTAGGATTGTGTAATGGTTTTTTTGAAAAGATGTTTGAAACCTAATTATATTCTAAATTCAAATCCTTACATGAAATATACGAGTTCAAGTGCAAACCATGAGATCCTATTGCAATCATCTATGCACTCAAATCATAGGCACCACTTAGAGAAGGTCTCTAAAGATACAAAGTACCGAGAAGGGTGGTGATGATTAGAATATGTAAATTTCTTCCTCTATCTTCATCCATAGATAAAACATTCCATCTTAGAAATAACTATGTTAAATTTGTAAAAACCCAATCAATATTATATGTGTATGTTAAAGCAGTGAATAACAAATATAAATCAAAATTAAAAGACAATAAATTGAGAACAAAACATTCCATTAATTAATAAAAAAATTTTTATTGAAAATAATAATTTTGATAACTTGAATGAAGATCAACTAGATGTATATGTACAAATAGATTCTTGAAGCACCATAGGTGTACATAATCATACACTAATCATAGGTTTACTTAAAAAAACATGCTTTTATACTAATAATGTGTTTATATGTTGAAAACTATTCCCACATTATTTAAGCAATATTTTTTCACAATATCAATAGCATAAATGGATTGCCAATTGTAACTTTTATGTTTTGATTGAAATAAATGGATTGTCAATTGTAACTTTTATGTTTTGATTGAAAACCAAAAGAGTCTTTTTATACTTTTTGACATTAATAGTCAACTTCTAAGAACATGAGAGCATATGTAATTTGATATAGAATTATACATGTATTTCAATTTAAAACTTTGAATGTTTTTAAAATATAAATACATACAATATAAATTAAGATGGCAACTCGTCAATTTTATAGAATTTTGTGTTTTGATTGAAAACCAAAAACAATCTTTTTAATTTTTTAATATTAAAAGTCAACTTTTAAGTATATGAAAAGTTGATCTAAAATAACAAATATATTTCAATTTAAAATTAGCAAATTTTTAAATGTTAAATATATGACTTGTAAATTTGTTTGAAATTTTTATAAAGTTAAATATAGTTGATTTAAAACATACAATTTTTTTTAAAAATAAATATAATTTGTTATTTTTTTAAATTTAAATTAGCAAATTTTTAAATGTTAAATATATGACTTGTAATTTTGTTTGAAATTTTTATAAAGTTAAATATAGTTGATTTAAAACATACAATTTTTTTTTTTAAATTAAATATAATTTGTTATTTTTTTAAAATTTAAATAAACTAAATTTTTGATAAAAAAGTGTAGTTTTTAAGTTTTATAATTGATAAATATAACAATGAAAAGCTTTTAGTTCACCAATGTTAACAAATTATTTTGTATTTTAAATAAAATCTTTAAAAAAAGTTTAAGCTTTTTACTATTGAATAATCGAATAATCAACTTATAGATACATTTAGGCACATACATGTTCATCTATTGAATGATCAATTTATAGGTACATTTAGGCACATGCATGTTCATTTAGGTCGTAAGTCATTAGATAATACATGTCATGTTGGTTCAAAGAATTTTAATATAAATTTGATTGGACAATGGTAGATGTGTTTAGACTTAGTGTTTGTAAGTTTTAAAAAGTTAAATATAACTTTCAAATTATATATAGCAATGAAGAGGATTGGAATTAACCAATGATATTTATTGTTTAAAAATAATTTATATTTAAGAAAAAATAGTTTATATAATATTAATTTTAATTTTTTCATTGATTACATTTTTATTCAAGAAAAATAAACTATATAAATGATTCTGATTTTTAATATAATTTAAAGAATTAACATAATTACATACAATAATAATTCTAATTATATTTATTAAAATTAAATATATTTACAATCTAAATTCAAATAAATATGTTACATAAACTAATAAATTTAAATTAAAAAAAAATAAAAATAACTAAATTGTAATAATAAATATATCATAAAATAATATAAATTTATTTTTGAAAAAAATCATTCCATAACTTTTTATCTCTCTACATACTTAATCATTAATATATGACTCATTAAAATCTCTACATACTTAATCATTAATATATGACTGATTAAAAAGAATTTGTATTCGATAATATTTTTTATCTCTCCATATACTTGATCGTTAACATCTGCATCCTGAAGAAATGGGGGATTAAAAGAAATATAGTTATAAGTAGCATTACTTTCCAGAAGCCAAACCTTATGTATTGGTAGTTTTGTGTGTTAACATCGACAATTCCAAATCTGCTTTATATTTTGATCTACGACGATAACTCGAATTGACTCTTTCTAAAATTCCCCACCCGGGCCCCTCGTTTTTCTCCCTCACATGAAGAGTATTTTACTTAATCTATACACAGTTCATGTGCAATGAGATTATCAGAGTTACGGGTACCATCCAAGGCTGGACTGAACAATTTCTAAAATAATCATAACCTTGATTATTAATCTATACAGTAGTTACAAAATTCATGGCTCTAAGCAAATTGCCGGATACAGAAACCTTTGTCTCCACGGCATAAAAACAAAATGCAGCGGATCCACAACATGAATGGCACAGAAAAATAAAAGCAAAAGATCAAATCACAGTTTTGTGGAGATTAACTACAGTCATAGAATTGGGCCAATTCCTCCGAGGTGGAATCCCTTTGAATTGTTTCGGGATCGGCTTTCTACAAGATCCACACCAGAATTAAATTGTCTTTGAATAGTTATGATGTAATGCATTGTTTATGATTATATGTTTATGATATGTTAAATGCAATCATAAGTGAATGGAATCATTGATAAATTACATGTTCTGATTAAAAGTGGTAAAAAATGCTCAATACTAATTCACCCCTTCTGAGTATCGGTGAATACTCCATCATGAATCATCATCAATGGAATGAAGAAATAAGGAACATAAGAAAATCATATTACTTGGTTTCATCACATGTGAATCCTTTAATTATAAGCTTTGGGGACAGACCATGTATATAATGTGAGCTTGAAGCACAACTCCAAGATAGATAAGTTATACAATCACTTTTTAAATAATAGGAAAACTCCTCCAAATACGCAATTACCTTCATACCTCAAAATTCGCATGTCTCAATAATGAATACATAATTTCTATATATACCTATTCACATACTTATTGAGAGAATATCTCCAACTACTTAACTCTAAACGACACAAAAATAAGAGTTAAGTAGTTAGAGATAATCTCTCATATCCAACTAGATCCAATGACCTTCTAAAACATAAAAGAAAACTCCTCGCATAAAAAAAAAACTCGACCTTACAATAATCAATACAATAACAACCACAATCTTCTTATATGATCAAACATATATATATAAAAAAATAAAAAAAAGTTAGATATAAAACAAGTAGAAGTTAAATGATTCCAATACTTCCTCTACCCTTTTTCTTTATTTGAAAAAATTACCTATTTAATTTTTAAGTTTGTAACTAATTAAAGTAACATCAAAAGTTTTCAAAAAATACACAATTGATTGTTCACTTCAATATCCAATGGGGTATCTTTATTATCAAATTATTTTTATTTGCCACTGCATACTTCAATATAGACTTTAAAAAACCAATAACACATTTTCATTTTATTATTATTTTTTTAAAAACCAATAACACATTTTCATTTTATTATTATTTTTATTTGCAACTGCATATTTCAATATAGACTTTAAAAAAACCAATAACACATTTTCATTTTATTTTAAAATTTATTTGTCTTTGATTCCTTCTATATTGCTACAACTTTCAATTCTAACTTGTAGATACAATTTCAATTTTGAATTTTCAATTGTGGTAAGAAGAAACTAAGTGTTATAAACTAAAAAAAATTCTAATAACAACACTCCTTGATTGAAGTTTCAATACATTCACAAGAGAGATTGTGGAAAACTTCATCTTGTGGCAAGACGAAACATAGAGAAAAGTGAAACATAGAATAAGGCAAGTAAATTTTCTAAGGGAAGTCTCATCCTCTTCTCTCACATTTCACATTTTCATTTTATTTTAAAATTTATTTGTCTTTGATTCCTTCTATATTGCTACAACTTTCAATTCTAACTTGTAGATACAATTTCAATTTTGAATTTCCAATTGTGGTAAGAAGAAACTAAGTGTTATAAACTAAAAAAAATTCTAATAACAACACTCCTTGATTGAAGTTTCAATACATTCACAAGAGAGATTGTGGAAAACTTCATCTTGTGGCAAGACGAAACATAGAGAAAAGTGAAACACAGAGTAAGGCAAGTAAATTTTCTAAGGGAAGTCCCATCCTCTTCTCTCACAAATTTGTTAAATACTTTTACTCTTTTCCTTTATGCTAAGTTTTTTCTTTCTCATAGAATTCATAAAACTATCATAAATTTGGAAATGAAGTTTATGTACCTTTTAAATTGTTTCAACCCTATCCATTTCTGTTCATGAAGTTCAACTCTATATTTAATAAATAGCAAGCTGAAAATCCCTACAACTTTTCATGTGTTAGATGGTGTACTTACGCTAAGTGCGTCATAATTCTTACTTTCCTTTTTTTAAAATTTTTAAATATTTTTTTCTTTATCTTTATTTATTTATTTACTTTCACTTTTTTCATAATTTTTATTTTCAAATTATTTTATTTTTTTTAATAATTTTGTTTCTTTTTTTTAATTCTATTTTCATTTTATTCTATTTTCTCTTTTATTGTGAAATGTGCAACCTCAACCTATATTTTGAAGAAACTAGGTTGGTGGGTTTTCTTTTCATTTTAATGTGGCATATTTTTCAAACACGAATTTATTCCACTCAAACATGAATGTGAATAAAAATACTCCATGGTTATGGAATATAATGCGACACTAAAATTGGATTAATTATCTATTATAAGTAGGGTTGATTATGGGCTTCTAGATGCCAAATATATCTATAAGAAAGGTACAATTTATAATTTCTTTTATTTTTGTCAGATCCTTGATGGGAGTCTCATTGTAAATGTGCCTATAATTTCTTTAATGGTAATAAGAGATAGTATTTTCTATAGTTCAACAAAATGTCATCATCTCAACATCATTATAACATAGATGTCCACTTGCTATATACAGAAGACTTGGAAGTTAAAGAGAACTCTGACAGATTTTTTTAATAAAGATGTTGCAGTTATTGTTATTGGAAATGAGCTATTGCATGAGTGAGGTTATGGATTCAATTATTTAGCATTTGGGAATCTCATTTAACTTTGGATAGGTGATGCTATATTATGGTGTGGTTATAGATATTCTAGTGTGTTCTTTTAGTAGAGCTTCATGGTTATGTTTTTCGAGACATAAAATTTGTAATTCATGTATTTTCTATTTAATTGATTAATTTTTTTTTCCATTGGGAAAATTTCTCAAATTATATATTAATATTTTTTTTTTTTCATAACAGTAAGTTACATTCACAGCTATAAAAAGTCTGCTAGAAATATAAAAAGAGAGATATATCTTTTGACTGCATCAGTCTTTCAAAAGAACAAGAGATGTTAATGTATATGGGGAATATGTCGAGAAGAAAGAAAATAAGGAGGATTGCTAGGAGACAAGGAGAGAGTTGTTGAAGATAAGATATCCGGAGATGTGTAAGAAATTTCAAAGATCAGAAAATAAGTCCAACTTTCATATCGATGAGGACCGTTGAGGAAGGAGGATAAAAATACTGATCTTAATTTTTTTTTTTAAAGAGTGGGGGACCCTCATGTCCATCTATCCAACAATTGTATGATAGGATTCCCACTTTTTATTGAAGCGCAATCTTTGATAGATGATCATTAGTTTTTTTGTGCTCATGATATATATGATTGTAACTGAGATTTTCAAAGGTGAGCTGAAGCAGTCTAATTTTGTCCTTCCAAGCGAGGAGGGAGATAGCTTGAAGATCTCTCTTGTTGTTCAACCACTCAATAATGGTTTTGAAGTCCCCAAGAACCTGAAGGACTTCAATGTGAAGTCCGGAATCCAAGATTGATGTGGCACAGGCACCCAAAAGTTATGCCCTGGTGTTGGTACCTAGGCCACAGTTGAGAGTCCATTTGTAATAAGAGTTTTGTGTGATTTTGATCATCCCTCCAGCTCCACTGTGAGACCCGTTTGAGAGCGTTTCTCCATCAAACCAACCTATAGGATTGTTTTCAAAAAATGGAACCTACAAAGAACATTGAAGTGATGGCTTGTTCGCTAGAGTGTCATTCCAAGAGTTATAAATGCCAATTGTTTTGTATGCAACAACACTGTTGGATGGGGTCCCATTATCAAAAATTGATTTTTTCCTTTCTAGACAAATACTCCAGCAAATAAGAGAAGGTAAATGAACAAGGTTGTGTTCCCTTTGTGCCCAAAAATTAAAGTAGTTTTGGAGAGTGTTCCCATCCCAAATAGTTTGAAAATTTATAAGCAAAGCCAATTTTTTCCAAACCTGTCTGGTAAAAGTGCACTTGATGGACATATGATCTGCAGTTTCTATAATGTTCTTGACTTGGCTAGTATAGGAAATGTTGCTAATTTCTGTGTAGGATCAAAGGTTTACAACATATAAATGATCATACAAATAATAAACGCGACAAAGGATTGCAAAGTTTGTATTATGATATCTCTGTGGATTACAAAATGGCCGAATGCGGTTGAATAACTGACAATATTTGACTAGATCAACATACAAAGGATCTTAGCTGGAATATAAATAAGTAACTACAGCTGAATAAAATAACAACACTCAGCTAGATCAAAAGACAAAAGGATCTTAGCCGGAATACAAATAAGCAACTAAAACATAATACCCAGAATATGGGAGCACTGCGGAATCAATGAAGAATGATGGAAGACTTGGATGATCTTCTCGGTGACTAGGGTGTGTCTTTCAACATCGAAATCAACCAATTGGTGTCTTCCTCCTAGAATACACTGAACTATCTCTCTTGAGATGTGCCTCTTCTCCTCAATGAGAAGTCATAATCTACATAATGATGAATTAGGTCGCTGACCCTTCCTTTATAGCTTTCCAAAACCCTAAATCATGCAGAAACCCTAAATCACTGTTGAAACCCTAATTCACTATTGACTTCTATTTTTAGCTCATAATGACTTAAAAGCGTTGTTAACCCTTGTTAGCTCAACGCCACTTTCCCAATATAACACATGTGACTAGAGTGACCTCTAGTAACCCTGTTTACCCCTCTTTGGCCTTGGCTATAGTCTAACAAGGTGGTTTAGACCATTAAGCCTCCTTTTTTGGAGCTCCTATTTGGAAAGGGACATTACAGTCCTCCCTTCCAAAAATTGCTTGTCCTCAAGCAATACTAGTCCAGGGTGCTACAACACTTGCTCGCTCTCCCAAGTAGCGTCTTCTACTAGAAGCCCTCTCCATCTGATCAAACACTCTCTGATGACCCTGATCCTTAGTTTCCACTCCCAGAACTCCAAAACCTCCTCCGAAACTAACTCCAACTGTCCCTCCTCATCCAACGGGGGAAGCTCCTCTGATGTGTTAATGAATTGTCCCATTGCCTTTTTTAGGCAAGACACGTGGAACACGTTATGAATCTTGCTCCCCTCTGGAAGCTCTAGTTCGTAAGCAACCTCGCCTACTCGGCGCATGATCCTGTAAGGACTATAAAATCTAGGCTTGAGCTTCTCAGCTCCACTCTTCTTTAGAGATGACTATTTCTAGGGTTGTAGTCTCAAGAAAACCAAATCTCCAACCTCAAAGTTATGCTCTATCCTGTGCCTATCTGCACTTATCTTCTGTCGGTTTTGAGCCATCTGCAAGTTCTATTTCAACAATTTGAGAATCTCCTGACTCTCTATGATCCAATCCTTGGCCTTGGGAGATCTTCTCTCCTCGAAGACCAAGTCTACGAAAGTGGGAACATCATATCCATACAATGCACAGAAGGGTGTCATACCAATGGACATGTGGAAGGTGGTGTTGTAGCAATGTTCCCCTTAATGTAACCAATTTACCCACGTTCTCTGTTGTCCTCCTACATAGTTCCTCAAATACCCTTCAACCCAGTTGTTGACAATATCGGTCTAACCATATGTCTAAGGGTGATAGTTGGTGCTAGGTTTCAACTCTGTCCCCACCAACCGAAACAACTCTCTCCAAAATGTCCCTATGAACTGACTGTCCCTGTCACTGACAATGTTCTTCGGCAACCCATGAAGTCTGAAGACCTTCCTGAAGAAAAGCTCGGCTACCTAAACTGCACTGTACTATATTGGTATGGCGTAGAAGTGAGAAAACTTGGTCAATCTATCGACCACTACATAGATACAGTCCTTACCCTGTACCTTGGGTAGACCGGTGATGAAGTCCATAGGTATACTTTCCCATTTCTTCTCTAGAATGGGGAGTGGTTGAAGTAGCCCTGCTAGAAGAGAATGCTCCGACTTGTTCTACTGGCAAGTCACACACTCATTGATTTGTCTCATAATGTCTTGTTTGAGGCCCTTCCATGAGAACCTCTCTATGATCTGTCTGCAGGTTTTCAAAAACCCCTGATGGCCGGCTATAGGTGAATCATGAACTGCGGTGAGGATTTTCTTCTTAAGCCCTAAATCTGACACCAAGTAAACTCTATCCTTGTAAAATATGACATCGTCAATGACCCTGTACCGGTCATCCCGTATCTTCCCATCCATCACCTCACAAGCGAACTTGTTCTTGGAATATTCCACTAACAAGTGGGATTTCCAATCTACTGAAATCTCCATCAAAGAACATGCCACAGGTCTCCTCGATAGTGCATCGGCCACAATGTTGTTCTTCCCCTTGACATACTCTATGTCAAAGTCGAATGCCTGTACCTTCGTCACCCATTTCTGTTGGCGCTCATTGAGGTCCTTTTTCTCAAGGAAATACTTCAAACTGTTGTGATCGGTCTTGACCACGAATTTGCTGCCCACTACATATTGTTTGAACCTGGTCAAGGCATGCATGATTGCCAACATTTCCTTTTCATAAATGGAGTACAACCTCTCAGGTTGACTAGGATTTCATCTCTCGAATACAATGGGGTTTTCTCACTACATCAAAACTACATCAATCCCTTCGTCGGATGTGTCACACTCTAGTACAAATGGTAGGGTGAAGTCTGGTAGTGCCAACACTAGACAAGTACCCATGACTTCCTTCATGTGATCAAAGGATTCCTGTGATTTCTCGGTCCATATGAAGGCTCCATGCTTGGTAAGATCTGTCAGTGGTGCTCCAAGCTGAGAAAAACCTCGGATGAACCACCTGTAATAGCTGCACAGCCTGAAGAAGCTCCTCAATTCTGTCACATTCTTGGGTGTTGGCCAATCCAGAATGGCCCTGATGTTCTCTTGGTGCACCTATACCCCCTGTGCACTGATGATGTGGCCTAAGTAAAGCAGGTCTGTCATACCGAACTCACACTTGGACTCTTTAGCATATAATGACTGTGCCTCCATGATGCTCAATACCTCATCTAGGTGCCTCATATGCTCTTTCCATGACCGGCTATAGATCAAGATGTCTAAGAAGAAAACCAATACTGATTTCCTTAACTGATCCCTGAATATATGGTTCATGAAAGACTGGAATGTAGCGGGTGCATTGGTTAGCCCAAATTGCATAACAAGGAACTCGAAGTGTCCAAAATGACATTGAAATGCCATATTTTCTATGTCCTGCTCTTAGATGTTGATCTAGTGATATCCAGAGCATAGATCAATTTTTGAGAAGAAAATTGCCCCATGCAGTTCATCCATCAACTCGTCAATGTGTGGGATAGGGTACTGGTTTTTGATGGTTTTCTTATTCAAGGCTCGGTAATCAATGCACATCGTCATGGTGCCATCCTTCTTCAAAACTAAGACAACTAAAGAAGCAAATGGGTTGTTGCTCGGTCTGGTGTGTCCCATCGCCAAAAATTCCTTGATTGCCTTCTTTATCTCATCCTTGAACCTCCTAGTATGATGATAGGGGGGGCTGATCATATGTTTTCCCCCCTTCTCTAACTCAATGGTGTGCTCAAACCCCCTGTCAGGTGGTCTCCCTGGTGGGATTGCCTCAAAGACCTGTTGATGTCATCCCAATAAATTCCTGATCTCTGTGTAGTATTGTTGTCGATCTTTTGAATCCTTCTGAGTAGTGATCAAGCATTATGTGGCATATGCTACCTCCCCATGTTTGAATATCCTCTCCATCCTGTTGGATGAAGCTATCCTAGGTTCTCCTGTCGACATACCTCTTAGAACAACCTTTTTCCCATCCTGATCTCTGAATCCCATTTCCAAGGTTTGGTAGTTGGTAGTGATTTTTCCCATGGTAATCATCCATTGAACTCCTAACACCATATCTGTGTCCGATAGGTCCACCACATAAAATGTGTCTCTCACTGTGTAGTTTCCTAACTTCATCTCTAAGTTTGGAATTCTGTCTAGACACTCCACTGTGTGGACATCTGCAACTGCAACATCAAACCCCTCAAACTCCTTTGTCTGAAGTGCCCGTCTCGATACTAGTGAAGCGTCGATGAAGTTGTGGGTGGCCCCACCATCTATCAGGGTGATTGCCCATTTCCCCTAAATAATCTCTCTGATATGGAGGGTATCATACCTGGGAACAACAAAAAGGGTCACTATGACTCCTTCCTTTTCTAGTTTCCTCTTGTTAGCTTGCTTTGGCGGTTGTGGGACTACTAGAGGATGGGCTCCTACCATTGTCGGTGGTCTACGGGGAAGCTTCTCCTCTGCTGGTGCTGACTCCTCTTCTGAACTAGTGGATTCACTATCCTACTCCTCCTTCTCACTGTCCATGTTGTCTGTTTCTACCTCAATATAATGAATCTCTCCCTTGCCCATGCACCTGTGGCCTGGGACCCAAGGATCTCTACAGCTGAAGCAAAGCTTCTTCCTCATAAGCTCTCGCCTAGTCTCATCATCCAACTTCTCCTTGCCCTTCCATTCTCTCTGGAATGGCTTCCTGTCTTGATCCCTCTGGGGCACAAATGGTTTGGAGAAATTTTTAGTCTTTGGAACTGAGTTTGCTAGATCTCGAGTGCAAAGGATGGCATCCTGCAAAGTGGGAGGCCTGTATGCCTTCACCCATCCTCTCAAAGGCTCTGTGAGTCCTTCTGTGAATAGCATGATCATCCTGGGTTCTGATATATCCGTCACTACCATGGCTTCCCACTAAAACTATGTGATGAACGCCTTTGTTGTGCCAATTTGTCTCAACTAGGCTAGATCCCTGAAGTGTATCTCAGGATCCTTCGTGTCAAACTTATCCATGAGCCTATCTGTAAACTCCCTATAGGAGGTGATGCAACTGTGACCCAATGTCACTAGTCCATGATACCACCACTCGTGTGCCTCACCTTCCAAGTGTAAGGTTGTGAAATTGATGGCCTTTGTCTTAGTCATCTGGTTGAGCTTGTAATATGTGTCTAGCTTTTGTACCCAAGATTTGGCGGTGTATTTGGACAATCCGTCGAAAGAAGGGATGGTGAGTTTCCCAAATTTTTGGATGAAATCGAGGTTATGCCCTTGCTACTATTGTGGTCCTCCCCTCTGCGACTCTCTGGGACAGTTCCTGAGTCTGAGTCCACAGTACTCGACTAAGGTCATGTCCTGATGGAAGTCGTGACCCAATGTTGCGTACTCCCTCCTATACTCTACAATGTCATCGTCATGAGTGGGTGGCCTCCGTGCTATTGGTGGCGGTGCTGCTACAGGGGGTGCCCTCTGGAAACTGGGAAACAAAGGTGTAGGAATCCTACTTGCAGAGGTGTATGTGCGAGAGGGTGACTAGGGTCTACTGCCTGCTCCCGATTTCACCTATGCTACATGCGGGACTTGTGTATCTGGGTTGCCCACTTTAGCCAATCTATCAACCACCTATGCCAAGGAATGAGACATGGTCCGTTGACTAGCTATCATGCCATTGATAAACTGCATGAAAGATGCCTCTAGATTTAAGAGGGCCTTTCCACTGCCCTCTGGTCTCTCATATCTGTCTCTTAGCATCCTCTCTACCTCGCGCTCAGCCTCACACTCTGCCCTTCTCTTTGCTTCTTTGTGTGTCTCTTCCTCTTCCTCTGAGCTAGGAGGAAAAGGGGGGAAATCAGGCCTATGCCTTCTTTCCTGATGCCTGTTGTAAGTGACATATTTGTCACCTACGTGTTCATAGCCCTCCGGGTCTTCTGCTGCACTCATTGTCTTTAGTCACAGGCTGGCAGGACTAAAGCTCTGATACCACTGTAATGTTCCTGACTTGGCTAGTCTAGGAAATGATGCTAATGTGTGTGTAGGATCAAAGTTTTACAGCATATAAATGATCATACAAATAATAAACATGACAAAGGACTACAAAGTTTGTATTATGATATCTCTGTGGATTACAAAATGGCCGAATGTGGCTGAATAACTGACAATATTCAACTAGATCAACATACAAAGGAGCTTAGCCGGAATATAAATAAGCAACTGCAGCTGAATAAAATAACAACACTCGGCTAGATCAAAAGACAAAAGGATCTTATCCGGAATACAAATAATCAACTAAAAGATAATACCTGGAATATGGGAGCATTGTTGAATCAATGAAGAATGATGGAAGACCTAGATGATCTTCCCGGTGACTAGGGTGTGTCTTTCAAAACCGAAATCAACCAACTGGTGTATTCCTCCTGGAATACACTGAACTATCTGTCATGAGATGCACCTCTTCTCCTTAATGACAAGTCATCATCTGCATAATGATGAATTAGGTTGCTGACCCTTCCTTTATAGCTTTCCAAAACCCTAAATCATTCTGAAACCCTAATTCACTATTGACTTCTATTTTTAGCTCATAATGACTTAAAAGTGTTGTTAACCCTTGTTAGTTCAATGCGATTTTCCGAATATAACACCTATGACTAGAGTGACCTCTAGTAACCCTGTTTACCCCTCTTTGGCCCTGGCTATAGTCTAACGAGGTGGTTTAGACCATTAAGCCTCCTTTTCTAGAGCCCCTGTTTGGAAAGGGACATTACAGTTTCTGAGTTGTTTTGGCAGAGGTGGAAAAACTTTGGCCCCGACTAACCCTTTTTTAGATAAGTGTCCCAAGCATTGAGTTTATAATTAGTCATCAACGAGGTAAAAAAATTGATTTTGGGTGGAATGTGCCAGGTCCAGATCTCATATCTCCATCCTTGAACATTTGTGTGCCAAATCGAATTCATGATTAACTTAGATGATAAAAATCATGAGGAAACAATAAATAATATTTTGATACACATTATCCAAGAAGAAAAAATATAGTCAATTAATTCTAACAAGGATATTTTTTCATTTTCCAAGATCTAATGTAGTCAACATTATCATTGTAACCTTGATTAAAAAAATATGTTGGTCCATTATAAACATGTTGAATTGGGTGGGAGTATAGATATATACTTTTGTAATACATCTCATAAAAGGTGGAATTAACATTATGAGTTATTCCTTTAATTATAATGTGTAGAATGAACTAAATATGTATATCAATTTGGAAAGTAGTACAATTAACTTTGGTGCAAACCAATAGATTCATTAGCTATAACAATTGATATACTCATAGTGAATGCATCTTAGGATGGATCATATTTGGAAGTGTACCTATATTGTGGAATAAACACTATTGTGTGGTAGTCGATCTATTGGATTTAGTCATAGAAAAGGTGATGACTAAGTTTTCCTAATTGATCATGTTGTTACTGATGAACTTAGTGACATGAGAAAATATGTTGGTAATCTATTCTTTCATGGGGACTATGTTTCTTTCTCAATTATAATGCCCTTGTATATTTCACGAATATATGTCACCTACCATAGATATGACGAGACAACACTACATATTAGCATGAGTTGAGAGGAAAATGTAATTTGGGAGGAAAATAATTCACTAACTAAAGGATAGTCAATGAGATATAGTCATGAGATTGGGTTGTATGTAGTTAATATTTCTCATTTATCACTTAAAGTAAATTGAAACGTTGAGGTATTTGAGATTGCAAATAACATGCATTTTCTAAGCGAGGTTTATAATCCAACATTGCCTCACAATTGTTCTCATGTATTGCATCAATAACAACAATATTACCGATAAGGTTGAGGGACATATGATTTTGTTTAAAATGAATACACATGTTCCCTATATTTGTGTTATGTTTTAGGTTCCTAGAACATTTGGGAAACTAGCTCCATGCCCAAGGTAGAGATGTATTATGTGTTTATAATAGTTTTGGGGTTGATAAATGGGTTCTAGTCGATGTGAATAAGATATCACAAAATTTTCTTTTATGAGGTAGGACACGATGCACTACATGATAATTACTATTATTGTAATTCCAAGAACAATGAAAAAATTAATAGGCTTTTGGGATCTTGATTCAAAAAAAAAAAAAAAAATATGTGTTGAATTTGATGAACATGGGGATAATTGATTAAAAATGAATTTATTCTCTATGAGTTCTATGTGCAGTAGCAATAGAAAATGTTCCTCCTTTTCTAAAACATTAGTTTAGATCTAGGACATTTACTCTACCATGAGTTTATATGTAAAGTGGGTAGTATCTACATTATAAATAAGGTTGATGCATTGTGAAATTTGCATCGACAATTTATGGTAGGCTTATGCATGAAAAATGGTGATAGGGATGATTATAGATAGGAGTAGCACAAAAAAAAGTCACTTAATCAAAAATTTTACTAAGACTATGTTTGATATTTTTTCAAAATCATTGCAAGGAACTTATATCACTAACTATTTTCATTTCATGAGTGCATAGACATTAAGTTTTGGAATATAAATAATTTTAATAACATGTAGGGATAGTTTCTATGTATTAAAAAATGCAGTTGTCTAGGGGTTTTGTTTGTCCCATTATCATAGGTGTTTCCAACCTACTACATTCATTAAAAATCAAATTTGGTCCTTCTCTTACATAACTCCAATAATTCAAAATACGTTTTCATAAATACGATATACAATTTAATTTTCATAGTTCCATTCTACATACTCATGGACTACAAATATAGACATGGGAGTGGTAGGTGGGCACCAACAATGGGAAAAGGAAGAATGGAAGAAGTTGAAGGAATCACAAGGTTGGTAGTGAAGGTACTAGATGTCTATAATATAGAATATTAGTCTAGCTCTTTAGGATTGTGTAATGGTTTTTTTGAAAAGATGTTTGAAACCTATTTATGTTCTAATTCCAAATCCTTCCATGAAATATAAGATTTCAAGTGCAAACCTTGAGAGCCTATTGCAATCATCTACACAGTCCAATCATACACACCACTTGTAGAATGTCTCTAAAGATACAAAAAATAATGTACCGGGAATGATTGTGGTGATTAAAATATGTAAATGTTTTCCTCTATATTCATCCATTAATAAGTTTGACGAGATGAGTGGAAAAAGAATGTCATCTTGGAAATAACTATGTTAAATTTGTAAAAAACGGATCAATATTATGAATAACAACCACAAATCAAAAAGAAAATACAATCAATTGAGAACAAAACATTCCATTAATTAATAAAAACAAATTATTGAAAATAATAAAGTTGATAACTTGAATGAAGATCAACTAGGTATATATGTACAAATTGGTTCTTGAAGGACCATAGGTGTACATATTCATCCACTAATCATAAATATACCTAAAAAAACATGCTTTGCTACGAATAATGTTCTTATGTTTTGAAAATTATTCCCACATTATTTAAGCAATATTTTTTCACAATACAAATAACATAAATGGGTTGTCACTTGTCACTTTTATGTTTTGATTCAAAACCAAAGGAGACTTTTTATCTTTTTAACATAATAATCCACTTATAAGTACATGGGAGCACATGCAATTTGATCTAGAATTATACATATATTTCAATTTAAAACAATGTTTTTAAAAGATAAATACATATACATACAATATAAATGGGGGTTGGAACTTGTCACTTTCATAGAATTTTGTGTTTTGATTGAAAACTAAAAGCAACCTTTTTAACTTTTTAGTATTAATAATCAACTTTTAACTTTTTAAGTACATGGAAGCACATGAAAGTTGATCTAGAATAACACATATATTTTAATTTAAAATTAGTAAATTTTTAAATGTTAAATATATAACTTGCAAATTTGTTTGAAATTATACATATATTTTAATTTAAAATTAGTAAATTTTTAAATGTTAAATATATAACTTGCAAATTTATTTGAAATTATTAACTTTTTAGTATTAATAGTCAACTTTTAAGTACATGGAAGCACATGGAAATTAATCTAGAATAACAAATATATTTCAATTTAAAATTAACAAATTTTTAAATGTTAAATATATAACTTGCAAATTTGTTTGAAATTTTTATAAAACTAAGCAAAGTTGATTTAAAACTTACATTTTTATAAAACTAAATATAATTGATTTAAAACTTACATTTTTTTAAAAATTAAATATAACTTATTAAATTTTTTTAACTTAACTAAAATAATTAAAATGAGTTTTTAATAGATAAGTGTAGTTTTTAAGTTTTATTATTAATAAATATAACAATGAAAATCTTTCGATTCACCCATGTTAACAAATTATTTTGTATTTTGAATAAAAGCTGAAAAAAAATAAGTTTTAAACTTCTTGCTATTGAATAATCAACTTATCTGTACATTTAGGCACGTGGAATTTCATTTAGGTCCTAACTCATTACATAATACATGCCATGTTAGTTCAAACGATTTTTTTATATAAATTTGACTAGACAATGGTAATGTGTTTAGATTTAATGTTTGTAACTTTTAAAAAGTTAAATACAGTTTTGAAATTATATATAACAATTTCAAATTACAAATTATATATAACAATAAAGAGTCTTTAAAACTAATTCACATAATATTAATTTTTGCCTTTTTCCATTAGTTACATTATTTATAAAAAAACCTAATTATATAAATGATTATGATTTTTATTTTATTTTAAAAAATAAATATGATCACATATAATAATATTTTTCATTGTATCTATTAATGATTATGATTTTTATTTTATTTTAGAAAATAAATATGATCACATATAATAATAATTTTCATTGTATCTATTAAAATTAAATACATTTACAATGCAAATCCAAATATATATGTTAAATTTATATTACTTATATTAATAAGATAAAATTAATCTAAATATAACTACTAAATTGTAGTAATAAATATATAATAAAATAATATAAAATTATTAAAAAAAAATTGATATTCCACAATTTCTTATCTCTCTACATACTTATTCATTAATATATGAGTGATTAACTCTATTTAACCAAACACATTGATACTTCGGCTTAACAAAAGGGAGCCTATATATTATCTGAGAATACACTGTAGAAAAATGATTAATACCAAATCTAACGAGTTATTTAGTTTTCATTTTCTGATACTATTACAGTAATCCTTTAAATTATATTATTTTGGGACATATTAATATGAGCCCTTTGGAGGAGCACGAATACGCCTAGTCTAACATGTTCGTCAACGAAATTCATTAATATATGAGTGATTAACTCTATTTAACCAAACACATTGATACTTCGGCTTAACAAAAGGGAGCCTATATATTATCTGAGAATACACTGTAGAAAAATGATTAATACCAAATCTAACGAGTTATTTAGTTTTCATTTTCTGATACTATTACAGTAATCCTTTAAATTATAAAATTTTGGGACATATTAATATGAGCCCTTTGGAGGAGCACGAATACGCCTAGTCTAACATGTTCGTCAACGAAATTCATTAGGATAGCCACACGATTACGATAGGCTTGTCAGAATATGAAACTGTTTGCCAATATGGTGGCTGAAATTGCTTGCTAATATGGCGGGCTGTTTATGGTAGATATGGAAAACTTGGCTCAAATGTAAATCTAATATTATAAAACAGAAAAAACAGAAAAATCAATAATGAAGTAAATTTATAATTTCAAGTAAGTTTGTTAATCACTTGAACGTGGTAATTTTTTAATCATATTAAGTAAATGTAATTTATTTTTTAATTATATTAAGTAAATATTAAAAAGTAAGCAGATTAAATGATGCATTCAAAAATACTAGAAAGTTATTAACATGAAATCTCATTCATTGATTTTCAATGGATAACCATATGATTAAAATTTATGATTAAAAAATCATTAAATATGCTCATTTTCAATAGCCAAACTTAAAATTGTTTTTGTTTTTTAGATATGTTGAATTAATTAAACAGAGAGCTTCATTTTACTTCAGTATTAAGTAAATATGTTGAGTATTAATTACATATGTTGAGTATTAAGTATATATGTACTTCGGTGCCTAAATTTAACTTGGAACTGACACCTGACACTCTTAAATAATAATATAAAAAAATTGAGTAAATGAAAATTGTTTATTTCTGCTGTAACTTTAACCCATTTTAGAATGCAAAAAAAAGGGTTTAAGCCTCAATGGTCCTTCATATGAACCGAAGGTATATTCCAC